>CAUYUJ010021608.1:12500-110000 GCA_963575745.1 Prorocentrum cordatum | reverse complement strand
CAGCCATTGCAAGAAAGGGCGCTCCTTGCAGTGAGAAGAGAAGGGGGAGGGGGGAGAGAGAGAGAGAGAGAGAGATCTGATGATGATGATGATGAGGATGATGGTGATGATGACGATGACGATGATGATGATGACGACGACGATGATGACGGTGATGATGGTGATGATGACGACGACGATGATGGTAACTCCCACGGTCGCGGATTGTTCTTGCCTTGGAGAGCCTCGCCTTCCTCCCCCCCCCCTCGCCCCACCGCGGTGCAGGACACCGATGATCGAAGAGGACATCGATTATCGTTGCGGGGGTGGGGGTATATAGGGGTGGGGGGGGGGATCGGTCTGGCCGGTCGGAGCGGCGAGCGGCGCGCGCGCGCGCCGCCCGCCCCTCCGTGCAACAAGTGCCAGGCGCCGCGGCCCCCTCCCACCGCGACCGCCCTCGTCCTCCCTCTTTCCTCGCCTCCAGCTCCTCTTCCTCGTCGTCGGCATCCTCCTCTTCCTCATTCCCCTCATCATTTCCTATCCCCCTTGTGCCAGTCATTATTCCTCCCCCTCCTCTCTTCTCCCTCCTCTCCTTATCAGTATCCGTCCTCCTCCTCCTCCTCCTCCTCCTTTTCCTCCTTCTCCTCCTCCCCCCCTTCCTCTTGCCATCGGAATCGATGCCATCGAACTCGATTGCCATCGAAGTCGGGCCCGCAGCCGCGTAGCGCCAGGAGAGTCGCACCTCGATTTCCTGCAGCGTCCTCGATATCGAGCGCGCGATGGCGTCGTTCGCTGACGGGGTCGATGCCCTGGACGGCCTCATCGAGGAAGCACTGTCGTCAGCAGATGGGCTTGTCGGAATGGTAGATGTGATCCTCGAGAAGTTAATTTCTATTGGTATGGCTGTGTGGCTGTATCTAAAACCTCACCAAGTAGGCATCCACCCTTCAAACAGATATGGATTGGGCATCAAGGCTTACGAGGTGCACAGGCTGGGGGCTAAGATCGCGAGGAACAAATTTAGTTTCGCGGCAACGGCTGGTTCAGTTTGCACCGAAGATAAGAATGGCACGATTGCGCAGTATACCCAGGAGTTTCAGAGATCGTCGAATTTGTTTGGCAAATCCCCGCCCGAATCGATTATCGCAGGGAGCGTGAGCTCTGGGCATGCAAATCAATCCCTGGTGGCTTGCTTAGAGAGAGTTGGGACGAAGGAGAAAACGTTGTCCGACATCGACGGTCGCATCAACACGCGGCAGTTCCAAAGCAAAGATAAACAATTGGAAAAGGCACTTGACACTGGGCTGAGGTGGTTGATGGTGAAAAAGGAGGCAGAGGAACGCTGGCCAAAACTTCCAGGTTTGATCCAGTCGGCAAAGCAGGCGACGGGCCAGGTGCAGTGTGAAGAAACGCATTTCGAGCTCTTGCTTCACATCCAGGCCATTGCATCCGAGCAGGGGCGCGACGGGTCCGTAATCGACTGGGCGAGGGTGAAGACCGAGGCGAGCACATCGGAATCGAAGTCCGTTGACGATATCGACGCACGCGCTGACTTCGTGGCGAAATATGGTGGGGGGGTCCCAGGGCCAGTTCATCAAGGACCTCGTGCAGTTCGTGACAAGGTGCGCGCCCGCTGGGCGCCTGGTGGGCGGGTACGTGTTCGAGACATTGTGCAAGGCAAAGCTCGCGGCGACGGAGATGATGCCCCACCTGGTAATGGCCGTCGTCAAGGCTCACGTGAACGGCCCCCCCGAGTCCGTGCAGAGTCGAATGTGCAGGTTTGTGACCCGCTCAGAGATCGCGCCCCTCTTCGCCAGCACGGAGGCGAGGTCTACAGCGACGGCAGCAGAGAAGGCCTTGCGGCATCTTCACAGCGTTTCCAGGCAGATCGATATCGATACGATTGAACGCATTCCGATCATAGGTAAGGCCGACCAGTTGATAGCAATGGTGTTGTTAGGGAAAAAGGTGGATGAGCGATACGCAAACATCGAGTGCGTCGATCACGAGTGCATCGAGGCATTGAAGGCAAAGCAGAATGGTACCATCGAGATCGACAATCCGTATACCTGCCAGTCGGCCCAGCACGACAGCGGTGCCGATGGGGGCTCCGTCAAGCAGACCCCCTTCAGTGGCATGCTGCAGTGCGACGCCAGCACGGGGGAGCTGGCGAACGCTAACATCTGCATCTTGGAGCAGAGAGGGTTTAAGGTTGATGACACCATCAAGCTGAAGAAGGACGATGAAGGTGCAATGGCGCGGCCGAGCTACGGGCGGTTTACCAATTTCAGTGGTTTCCCCCTAACTCCCTCAAACACCTTGGACCCGTTACCCCTCTACGCCACATAAAAACTCTTACATGTATTAGCCCCCCTGTGCATGAGTTGTGCCCTTGCACCTTCGATCGAAGGGAAAACGTGGAAGATAGCTTCGATGTCGGAGGATGGCGTTCGGATTCGGGAGGTGATGCAGAATGGCTCCTTGCACCACATCGTTATTCGGTGCCCCATTCCAAAATTCATCGAGAAGTACTGCGTTACTACAACCAAGAAAGAGTTGCTCGCTGGGTGGCCAGATGACGCAGCTTCTAAATCTACCGATCTCGTCGCGATCAACATCAAGTCAGCAATTGCTATGGCCATGATATCTTTGACGTCGAAATTCGAAGCCGATGGGGGCGATCTGATGACAGCCAGCAAACCCAACATGGGCATTTTCTCTAGGAAGTAGAGGCGAAAAGTTGATCATCGTGCCGACGGCTCTGACCATCAAGCAGTGCGGCGAGAGCGATCGCCCCTACTTCGGTGTGCCCAACCCTGATGAGAGGATCGCGGGGCCCTTCGCCCTCTCGGACCCTGGCGCTAAAGCGCCGAGCCTTGCTTTCAAGATCAGGCACGTGGACAGCACGGAGCCGACGAAGCCGAATTGCGCCATCACTAAGCACTCGGTGGCCGTATCTGTGGGCAACGCTAAAGTGTACGAAATCAAGATCCCCGTAGTCACCAACGTCATGGCTCTGAACGTTGGAGACGAGCTCACGCTTCCCAAGGTCGCGACCGCTGCCCCGAAGAGGCCCACTCCGCCGACCATCGAGGTGTCCACCATGAAGAAAGTAGCGCGCAGCAGGTAGACATACATGCACGCATCGATTTGCGAAGCAGTGGAGCGATGTAGAGATGAGGCATCGACATCGATCATGGACTGTTGGATTCCCATGGAGTTTTGGAGTTCTTGCAATAGTTACCACGAAATATACATAATCGTCGTCGTCGTCGTCCGCTTCGTCGGCGTCATCGTCGTCGCCGTGCCCAGTTCCAAATCGCGGTCGAGCTCGAAACTTCGAACGTTTATCCAGGGCCGCGTATACACTTAAACCTCTTACAACTTACTTAAGACGCTTAGGCTCCAAACCTTGTGTGTTTGTTCTTTCGGGGAACGCGGTTCACGACGCCACGTCAGTCGAAAGTCGCATGCACCTATCGCTCGACGTCGCACGTTGCGTGTTTGGCTCCAGATGTAGATGCGCCCCCGCGCGCTTCTAGGAATACGTCGATATCGATATCCGACACATGGTGGATGCTATGGCCTGGTGCGTGGACAAAGTTGTTCGCGTGCGCGCCCCTCACATGGCTTCGCCAGTCATTCTGGACGATTGCAGGGAGCTAAACGGTTGTGTATTCTTTCACCTCAAGAAGAGCTGCGATGTGGTGATGGAGCTTCTTGGGCATCCGCGTTCCAAGGGCATCAGGCCTCTTGTTAACACATCGATTTGTGAAACATTGGAGCGCCTTAGAGATGACGCATACAGATCGTCATTGCTAGCCTCCTTGGACCAGCTTCGCGTTCACGGAATGGAGACGACATCCTTACCGCCGCCTGGCTCCAGGACGTGGAAGAAACGATTCAGGTCGAACCACGACGAGATTCAGGGCACCACAGCGACGGTACATGGTCCGACCATGGGCGACATCAAGGGCATCCCTTTCAAGGTCATTATCGACAGGCCTGGGACCCCCCTGTATGTGCAGCTGGAGGAGGACCTCGTGATGCACTTGAAGGCGTGCTGCGAGTTCGAGATCAAGTCGGGAATCGTCCACAGGCAGCATCCGTCCGAGAAGGTTCCTGCTGAGCTCAAGGTCGACACTAAGGAGTATCCTGGGCTGAGCTTCTCTTGCACCAAGAGCCAATTCGTGCTGAAACGTACAGGCGATGACGGCCGTGTGAGCGTGAGGTACAGGACAGCGAGCTCCGCGGCGGAGGCGATGCAGTTGTTCGAATCAGCTCAGGCAGGTGGGGACTCTCAGAACAATGCTGGCACCTCCGACGGCGTTGCCGCCGACGACGAGAAAGAGGAGCTTGTCGAAGTCGAGGACGACTGAGAGTTTCGTGACAGGGCTGGCACGGAAAAAAGAGCATCGATATCGTTCTTCCTCCTTCCTCATCGTTCTCCTCCTTCCTCCTTGTCTTCCTCCTTCCTCAGCGTCCGCCTCATTCACCCGTCCTGTCCAAGCCCTGCTGCTCATATGATGTGGTGGAGGTTGCTCCTCTTGGGCCTGTCTATATCTCTACGTAAATACATGGGTCTATATTATTTCTACATATATCTCTACACATATATATCTACACATATATACAAGTGTCTATATATACATATATCTCTGCGTATGAGGGGGATGTGTCTGTATATCTCTACATATATATATACATGTGTGCAGGTACTATGTGGCAATGCTTACATGAGTGTTATATGTGTACGTATATAGGTGCACGTCGTATGTGGTAATACTTGCCTCATCGCGATTGCACTTGATATTGCGTTGGATGTTGCATTGCGCCCTGGGGTTGGAGCCAGCTGCAATCGATGACGAAGAGCACGGGTGTCTCAGAAGCGGTCCCGAGCTCCCCTTACTCATATTATAAATCCAGGCTGGAGTCCTGGTTCATTCGTCGCCCTGATGGGTGTGTCCTCGCTGGGCCATTGGGAGTGGTGGGCTTGCTCGCCCTTGGGTTCCTGTGTCTTGGGCAGCCCTGACGGGTTTTGCTGGGTGCGGAACTGGCCTTGGCGCCTATAGGGGAGCTCAAAGTCGCTGTGCGAACTGCTGGGCTGCAGTTGGCTTATCTTCCAGATCGACAATCGACACTCGACAATCGAGCCTGGCCCATCGACCACCGCCTACTAGCCATTGCGGCTCTTTGAGTGCACGCGCGCGCCTTCGGCTGTGCTGCAGCGCACTCTTACAACCTTCTCTTCCTGTACTCTTCCTGCGCCATGGAGGAGAGCCGCTCGATGCAGTTCGCGCAGGTCGTGGGTGTCATCGCCTATGGCCAGATCCACAAGGACTTGGTGAACGATACCGCGCGCGAGTGCGAGCGCATGGGGTCGAAAGTCATTCGCTTCGACGTCAGGCGCTTGTTGACGAAAGACCCGAGCAAGACGATCGGACACAAGGAGAACGGTCTTCACGCACAAACCCAAAAGACGGTGATGTCACAATCACTGTTCGTCGACGCGTGCAAGGACATCGTCATCGAGGTGTCGAACTATAAGATCAAGGAGTGACCGTCGATCCTCGTCCTGGTGGAGCGCCAGCGCGGCGTTCATCGCAGCGACACGGTGGGCCGCATGTGCAACGCGATGCTGAACTTCATACTGCCGAGGAACAAGGTCGAGGGTATGCACGCGCGCGTGTGCAACTCGAAGGTCTTCAACTCGGGCGAGCAGTACGGCAAGCGCGGGCACATCAGCATGCTGGAGAGCGTCAAGGCGTGGATGGCGCCTGGGAAGGCATGGGGGCTGGCGGAGGGCGGCGAGGCGCCTTTTTCTCAGCTCTACGCGAGCCAGGCGGTTAGGGACGACCACATGGCGTACCCAGCGTGGAAGAGCCTGTGGGACTGGGTCTACACCGAGTACCACATGGTGCGCAATGTCGGGCCTGCGCCGCCGCCAGGGTCGCCGCCGCGGGCTGAGAAGTCGCGCAGGATCGGCGAGGGCGGCAAGGGCGGCACCAAGGGCGGCAATGAGGCTGGCCCCGTCTACGGCAAGTCGGGGACCAGCAGTGCTTGGCGCCCAGTGCCAACGCGGGGGGTCTACGCCCGCGAGTCCGACGATGCGGAGGAATAGGAGAGATACCAGGAGCAGGAGGAGGTGGCCGAGGAGGAGGGGGCGACGTTGATATCGACAGGCCCCGAAAGCGTCGACATCGAGTAACCACTACCACCCGCACTCTCGTTCTCTCCCCCATGCTCCTTCCTTCACCGTCCACATCGCCATCTCCAGTGCGGGGGGTCTACGTTTAGTTTTTTTGTTGCTCGACCTTTTATTAGTTTTTTTTGTGGCGGTCCAGGAGCCTCAGCACATACGTCTGTCTCAGTTCGCTCACGCACCCAGCTATCTCGCCCACCGCCCATCTGCCCCTCATCTTGCTCCTCCTTCCCCCCCCGCTTCCTCCCCATCGTCATCCTCTCCCTCATCCTCATTCTGGGTGCCAAGTCTATGTTGAGACCTCCTCCGCTTGGATGTCGAAACAACTGACCCCTCCCCTCCTACGAATGAAATGGCGGCGCCAAGGCCGAGAAGTTATCAGAAGTCGATCCTCGAGCAGCTGGCGAAGCCACCTCGACTGTCGACGCTAACTCACCATCTGCAACGCCAGTGAGCACGGAGGTGGAACAGAAGGCCGTTTCACGTGAACCACATTGTAGTCCAGCGTTGCCCCACCTGGTCCTGAGTGCCCCCGAGTGGTCATGACCCCGCCCCCTGCCCCGAGTCCCTGGCCGCACATATGGCCCCCGACTATCGAAATACAGGCTTGCTAAATACATCGAAGTCGATGGAAGGCGGCCGCGGAGGAGGCGCCTGCGGTCGCTGAGGAGGTGCAGGAGCCCGTCTGGGCCACGTTCGAGCGGGACCCTCGCGCCTGGCTCGGCCTTCTTCGTCGATACGAGATCGACGAGACGGCCCAGCAGAGCGTCTTCCTCCTGGCCCAGTTCAGCGATGAGGGTCATCGCGAGGCCAACAACGTGTTGCACAAGCTGTTCAAGACGATGGGCGAGGGGAGCCTCACGAACCCGTCGAAGTCCGTTCACAAGTGCGTGACGAACGCGCGGCAGGCCCTGGAGCAGCAGTATCACACGGGCCAGTGGCGTCGGTGGGCTGACGACGACGACCTTAGCTGACGCAACCTCCCGTGCTCACGGTGCGAGACTGCGGTGTATATTTAAGTGCGGCGCCACCTCTCCTCGGGGCCCCTTAAGGTACATGGGGCCTCTTTCGCGGCTTGCTGCTGAATCGATGTCGACTTGCGTTTTCGAGTTTGATGGTCGAGGACGCGGTGGAGCCGCGCGTGGCGTCGCGCAGCGAGGCACCGCAGCCAATGCCTTCGAGGACCCCGCCTAGGCCCTCGCAGCGCCGCAGATGATAAGCGCGAGGAGCAGGGCACAGTCGACTGCCGATCTCGGCTAGAGACGGCGCCGCTGCAGATGCAAAAAACAGAGCCGCCGCCGTCGTCGTCGTCGTCGTTCGTCGCCGCCGCCGCCGTCGTCGTCGTCGTCGTTCGTCGTCGTCGGTGGCAGCGTGCCTGGCGCGCGTTCGCCGCGCACTCGTGGACGACCCCCCCCCCCCATCTCCTTGAACTGTTTGTGCAACACGCTGTTGGTCTCGCGATGGCCCTCATCGTGGTCGTCGTCGTCGTCGTCGTCGCATCGAATATCGGTGCTCCCTCGCTGATGCTCTCTCGCCGCCCCCTCCCCCACCGCCGCTACCCTCTCGCCGCGCCGCACGTCGCGGGCACCGTCGAGGCGCAGGCCGCCCCCCCCTCCGAGGAGGAGGATGGGGAGTGGGAGCGACATGAGGAGGTGGTGGGAGTGGGGGAAACGGGGGGGGGGGCATCAGGCCGACGAGCGATGGACCATTGATGCGACGGGGTGCCGAACGAGGCGCGCGCGAGCGCTGACATGGGCAATCGTTGGGCGCGTCCAGCCACCCCAGCGGTCATGAGCGAAGATAGTTGGTGACGAGGTGATGGTCACCATGACCATCACCTCGCCGTGGATTGACGAAGTGATGGTCACCATGACCATCACCTCTCCGTGGATTGACGAGGGCGTCGTGTCTCGCCACCTTCAAGGGCGTCGTCGACTTCGCGCGGGCGGTGACCGCCCAGATGGAGGATGCGGATCGGGCCCAGGTGATCGAGCGCCAGGTCGCCCACGTGAAGATGATCGTCCGTCGTGGTGGTTGCGCCAGGGATGACGCGACTCAGACCGTACACGCCATCAACGCGACAGACATCCTCACGGCCGCCCAGAAGCGCGAGCTGATAACTGCAGTAACGGAGTCGGCGACGATGGACATCGCCATGACGGGCAAGCGTGACGGGCGTAACTTCAACGTGCAGTACCAGACGCACCAGTGCCCAGAGCACTACCTGACGACGGAGATGTGGGCGCTGCTACAGGACCCCCACCTGGGGGTCGAGGCGAAGCTCGATAAGGTTGGCGAGTACTTCGTGCACACCCTCGGCCTGCACTACCCCGACCAGAAGACGGTGCCTCGCTTGGCCGCCCTCGTGGTCGCGAGCGAGATCGCCGCGGGTCGGGAGCCTACGCCCGCGCAGGCGTTCGAGTACAAGAACCAGCTCAAGGACTCGACATCGACATCGCATGCACTCGACGTCGAATGCGCGACCCCCGCATCGAGCGCCCAGGTCTCAGCATCGGGGTCGGGGGTTATATGGGCAGGATCAGGGGGAGAAGGTGGGTGAGGAGGAGGACGAGGCGACGTCGATATTGAGAGGCCCCGAACGTGTCGACATCGAGCAACCACTATCACCCGCACTCTCGTTCTCTCCCCATCCCCACTGCCCCCTCCCTCTCCGTCCACATCGCCATCTCATGTTTCGGGCCAAGGTTGTCACCCAGCTTTTTTCCAGATATTGCCCCGCCTTTTATTGAATTTGCCGGCGATCCAGGGGCCTCGACCAGACGACCCCGCTCCCCCTAGGGCACCCCACGGGGCTACATGCTCGAGGCTGGGCGCCCGATGGGGGTCGCGTGCTGCCCAGAAGAGCAGATCAAGAAGAAACGTGCATCGAGGCGCTCGGCGCAATCGTCTGTCTGCAACTACCCCCTCCTTGTGTCGCAATTCGTCGAGATCGAGCCGAAGGTGTTCGGGGCTTCCGTGCTCCCCAAGCATCAGTTTAGCGAGGCCCTGCTCCTGCAAGCAGGGCAGATCACGAAAGCCCGCAAAACGAACGGAATATATGAGCACCCCTCGGGGGGCAGCAGCAGCATGGTCCCGTTCGAGCGCCCGAACCCGAACAGCAGGCACCAGGACGCACTCATGCAGCAGATGAGCACGATGGTTAACATGTTCGGCCAGCTCATGGGCACCGCATCGGCAGGAGGGGGTCCGCGGCAGGGCGACATCCCGCTGGCCTTCTTGAATGAGCCCCCATCGGGCTTGCGGAGGACCTCATCAGCAAGGTCCCTCGAGCCGCCGACGACGCCCGCTCCAAAGGGCGCCGTGCCGGATCCTGGCTCGGGGGCGCCGCCGCTCCAAGCTTCGAGGAAGCGCGCGCTCGCCGAAGTCGATGACGACGAATACGATGAGGAGCAGCATCCAGCTATGAAGAAGCCCGCCGCTGCCAGCGGGGGGCCCGCGGCACGGCAGGAGGAGATCGACGAGTACATCAAGAAGATGTTGGAGGAGACCGAGACGACGAGAGGCAAGGGCAAGGCCAAAGCTAAGGCCAAGGCCAAAGGCAAGGCCAAGGCCAAGGCCAAGGCCTGCCCAACATCGACGTCGACCAAGGCGCCCCCGCTACCCGCGCTCAAGAAGCAGCCCCCCGTCTATTACAAGGATTATGCCACCTATACGGACGGGTCAAGAAGGCGGGCGTTGTCTGGGACAAGATGTTCAGTTGGGGGACCTGGGGCGCGCACGGCGGCGACGAGAAGAAGGCGTGGAAGGCTGTGGTCGAGTGGATCGACGGTGACAAGGGGAACTGGTAGGCGGTGCAGCAGCGCTCCGAGTTCCGAATTAAGGTGGTGCGCTACGCTGGGCATAGCGCTCCCTGCAGGGCACGCCGATACAATCGTTTTGTTCGCAGATATATCGATATCGAAGTTTACGGAGTGGCGCTCGTCGTAGTGAAGTCACGATTGGAGCGCGACCCCGCTCAGCTGAGCATTGTTTTACGCTGGTGTAGGGCAGCAGCGTTTGCATTTGCAGTTGCATTGTGTGTTATCTTTTCGTTCAGTGCGCAGACGGTCAGGTTCGCATGTGCCACGGGGACGTTATCCAGCCATCGACGTCGGGCAACACGGACTCAGATCGATGTCGCCATAGGCGTCTGCACGCAGCGCGTCATTGGGAGTGACGCCCTTCTGACTGCCTCAATGTGAACCGAACAAATCCATTGTGTTATTGTTATCTCTCCCTCTCTCTCTCCTCCGCAGTAACACAGTGAACGATTGTAGAGTGAGAGTAAGATAGTAGAGAGTAGATATAGGAAGCCTGGAGCCGAAGATGGGACGAGCTCATAAAGGTATTCGATTATCGTACATCGTGGCGTGCTCTACTATCATGGTATACCATCTTACTTTACGATCTTATTCTCACTCTGCTCCGAGGCCGCCCCCTGCATCGTCTAGCGCGGCCTCCCCAGCCATTTTGGCTCGTTGCAGTTGTACGTCGACGATCGAAGCCCACGTAGACTCGCAATCGCCTATCGATCCCTGCAGTTAGTGTCGATGTCCTTCACCAATTATGCAGCGTAGACGGAGACGGCCCCGCACCTGCAGTTTCCGCTCCCGCCAGGCCTGGAGAATATGACGCCGTTCCCGCCGAGGGACGAGGTCCTGCGGGGAGCGCCCACTCCACCGAGCTTCACGCTCAGCCCGAGCATGGACTTGAGCGATGACGAGCTCGGCCTCCAGCCAGCGCCGAAGAAATACAAGCCCGCCAAGCCCGCGGGCGACATGGAAAAGAAGGTGCAGTTCCACCCGATGAAGGCCGCCAAGATGGTGCCGTACCTGGAGGGGCCCACGCCGTGGAAGTTGGTGCAGATCAAGCAGCGGGCTGACGAGGACGGCATCTTATACCCGCAGTACTGGGGCACGCTCTGGTACCGCAAGAAGCTGAGGAACCACTTCTTGAGGCGCTACGTGAAGGCGGGGTGCAAGTGCAAGAAGGACGATGATGGGAAGGACGACGTGTGCTTCTATTGTAGCCGTGTGCACTATATGGTCATGCTGAAAAACCACCAGCGGGATGAGGATGATCTCGGAATGAAGCTCGACATCAAGAAGTGCAGCGCCTTGTTGCGCGCTTTGGATTTGCAGGGCATGCCTCCAGCTAAGCCAATGCATAAGCGCAAAGGCATGAGGCGTTTCTTTTCGCAGGTGCAATCTCGCATGTAGTGCGATCAGCACGCCACTGACGGCGCAATCGATATCGACGACGGAGTGTGTCTTTCAATATGATGGGCGGTGTGGTTTGATGCCAGCGATGCCGAGGTGGCGTGGGTAACCGCGCACATCGACATCGACGCCCACGATGAACGAATGTGCTGGGGATGTATGGCACGCGCTTTGAACAAAACACAATATCATCATCGCCGTCATCGTCATCATCGTCATCTTCCTCATCACCATCTGCAGCATCATCGCCATCATCATCATCATCGCCACCATCACCATGAAGGAGGAGGAGGGGGATGGGTGATTGAGAGTGGAGGGGGAGATGGAGGATGGAAGAATGAGGATGACCCCCGAGGCAAAGATATATCTCCTGTGGCCGGTTTGCCTGCGCGCCCCGCGGTCGAGCTCCGTCCGTCGGAAAGCCCATCGGCCAGCATTGAGATGGGGGCTTTGTGATGCAAGAAATCGATATCGATAAAAGCATCGACATCGACGCCAGTAGAGACATCGAACTCGATAGAAACATCGACATCGATATCCGTTGCTTTAGGCCCGAGCGGAGAGCTGACTCCAGTTCAAAGGCTTGACGCACTACGTCTAGCAGAAGTGCAGGCCCCCGTGCCGCAGGGGTAGCATGGCGAGTGCCTCGGCTGATCCCATGCGCGAGGAGGGGCTGGGAGGTTGGTAGAGGGATGAGGGTGGAAGAGGGAGGAGAGGGGGGAAGAGGGAGAAGAGGGGTAGGGGGGAGGGCGGGGGAAAGGGGGGAGGGCTCGGGGAGGTGTTGGCCAGAACCGAGGCGCTGGAGGCTCTCGCGATGGCTCGCCACGTGGAGACCATGAATCGCATCGGGGAGATTCGGAGCAAAGTTCGGCGCTTGGAGCGAAAGATATGCATCGAACAGGGGTCGGGGTTCACCTCGCCCTCCGAGGAGAAGGGCGAGGACAGCGATAGCGGTATGTTCCAGGACGACTATGAGGATGAGGAAGAGGAGGACAGTGGAGGCGGTGAAGGTGGAGACGGCGACGAAGACGCCGAGTGCGATGGACCCGCCAGCGACGACGCGCGGACGCGAGACCAGCATCGGGCCTCGAGGCGCGCGGCAGCGGCTGTGCAGGCAGCGGCTGAGGAGGACTCGGACTGAGCGCCCTCTTGAAGCAGATTCTCGTCGCCATGTTGACGGGCCTCAGATTTTCACACACGGCTTTGTATAATAGAGTGCCCAATGGAAGTGATGTGCAGGTGCGTCGAGTTCGCCCAGCAAGTGTTGCGCGCCAGTTTTGCAAGCCGCCTCAGAGCGACACAAATACACACGATGTGTGTGATCTGCTTTGCGAAAATACCATCACATCGAAATCGTAAATCAAATGTCGACGTTCGAGATCTGATGCTGGGCGCATGCCGTGGAATTGTATCAAACCTTTCTGGAGCTACCATGGGGGCGTTTGCCGACAGACGGCATCGTCGCAGACCCCCCCCTTCCCGCTCGAATAAACAGGCCCCGCCCCCTCCCATCGCGACCCGTCATCCGCTTCGAGTCGCGTGAATGCGGGACTTCACTTGCGGCCCTGTGTCTGCCATCATTCTCTGCGCCTGTGCAAGTTTGTGTTGCGGCATGCCGAAGGTAGCTTGCCAAGGTGCATCAGAGCGCGACAACGTTTCACCCTCCTTCCGAAAACGCGCACCGCTGCGCGCGCGAGGGATGTGCATCGATGTCGGCACGTGTGCATGTACATACATATATATATAGATATACAAACGCGCATGCACGAATACATATATGCATATACACATACATACATATACACATGCATGCATACATGCGTACACGCATACATCCATACCTGCATATACATACAAATATAACTATTTACACAACAACGTCTTGCATTCACCATGCATATATGCATTCTCACGCGCAGTCTCTAGTACCATCGCAGCCGTCGTCATCACCACCGCCATTCTTCCACAGCCGTTTCAGGTTCAGTGTTGCGAACATGAAGCGGGGCGCACCCGCCACGATCGACATCGGTGATGAGACGAGGATGCAGCTGCGGTCGGAGCTTCTGGCCACTTCGCGGGGTTCGAAGGCGAGCGCCGCCCGCACCCTGCAGACGCTGAATAGGAAGGGCATGCTTAGGGACGAGGAGCTCGGAGGACGAGATCAGCTACGCCAGTGCAGGATAGCAGCGGAGATGCATGGCCGCGCGAGGACGCCATACGGACCTGTTGTGCAGACACTGGATGCCCCAGGCATCGGGCCGTGGGAATATGTACACCCATTTGCGTTTTTGCACTATATGTCGACTATCAGCGAAAAGTTTGCCAATATGCTGTCTGATGCGCTCAACAAGGCACCTTTGTGTACTTGTAGCTTGGTGTTTTACGGTGACGAGATGACGCCAGGCAGCCCTTTGAGATCTGATGTTGGGCACCAGTTGTGGAATTTTGATTACGCCTTTCTGGAGCTACCAGGCTGGCTCCTCCATAAAACGGGGGGCTGGTTTTGCCTGGGCGGGGTTCGCACCAGGCTGGCGGAGAGAATTCCTGGGGGAGTGAGCGCCCTCTTGAAGCATATTATCGTCGCCATGTTCGTTGACGGGCCTCATAACTTCACACGCGGCTTTGTAGTTCCCCATGGGAGTGCCGCGCGGGTGTTTCGTGCTCGCCTGGTCGGTTTTATGGATGATGAAAAAGGCCACACCGAGTTTTTGGCCATTAAAGGGGCGGCAGGGCTGACACCCTGCATCTCGTGCATGAGCGTGGCGAACTTTATCCACAAGACTGGCTACGCCGACGGCCAGTACACCGTCGGACTGGACTGCGTAGATAAATCGAAGCTCAAGCAGCTGGACGACGACACGTTCTGGAGAATGCATGAGATCTTGGCATCGCAGGTCGGGCAGATATCGATGTCGAAGGTGGAGGCGCTCGAAACGAAGCTGGGCATTAGTTATAATGAGCATGGGATGCTGTGCGATCCTCGTTTGAGAAGCGTGCTGCGCCCCGTGAGTAATTACATCAGGGATTGGCAGCACACCCTGGTATCGCATGGCGTTGCGGGGCTTCAGATTGCGGCGCCCACATCGTGTTTGAAGAGGTTGAATATCGATATGTATGAGATTGCCGCCTACGCACGCTTGTACATCCATCCCAAGTTGACCGCGTCACCTCCCAAGCCAGAGTGGTTCACGGAGAACTTCATAGCGAACGACCACGTGAAGCTGTTTGCGAGCGACGTTCTCGGACTTTGCCCATTGTTGCTGGCATTTCTTCGGGACAGGTGCTCTGGCCGCGTGCCCGCGGACAACGTTCGATGTTTCGAGCTGTTAACGTTCATGTTGGGGCTCCTATCATGAGAGGACGATATGACGGGCGCATTGCACGCCACGCTTTCGGGGGCCATTGCAGAGCACGCGGTACTGTTTCGCCGATTGTACCATACGTTTATCAAGGTGAAGTTTCATCATTTGGCGCACGTGCCCGACGACCTACTTCGACTGGGTAGGGTGATTTCGTGCTTTGCGCCAGAACGGAAACACAAAGACGTGAAGACGACCGTGGTACATGTTTACAACCAGGTCGAGCACACGACAACGTTTGGATATTTAAACTGTTACGTTCAAGACGTTGTCGAGGGGCGGTTCCAGTTCGACGAGCAGTATATATCGACGTCGAAGCGCCGTAAACTCGATATCGCAGGCATCCAGGTGGATACGTCTACAGCGGCTGCGTTGAAGTGTGGTGGCGTGAAGAGGGACGACTACGTGCTCATCCGCACTGGCGGTGCACTTCGTTTAGGTAGAGTTGTGTTGTTCTATGCGATGGGCGATTTCATCGCAGTCCACGTGCGGGAGGCTGCCGCTGTGGACCCTGGGACTTGGACCATCTGGGATGAATCGGCGACGCCAGACGTGTTCTTGGACCCGACGTCGATTGCCAAGCCCGTTGTATACATGCGCATTCCACCATCGACCGTGAAGATCATCGTGCCTTACTATCATGGCAGGGGCGCGTAGCTGAAAAAAAAAGAATCAAAAAATCGATTGTCGAAAAAAAACAAACACAAATCGACTGTCGAACAAAAAAAGTCGACTGTCGAAGCCGCCCCCTTCTCTTCCTCCGTCGTTCATTCTTCCTCATCATGCATTACATCATCCTCCACCCCCCTTCCCCATCTTCGTCGTCGCCGTAGTCGCCGTCTTCGAGGAGGGAGGAGGGGGGGGGGAGGAGGAGGAGGAGGGCGATGGGGGAGGAGGAGGAGGAGGAGGAGCCCCTCCCCCCCCCCGACGCGGGGCCGCCTTGGACAAGGGCGGCTCTCCAGCCCAGGCCGCGACCCGAGAGAGGCGATTATCTTCGCGCCCCCGTGCACCGCCCCGTCCTCTTCCCCTTGCACCCATTGATATTCCCCCCAACATATGCATCTATAATACACATACATATTATACGTTATGCCCATGGTACATATATATATATATAAATACACATATATATAGTCCATCTCTACACATAGTACCTCCTCCTGTTCCCCCCTCCTCCCTTCCCCTCCCTCCCTCCTCCCTCCCCCCGTGCCCGTCGCCCGCCAGATGGCGAAGCGCGTGCTGAAGGACGCCGCCGCAACCGCAACCGCGCCCGCAACCAGGCGCAAGGTGGAGGGCGTAACGCGCGCTAGATACGATTACGACGTACGCTTACGATGTAGATATTGGCATTTCACACATCGTCCATACTTTTTGAACAGAAAAAATATAAGCTACGAGCCGAGCCACCTTGCATTGTGATGAGAGTTCTAGGGTCTTGACTGTCAATGTACATGCTACCAGACAAAAGCCAGAACACCACTATTTCAAACTTATGTTGTTGTCGGTGGATCCAGAACAAACACTCTTTTGTTACCAGAGGAAAATCAGGATCACAAGTTCTCAACATATTCGTTGGTGTTGCGGATGGCCAGGTGCCGCAAACATGTTAAAAACCGTTCTTAATCATTTTACAAAATCATGTTAAACGATTAAACATAAGTTGCAATCGTCGACTTATAAGTCGAAACAAGTCGACTTAGTAAGTCGAACTACGTCGACTTAGTAACTCGAACGTTCGACTTAGCTAACTCGACTTAGGTCGACTTAGTAAGTCGAGCTAGGTCGACTTAGCTAAGTCGACTTATAACTTGATTATAACTCAATTACTAAGTCGAAGAGTTCAGGGCTAATTGAATTAAGTATAAGTCACCTAACTTGGTTATAACCCGACTTATAATTCAACCTCCTAAGTCTGCTGTTTTTTTGTAAATCAACGAGCTCTAAAAAGGTATTAGAGGTTAACTTATAACTCAGACGTTGTCAGTCACTATTAAACGCGCCAATTTATACCTTAGTTATAACTTAGTTATAACTTAGTTATAACCTAGTTATAACTTAGTTACTAACAAGCGCCCTCAACTTATATCTAAAATATAACCCGCCGTTCATCTCAGCAGAGGAGCCCAGAGCGGCCTCCGGCACCGTTTCCGGACAGATCCGGTGGATCCGCCGACGAATCCCAAACCGGCGCCCTCGCTTGAGACATCCTCACAAAACCGGTCCCGGGGGAGGTGCCCAGAGGAGCCCAGAGCGGCCTCCGGCACCGTTTCCGGACAGATCCGGTGGATCCGGTGGATCCGCCGGCGAATCCCAAACCGGCGCCGTCGACATCCTCACAAAACCGGCCCCGGGGGAGGTGCCCAGAGGAGCCCAAAGCGGCCTCCGGCACCGTTTTCCGGAGAGATCCGCTGGATCCGCCGACGAATCCCAAACCGGCGCCCTCGCTTGAGACATCCTCACAAAACCGGCCCCGGGGGAGGTGCCCAGAGGAGCCCAGAGCGGCCTCCGGCACCGTTTCCGGACAGATCCGGTGGATCCGGTGACGAATCCCAAACCGGCGCCCTCGCTTGAGACATCCTCACAAAACCGGCCCCGGGGGAGGTGCCCAGAGGAGCCCAGAGCGGCCTCCGGCACCGTTTCCGGACAGATCCGGTGGATCCGGTGACGAATCCCAAACCGGCGCCCTCGCTTGAGACATCCTCACAAAACCGGCCCCGGGGGAGGTGCCCAGAGGAGCCCAGAGCGGCCTCCGGCACCGTTTCCGGACGATCCGCCGACGAATCCCAAACCGGCGCCCTCGCTTGAGACATCCTCACAAAACCGGCCCCGGGGGAGGTGCCCAGAGGAGCCCAGAGCGGCCTCCGGCACCGTTTCCGGACAGATCCGGACAGATCCGGTGGATCCGCGCCCCGGGGGAGGTGCCCAGAGGAGGAATGAGGAGGAGGAGGAGGAGGAGGAGGAGGAGGAGGAGGAGGAGGAGGAGGAGGAGGAGGAGGAGAAGATGATGGAGCTGTGGGGCGGAGGAGGACAGACGGAGGCAAGGAGGAGGAGGAGGAGGAGGAGGAGGAGGAGGAGGAGGAGGAGGAGGAGGAACCTCATCCTCACCCTCGCCAACAAGCGCACGCACCTTCTTCTATATACAGAAACTTCCGATCAACCGCAGAGCGGCCGGCTAGTACTACTACGACTACTACTGTTACTACCCCTCGCACATAGAACACGGCTGCACCTTCAACTTCCACTACAACCTGAATTTCCAGCACTGCTGTAGAACCATGTTTCTACGAAGTGTACATCCACAACGGCCGCAAGAGTCGGCACCCTCTCTGGCATTCCACGCCCTCCAACGGCAAAACTCCGTCGACCTTCTCGGCGTGCGTGAGACGGTCTTCCGTCTGAGCCGTCGTCGTCGACGTCGCCGCTCCCTCCCTTTCCCTGGGTAACTATTCCTCCTCAAGCGATCCAGCCCGACGGAAATGACACAACGTCGAATTTGATGCGGCAAAGGGAAGCCCCTTCTCTTTGGTCCCTTCCCTGGGGGGCTGGGGCAGCGGCTGGGGCAGCGGCTGGGGCAGCGGGGGGAGGGGGGCTCCTGGGGGGGAGGCGGGGGAGGCCCGGGGGGCAGGGGAGTCCCCGGGGTCGTGACTTCGGGGACAAGGGGGACAAGAAAGGCGAAAGCCCTCCCCAGGGGGCCACATGCGAACCCTACCCCTGCCCCCCACGACTTCTGAGGAGGAGGGTGTGGTTCACTTCGAGCGGGAGCTCCCGAGCGAAGTGAACCCCACCCTCCCCTCAGAAGTCGTGGGGGGGTAGGGGTAGGATTCGCATGTGGCCCCCTACTCCCCCCGCCTGCTCACTCCTATCTGCCGTTGCGGGGTGCTGCGCACGTTCCCGTCAGAACCGCTCCGAGGTGGCTCGAAGCGGCCACTGAGCGTCCCAAGAAATCCCCCAAGAGGCCGCCCAACAGAGCCCAACAGGCTCCCGAGAGAGCCCCAAGCAGGGCTCCAGATCGTCAGCGTCGTCGTCGTCCCCGACGCCGCCGCCGCCGCCGTCCACGGCCCCCTTCAGGGTCGGCGGCGCTGGCCGCAAGGCCGTCCCAAGAGGTACTCAGGCAATGTCACTGGACGGACAGCCGTCCTGGTCGTAGACATCGTCGATGTGACCACCCTCGTCACACTTTTGCGCGCGCACTGCCCCATCATCTTCGCCGGGACCACCGCCATCATCATGTCCAGCATCATGGCATGATTGCCACCGTCTGTATCATCGCCAGCAACGTCATCATTATCGCCATCGTCGCCGTGGACGTCGTCACCAACATCGCCTTGACACATCCAGCGTCATCGTCATCATCACCACCACCATCACCATCACCAGCACCATCACGGCCAACAACTTCATTGTTATGAACGCCATCGTCACCATCGTCACCACCACCAGATCACCATCATCATTACGATCACCACCAGCATGACCAGAATCATCATCAGTTGAAGCAACACCATCATCAGCATCATCAGCAGCATCAGCATCATCACCATCACCAGCACCATCACAAGCACCATCACGGTCAACAACATCATTGGTATGGACGGCATCGTCACCATCATCACCACCATATCACCATCAGCATCACGACCACCAACAGCATCATAATCATTAACAATTAAAGCAAAACCATCATCGTCATCATCAGCATCAGCATCAACATGGTCAGTATCGTCAGCACCATCAGCACCATCTTCGGCAGCACCATCATCATCAACATCATCAACACCATCGTCACCATCAGCATCCGCATCATCATCACCATCACCATCAGCATCAACATCATCATCACCATCACCATTATCATCATATTCATGATCACCACCGTCGCCGTCGTCGTCGACGCTCGGCTTCCTTTCGCCAACAAGTTGCGGGCTTGGGGATTTGCACGAGCAATGAAGGTAACCACTAAAACATTGACAAGTGAACTGCACCACATATATTGCATTCTCATAGCGTGCACCGAATAGCCTTCACCTATCCTGCAATACATAGATCTCACCACACAGCTTACTCCACAAAGGTGGCGTCCCATAGTTTAAACCACGCATCTTGCGCAGCATGGATTAGGCCACATATCTAGAATCCAGTCAATCAACGTATGTTGAACCACGCATGTTGCATCCCAGATATTGCAGCACATCGGTGCACATCTGCACGGCAAGAACTCACTGTTCGGGGCACACTCCGGCGAACAGTCTGATTGGTCAACATGCGATTCGCCTTTCACATCTCCCCATCGCACCTCAGCCCTAATGCCCGATCAACTCTGTCACACGATCGCATCTTGCAATCGACCCTCAACTCTGACATCCCTGGCGCGCAGGTAAACAACAACAACAACACCAACAACAACAACAACAACAACAACAATCATCATCATCAATTCAAAACTGCTCGTTTTTACTGGCACGCGTGTCTTGCATTCTGTATACCCCAACCATCGATGCCCGCCCACTTCGTGTTCGATCGCACCCTCTTTCAGGGGGAATATCTTCCTTGCCGGCCACTGACTGCAGTGAGAGATACTCTCGAGCGAGAGCGCCGTTCCTGATTTCGGGGGCCTCTCTGGCCAGGGGCTCTCGGAATACAAATTGAGAAATATCGGACGGGAAACCTTGTCGCCGCGTCTGGACCTCCAACTTTCCTGAATTACGAGAAAATCTCGAGCGAGAGCATCTCTCGTGTGGACAGGGCCTCTGGTAATACACGTTGAGGAAGTATCGAACGAGAGCCCTTGTCGTTTTAGTTGGGCCTCCACCAATTCGACTGAATCACGAGAAAGTCTCGAGCGAGAGCGCCGTTCCTGAGGTCGGGGGCCTTCCTGGCCAGGGGCTCTCGGAGTAAATCGTGAGGAATTATCGAGCAGGAGCCCTTGTCGTCGTGGCTGGGCCTCCGCCAACTTGACTGAATTGCGAGGAGGTCTCGAGCAAGAGCGCCGTTCCTGAATTCGGGGTCTCTCTGGCCAGGGTGTCTCAGGGAAAAAATGTAAGGAAGTATCGAGCGGGAGCTGTTGTCGTTGTAGCTAGGCCTCCAAGGGCACACATTGAATAAAACCCACGCTCGAAAAGGAGCCTCGTCTACACAGGAATTGCAACCGGCGTCGAGGCGAAAGCGCGCGGAACCGTTTCTAGAGATCAACTATAATTATTTTCTAGAGATGAATATTCAGACTAGAACCACGCGCGCGCTGCGCGCGCGCTTTGGTTCTAGCAAGGTGCGGCGACGGTCTAGGGTTCGCAGCATCGGAGAGCAGAAAGACGTCTATCAATCATGATCAATCAGCAAACCGCACCATCCCTCTATGCCCCCACGGATGCACGCCATGAGCCCCAGTCGACCTTAATCCTGCATTCTCCTCTCAGCAAACCCTCTCAATCCCTTTCCTTTCCACACCCTTTTTGGCGGACCAATGGAATCACATTCCACGCGGCAGAGGAGCAGTTGCGGGCGCGGTGGACGAATTCCACTCGGCATGCAACGCGAAAAAGTATGTTCATTGTCGACGCGGTGGACGTGTTCCACTCGGCGTGCAACCATGAAACATACAGAGGGCCGCAGGTCGAAATAGGATTCCGCATTATCCCACTTCAGCTGCCTACATACCCTTTGTTTCATTCCCAGGGGGGCGCCTCGAGAAAACAACTCACACACGTACAGCAGCAGCTCGTGTGTCCACCGGGGGGAGGAGGGGGGGCGGGCCCCAGTGCTTAATCAACCCGGTTGAAGCAACCGCTTTAAGCAGCCAAGATCTGGTCTTTGGGGAGGAGGGAGCGGGGGCCCGCGCCGATCGGCGAAACAAGACATAAGAAACAGCTACGTACCTCTCAAGACGGCTCAATGGGCCCGATTTCGGCACACCCCTCACGCACTCTACGCCTATCCAAGGCCTAGACGACCCAGAGCGTCCAAGGCCCACCTCGAGCAAACCCAATGTCTCGGCATTCCCACAAATTATGGCAATGGAGCGAAGCTTCTGCGCGTTGAGCGGAAGTTCAAGCTCAAGCTAAAAGAGAACTATAAAATTGAGCGAAGCTTCCGCGCGTTGAGCGGAAGTTCAAGCTCAAGCGCATACAGCTGGACTTCAAATAATTTGGATCGAAAATGGAGCGACGCTCACAGCGAAGGCAGAACATCAAGCTCAAGCTAATGTGAAGGGGAGCCCCAGGTTGCCGTGGGCCTGCAGAAGGTGGGTCTCCTTTCTGCGGTCCAGGCGGCGCCAGAGCACCGCTCCCCTCGGATCCTGCCCAATGCCTGCCCACGAACCCCCAGGCCTGTCCAAGGTCAGCCCGACGGCCTATCCAATGCCTGCCTCAGGCTTACCTGGCGGCCTTTCAAGAGCTGATACATGGCCTACCCAGAACCCAGTGAAGGCCCGCACACGACCTAGCCAAGGCTCATCACAGATTTGTCACGTCCAAGATCTTTACAAATTTTACGTCTAGCGAACCACATGCGAGCGCCATAACGAATGTGAACACCCAAATGCGCGCGATCACCGTGCCCGCGCTCGTCTTACAACCGCGACGAAAATCTTTACAACGATGGGCTGTCGTGAAGGGTTCTATGGTGCGCCCACCTTCGTCGTGCAACCACCGCGCAAAATTTGCCAACACTGGGCCACCCTGAAGGTTTGAACGGTACGCGCCAAAAAAAATCGACAACGAAATAATCGATCCGACGGTCTTCCCAGTACCGCGGCGACTGCCGGGACTGATCCGAGTTCGCTTCCTTCGTGGCGGCCCTGAAAAAAAGCACACCCACCTCAAAAAGCCAACGTCTCGCGTGAGATATCCCCGAATGCTGACCGCAAGTGGGCAAGTGTCCCACCCCGTGGTCGCTCCCCATTGTGGCGCCCAGCAACGTTTGTTGCGACATCGCGAACACCACGCGGCCCTGAAAAAGACGCGCCTACATCCGTGAAACAAGCGAACCGCTGGAGACATCCCCACAATCTGGGCACGAACCGGTAAGTGTCCTAATTATCCCCTGGCGGCACCCCCTTGTGTTGCCCAAGTGCGAGGCCTGTCACACCGCGATAATTCTGATCGTGATATGGAAAAGGAGGGAGGAGGAGGAGGAGGAGGGAGTGAGTAGACGGAGGCGCGACACGGATAACAAGAATTCACGACGCAAAACACGGAAATAAACGCCGCAACATATTCCACGAGACGTGCAACTGCCTGCACAATGATCCGTTATCACCGTCGCACCCTTGATCCGCACGCGTTCGACGGAAACTGGCGGCAATCAAACTGGCCCAATCTGCCAGGGCATCGCTCGTGGGGGGAGGGCCTCCTCGCCTCGGGCTGCTCTCCCGCAGCCGCGCCCCGCCGTCGACGGCGAGCGCGCGCCTTGTGGGTGCCCTGACCGTCCCGGGCGGCCGCCGCAGGCCCGAACGTGCGTTTGATTCGCCCATGTCGTCCAGCCCGCCCATCTGAACCAAGAAAGCCGGTTTCTGCTGAGACATCCTCACGATTCGCTCTTAAACTTAAGCTGGCCACGGCGTGCAGGTGACGCTGGCGGTGTGCTGCCCGCGCCGAGGCGAGAGCGCCGTTTGGACGGACTTTCGGCCATTGTACGGTTCGGCCCGCATAGTACGCTATGTTATCAATGCGAGGCTAAGCTATGCGGTGTGATGCGATGCGATACTATGCTGTGCGATGCGATGCTATGCTATGCTATGCTACGCCATACTGTGCCATGCGATGATATGCTAGTATATGCGACGCGATGCGATGCGATGCTATGACATGCTATGCGATGCTATGCTATGCTATGCTACGCGATGCTCGTCTATGCTGTGTTGTGCGATGCTATGCGATGCTATGCTATGCTCTGCTGTGCGATGCAATGCTATGTTGTAGCTCCAGTTGGTTCCCCTTCCTCACCCCCACCACCACACGCACAACCTCTTTATCACCCGAAGGGTGGTCGTACATGTAGGTATACACTGGCAGGATCTCGCGGCCAGAGATACAACCGCCTCGCGCACACTTGCCTGGAGCGGGGAGGGATGGGGAGGAATCTGGGAGGAGCGGGGAGGGGTGCAGAGTGAGGTGTCTTGTGGGCCTCTTGGACTGTCTCAGAGCGCTCTGGGATCCACAGGCGCCTACGGAGGTCGTCTTGGAGGGCTCTGTGGGACGTTTTGGGGCGATCCTGGGAGCTTCTTGGACCGTCTTGGAGGCCTTGTTGGGATGTCTTGCGGCGCTCTTGGGGTTCTCTGAGGCCGTCGTGGACGCTATTAATACAAAGCGCATATGCCCAAAATAGACGCTTCCCAAAGGAATTAGGGCGATGTGTGTTCCTTGCGGCCCTCATAAGTGTCCTCTTGAAGCCCTCTTCAAGCGCTTGGGGGGCCTCTCGGGCCGTCTTGAAGCCATCATGGGCGTCTTGACGAACTCTTGGACCGTCTCGGAAGCCTCCTGGACCGTCTGGGGAGCGCCTTCGGGCCCTCCGAAAGCCCCCCGAAGGACCCCGAGGGACACAGTGGGCACCGCGGGGGGAGGGGGGAGTTTGGGAAAAGTGGGCAGCCTCGGGCCCCAGGGGTCTGGTCGCGGGGTCCGCATGGTGATGGGCAACTATGATGAGCGCTTGCGCGCTGCAGTCAGATCCACCTTGAGCCAAAATGGCTACGGATGCTCGTGGGGCGTCTTTGGGAGCTCCTGTGGGGCCTCGTGGAGCCTCTAGGAGGCCTCTAGGGGGCCTCTTGGGCTCTCGTAGGGTCTCTTGGGGCCTCCTGGAGGCCTACTGGGGCGGTAGGCTCGAATTGTCCGTTCGTGTTCCCCCTCTTGAGCCCCTCTTGGGGCCCTCTTGAGGCGATCTTGGGCGCCTCTAGGGCCGCCTTGGGGCACTTTTTGGGCCATCTTGGGGGCTCTCTCTATTGCGCCGTCGTGGCGCCCTCTTTGGGTGCCTCTTGGGCCGTCTTGAGCTGGTTTCTGGGGCCTCATGGGCTGTCTTGAACCGTTGGAAGCACGAAACAGCGAGAACACGAACAACCTTCAAAAACCATTGAGGAAACCTACTTGCTTCGCCTCCTGAGTGCCTCGTGGGAGCACTTTTGAGGGCATCTTGGCCATCTTGAAGCTCTCTTGGGCTGTCTTCAAAACCATGTTGGACCAATTTTGGAACGCTCTTGTGCGGTCTTGGGCTCTCTCGGACCGGTCGTGGGCCATCAAGGCGCCATCTTGGACGTCTCTCGGCCCTTTTTGACGTTTTTTGGCGCCCCCCGCTGGGCCCGAAACGGTCAGACGAAAAATCAGTGCACTTCGGAGGGCCCGGGACCCCCTACCCATTATACGTATATATATACATATATATATACATATACATGTATGTATGTATGTACATGCTTACATATATATATACTATAATATTATGCATACATAAACCAACACATCATATATATATATATATATATATTCCCTTTTCTATATTTTTATAATCCTGGGGGGTGGGACCCCCCCCCCCCCGAAATAGGATCCTCCCCAACCGGGACTTCCGGAAACGGGACCCCTCACGAGGATCGCAGCCTCCGAGCGCGAAAATTAGCGCTCTCCGTCCAAAGAGGAAGGTGAGAGGACACGCGAGGCTCCTTGGACCTCCCGAGAGGCTTTCTCGAGGCTCCTACGAAGGCCCAAGAGGGTCCCAAGAGCCTTCCAGAGTCCTCCGAAGAAGCCCCCGAGAGATGAACATCTGTGATTTCCTATGGTTTTTCTAAGTTTATTGCTTCTTTGCATGTTCACTGTTCCGACGTGCCAAGACGGCCGAAGACGCCCACAAGACCGATGCCAGACGGCTCAAGAGGCCTCCAAGCGAGTCCGAAACCGGCCCAAGACAGCCCCGACACGGCCCAAGGGGTGCCCCAGACGGCCCCAGAGAGCCCCAAGACGGCCTTCAGAAACGGCACCCCTCTCGAGGATCGTAGCCTTCCAGCGCGAAACTGAGCGATCTTCGTCCGAAGAGGCACCTACGAGGGTACGCGAGGGTCCTCGGGTTGCCTTCAAAGCTTCTTAAAGGTTCCCCCGACAGCTTGAGAAGGCCCCACGAACCTCGCAGAGTTCTCTGAAGAGGGCCCCAAGAGATCAAAATCATTAATTTCCTATGGCTTTCCTAAGATTTTGGCTTCGTTGCATGTTCACTGTTCCGACGTGCCAAGACGGCCGAAGACGCCCACAAGACCAATCCCAGAGGGCCCAAGCAGCCTCCAAGCGAGTCCACAGCCGGCCCAACAGAGCCTCCAGACGGCCCAAGCCGTGCCCAAGACGGCCCCAGAGAGCCCCACGACAAGCTTCAGACAGAGCTTAAAAGGGAAAAAACATACAATTGCAACGCGCTCGGCTCCCACACGGCCACGCGAGGCCCCAAGCCCCTTCCAGGAGGCCACAAGAAGGGCCACCAGGCGCGCAAAAGGCTTATGATTTCAAGGACTCTGCACCCAGACGCCCACACGAAGCTCCAAGACTCCTCAACGGCTCCCCAGACGTGCCACGAGGCGCCCAAGAGCCGCCAAGAAGCATTCACGAAGTTCCCCCACGACGCCCCACAAGGCCTCTAAGAACCTCCACGAGTTCTCCGAAGAAGGCCTTTATAATCCTGGGGGGTGGGACCCCCCCCCCCGAAATAGGATCCTCCCCAACCGGGACTTCCGGAAACGGGACCCCTCACGAGGATCGCAGCCTCCGAGCGCGAAAATTAGCGCTCTCCGTCCAAAGAGGAAGGTGAGAGGACACGCGAGGCTCCTTGGACCTCCCCAGAGGCTTTCTCGAGGCTCCTACGAAGGCCCAAGAGGGTCCCAAGAGCCTTCCAGAGTCCTCCGAAGAAGCCCCCAAGAGATGAAAATCAGTGATTTCCTATGGTTGTTCTAAGATTTTTGCTTCTTTGCATGTTCACTGTTCCGACGTACCAAGACGGCCGAAGACGCTCACAAGACCGATGCCAGACGGCTCAAGAGGCCTCCAAGCGAGTCCGAAACCGGCCCAAGACAGCCCCGACACGGCCCAAGGGGTGCCCAAGACGGCCCCAGACAGCCCCGACACAGCCCAAGGGTTGCCCAAGACGGCCCCAGAGAGCCCCAAGGTTTTTTTTCTTTCTCGCATGTTCGGCTCTCCTGACCTCCGAGACAGCCGCAGATGCCCACAAGACCACCCAAGAGTGCTCAAGAAGTCTCCAAGCGATTCCACGGGGCCCAAGTCGGAACGTTTGAGCGCTCCACACCGGGTTACAGACGTGCCAGGGAGCGTTTCGACACGTCTTCCGAACGAAGCCCATACATAACGTTCGTAGAGCCTGCCTGTCCCAAAGTCGCGTCAGCACGCCTCCCCGCGCCCCCCCTGCCTCATACTTTGCAGTATACAGCTGCATTCTGGTCAGAATCCTGGGTTCGCATCCTTTTTTTAAGAAATTTGGTTGCGAACCCGGGATTCGATAAGTTTCCCTCTGAAGTCCTTTTCTTGCATTCCATGTGCCCCTTTCGTTGCTTCGAACACCAAGTTCTCCCACTCCCCCTCCGCAACCTCTGCACATTCGCAATGCGAGCCCGCGAGGACCCCTCGAAGGGACCGCAGGATACCGCGAGAAGCCAGCCGATCCAAAGCTTCAAGGAACAAGATGCATGGCGCGAAGCGCCTATGCAGCCTTGTATATATATATATATATATGTAAATATGTGTGTATATAGATGTGTATATGTATGTAATCATGTATATATACACATACATACATACATACATACATACATACATACATACATACATACATACATGCATGCATGCATGCATGCATGCATGCATGCATACATACATACATACATACATACATACATACATAGATGCATAGACACATAGATGCATATATACATACATACATACATACATACATGCATGCATGCATGCATGCATGCATGCATGCATACATACATACATACATACATACATATATACATACATATATACATACATACATACATACATACATACATACATTTCGGAGGGCTCTTGGGCTGTGTATTGGCAGTGTAAGGCCCATCTGGGGCCACGTTCGGGCCATCAGGGCCGCCTTGGGGCCTCCCGCTCCCGCTGTGGGGCCCAGCATGGGCCTGTCCTGGGGCTCTCTTGGGCCGTCTGAGGCTCGTCCCAGGCAATTTTCGGGCTCTCTTGGGCAATCTTGGGGCTCTGTTGGAGGTCTTTTCGGCGGTTTGGGGGCGTCGTCGGCTGTCGTAGAGCGCCGGGAGGTCGAAAACGCGAGACACCGAAAAACATGTCAAAAACCAACGGAAATCAAGGATTTGAGCCTCTTCGGGCTCTCGGGATGCTTCTCGGAGCTCTCTTGAGGCCTCTTGGAGGCCTCTTGGGCTGTGTATTTGCGGTCTCGAACCCATCCTGGACCACGTTAAGGCTATCTGGGCTGTCTTGGAAGGGCTTGTCGAAGTCCCCGAGGGCTTCTGGGAGCTCTCTGGGACAGTCTGGGAGCTCCAGGGCCGCTCCAGGGTGCTCTGGGAGCGGACTGGGGAACCCTGGTCCTCCCATGCCCTGTCGTGGTCGCGGCCCCGGTCGCCTGGGCCTCGTGCACGGGGATACCTACATCTCTCTCTCTCTCTCTCTCTCTATATATATATACACATGGACATATACATATACGTCTGCATACACATATACATGTCCATATGCATCTACATCTACATCTACATCTACATATACAGCTACATATGACATACATGTAAATATAGATGTACATATTAATTTACATATACATCTACATATACATATACGTATACGTATACACATACATATACATGCCCATGTGTAAATACATATGCAAATGCAGATACATCTACGTATACATATACGTATACATACACATCTACATAAACATAAACATCTGTACATACGCATACCTAAACCTATACATACACATACACATATACATATAATTATTCATACGCATATGCATGCATCTATATTTGAAAATAAAATCATACCTATACAAATGCATATGCCTATGTACAGATGCACCTATATTTATATATATATATATATATATGTATATATATATACCTGTTCACGTGCATTACATGTACATGTACATGAATATATACATACACATATACAAGTACATTTACATCAACATGTGCATACACATATACTTGTACATATACATGTACATATACATGTACATATACATGTACATATATATATACAAACATACCTATGAATACGCACATGCAAAATACATGTACATTTACATATACATGTACATACGCATATACATTTACATGTGCATATACATATACATATACATACAAGTACACATATACACATACATATACATATGCATATACATTTACATATCCATCCCCATCCGTATCCATCCATCCATCCATCCATCCGTTCATCCACCCATCCATCCATACATACATACAGACATGCATACATAAATACATACATTGGAAGCCCCTTGGGGTCTGCTTGGGGGCCTCTTGGGGACAAGCTCGGTGCGAAGACGAAAAACACGAATCCGGTTGACATGTACGTTTTCCGAAAAGAACGGGGCCAATTTTGCCTCTCGGGGCCCTCTGGGAGGTCAAATTGCACGGGTTATGAGGCGTCTTGGAGGCCTCGTGTTGGCTGCTTGGGGCCTCGTGGGGGTCTCGGGCGCCCTCTTGGGGCGTGTTGGTCATGTATGTACGGAGAGATATGCTGCTGCTCAAGCACCAGGCAGATGCTGAGAGTTGCGGCACCGCAACGACGGGGTACCAGGCTCAACTCGTCGGCATCAGGCAGCCAGCTGGGTGGATTCGAGCACCCACGCCTGTGGAGAAATGACCAGGCGGAGTATCCAACCCTCTCTAACCATATGGCGAATATGCATATATATATATATATGTATGTAAATGAGACAGCATACTACAGCATAGGTTGGCATGTTTCGATATGCAGAGGCGGGGATTCTGATTCGCATGCTCGACCGCTAACTCCATACAACGAGCAAATCAGATATGCCCCCTTCAAACGAAGCGGCCCCGACACGCCAAGACCATGCCGTCGCAAACTAAGCTCCCTCTGGCCTGCAGGCCGCAGCCCCTGACGCAGACCGAGGGCTCCTCTGAGCCCGCGTGCACCGTCAATACGCGGCGCCGACTGTCGGCTCGAGGAGCAAGAGGAAGCAAAAGAGTGAAACACCAGTGCTGGTAGTACTGTTCTCAACCCTCCTGCTCTGGGTCGTGTTTTCCAGCTTCGGAGCCGAACGCCCTAAGAGAAAATAGGAATGGCACGATTTTTGTTTCTTGGACCTCTCTTGGGGTGCCTCTCGGAACGTCTTGGGGTGCTTTTGGGAGCCTTTTGGCGCCTCTTGGCGGCATTTTGGCGCCTCCTGGAGCCTCTTGGGCCGGAAGCTCGGAATTCGAGGTTGGCTTTCTCCGTCTGGGACCCCTCTCGAACTCGTCTTGGGGCTCTCGTGGGCCGTCTTGGGGCCGTCCTGGGCCACTCGTGCGCAGCCTTGGAGCGCGAAGCGCGCGCGTGGTTCTAGCTAGGATCGTCACCGTCGTCATCATGAACATCACCATCGCCATCATTCCCCCCGCCAGGGCTAATGTACATCGTTTCTGGATGCTTCTGGCCAGAATACGAAAGGAGTTTCTGTAGTTAGTCTCTGGGGAAAGTCGCGGGGAAGCTTTTGTTGTATTTGGTGTTGCGTCGCCAGGAGGTATGGGCTCCCTCCTCCTCGTGTTCCTACCTCCTCTCTGGACGTCCGATGTCGTGATGCTTTCTGTGCGCGGCCCCTGGACCTCTCGACGACTTCCTGGGGATGTGTGTTTTTTCATCCTGAGTCGTTTTCTGACGGTCCCGGGACCCTGCGAGGGGCCCCGGAGGCCGAAAATTGACCGAAACCGCCGTCGTGATTCTTCCAAGACGTCGGAGGTCCAGGTCGTGCTTCCCGCCTCCCCAGACCTCCGACGTCGTAATTTTTGCGACCTCGGGCCCAGGAATCGATTGGGAAAACGCACATGGCAAGACAAGAAATGATGGACCCATCATTTCGCACCTGTGCCTTGATCAGTGGGACGGGCTTCGCACCGCCGCACATCACAAAACACGCTCGAGCGGATCCAGCCGTAGCGACGTCGGGGACTGCAGAAGGTCGCAAGGACACGGAATCTGAAAGGAAGAAAGAGAAAGAGAGAGAAAGAGAGGGAGAGAGAGAGAGAGAGAGAGAAACAGACAGACAGATAGCGAAGGAGAGAGAGAGAGAGATGGATATAGAGAGAGAGAGAGAAGAAGAAGACAGACAGAGAGAGAGGCAGAGAGAGGAAATGGAGAGGAGGCGAGCTTGAGTCAACGAAAGTCGCAGGGAAGGGGGCAGGGGGAAGAAGGCCAGAGAGCGCTGAAGGATACAAATACTGGAACCCTCTTGGGATTTTTTGGGGGGCCTCGTCCGGCCGCTCGCTGGGAGTTTGACGTAGCTTCTCGGGAGCCTCTGAACCTGTCGGGGGCCTCCTGGAAGCAGGTTCGAAGCATTTTGGGGGCCGATTTGGGGCTTCTCGGGGCCTCCTTTGGGCCTCTTGGGGGTCTCCTGGGGCCTCTTGAGGGGCCTCCTGGGGCCTCCTGGCGGCCTCTTGGGGCGGAAGGCTCGAGCTTGCGGTTCGTGGTCCCCCTCTGGGCCCCCTCTTGGGCCCGTCTTGGGGCCCTCTTGGGCCATCTTGGGCGCCTCTTGGGCCGTCTTGGGGCCCTCTTGGGCTGTCCTGGGGCCCTCTTGGAAGCTTCTTGGGCCGTCTTGGGGCGGTCTTGGGCGCCTCTTGGGCCGTCCTGTAACGTCGGAAAGCCCAAAAGGCAACTTTGTTGAAAATGTACGTTTTACGAAGGGAATGGGCCAATTTTTGCGTCTAGGGGCCCTCTTGGGACGCATGTTGGAGGCTTCTTGGGGCCTCTTGGGGGCGTCCTTGGACGTCTGGAGGCCATCTTCAGCATCTCGGAGCCCTCTTGGAGGCCTCTTGGAAGTTTCTTGGGCCGTCTTGGGCGCTGCTGGGGCCGTCTTGTCTGACCGGGGAGGCCTCCGGCAAGCCCCGGCGAGCCTCCGGGCCCCCCGGAGCCCACATTTGCGGTCGGGGTCCCGGCCCCGGGCCTCCGGACACGGTGCGCCGTTATATGTATAAACAACAGCAAAAAAAGCAGCAGCGAAAGCAGCAACAACAACAACGGCAACAACAATCAATTTGAAACGTTCGCTCATACTTGCTCGCGTGTCTTTCATTTTGTATACCCCAACCCACGATACCCTCCCACTCCGTCTTCTATCGCACCCACCGTTTGGGTGGATAGCTCCCTTGTCTAAAGGTCTCCTAGATAGGGTCGTAGTAGATGGGGTCAGAAAATCTAGCCGAATCGGCGATGCATCGCCGATGCATTGGCGATGCACCCGCGACGCTGGCGATGCACTGGCGACGTCGGCGTGGAGAAAATCGGGCTCCACATCGAGCCGCATCGCCGATGCATCAGCGATGCATCGGCGATGCGGCGATATCCTTCGACCCCATCTACTCCGACCCCATCTGGGAGTTCTAGATTGTCGGCCACTGACTGAAGCGCAAGAAAGTCTCGAGCGAGAGCGCCGTTCCTGAGTTCGTGGGCCTCTGTAGCCGGGGCCTCTCGGAGTAAATCGTGAGGAAGCATCGGGCAGGACTCCATGTCATTCTGGGCCTCCACCAAATCGACTGACTTACGAGGGAATCTCCAGCGAGAGCGCCGTTCCTGAGTCCGGGGGCCTCTCTGGCCAGGGCCTCTCGGAATTCATCATGCGGAAGCATCGGGCAGGAGCCCTTGTCGTCTTTGTTCGGCCTCCACCTGCATGATTGAATTACGCCCGAGTCTTGAGCGAGATCGCCGTTCCTGAGTTCGGGGGTCTTCCTGGCCATGGCCTCTCGAAGAAAAACGTTAGGACGCATCGAACGGGAGTCCTTGGCGTCGCAGTTGGGCCTCCACCAATTCGACTGAATTAAAAGGAAGTCTCGAGCGAGAGCGCCGTTCCTGAGTTCGGAGGCCTTCCTGGCCAGATGCTTTCAAAAGAACTCGTGAGGAAGTATCGAGCAGGAGCCCTTGTCATCATGGCTGGGCCTCCGCCAACTTGACCGAATTGCAATGAAGTCTCGAACAAGAGCGCCGTTCCTGAGACCGGGGGCCCCTCTGGCCAGGGCCTCTCGGAGCTCATCATGCGGAAGCATCGGGCAGAAGCCCTTGTCGTCTTAGTTCGGCCTCCACCTGCATGATTGAATTAAGCGAAGTCTTGAGCGAGATCGCCGTTCCTGAGTTCGGGGGCCTTCCTGGCCATGGCCTCTCGAAGAAAATCGTTAGGACGCATCGAGCGGGAGTCCTTGGCGTCGTAGTTGGGCCTCCAACAATTCGACTGAATTAGAAGGAAGTCTCGAGCGAGAGCGCCGTTCCTGAGTTCGGGGGCCTCCCTGGCCAGATGTTTTCAAAGGAACTCGTGAGGACGTATCGAGCAGGAGCCCTTGTCGTCGTGGGTGTATCAGTGGAAAATATGAGGAGGTATCGAGCGGGAGCCGTTGCCGTTGTAGCTAGGAGTCCAAGGGTTAAGGACACCAACAACGATAACGACAACAACAGCATTAACAACAACAACACCAACCTGCTCCGGTCCCAACACGATACCTACGGACCTGGATGCACCTCTACGGGGGCTCCTACCGCCCTAGTCAGGATGCCCTACTCACTATGTCATACTGAAGATCCCCGGCTAAATATTCCCTGCTAAGAATTCCCTACGATGGATTCCTGACGAAAGATGTCCTACTGAAAAACCCCATACTAAGGATTCTCCACGAAGGATGGCCTACAAAGGCTTCCCGACCAAGGCTTCCCTACTAACGGCCTCGACAAAAGGAATCCCGAACAAAGAATCATTGGTCAGGAATCTTTGGTAGGGGTTCCTTCTTACGGATTGCCTTAATGCGGCTTCGGTCCTAAGAATTCCTTACGAAGGATCCCTTAACTAAGGAATCCTTACGAAGGACTCCTTAGCAAGGATTCCTTACGAGGGCCTCCTTACCAAAGATTCATGATTCAGAATTTCTTACCTAAGATTCATTATTGGGGTGTCATCACTAAGGGCCCCATAATAGAGACTCCTTCGTAAGGATGTGTTACGGACTACGACTGCAACACTAAGGGCTCCGTAATAAGGACTAGTCGTATTGATTCGCTACGAACTGAGGATGCTTGACTAAAGAACCATGATTAAAGAACTCCATAATAAGGATTCCTCTGTAACGACTTCGTATTAAGGATCCGTTACTGAAGACGTATTAACAAGGAACCCCTACGGAGGAGTCCCGACCAACGATTTTTGAATACGGATTCCCACTTAAGGATACGAGGGACTCCTTACAAAGGACTCTCTACCCAAGACTCCTGACTAAAGATTCCTTAGTGAAGATTCCTTACCAAATTGCTGCACGCGGAATTCCGTACCAAGGGTTCTTGAATAAGGATTCCTTGGCCAGGACTCCCTATCAATGAACCCTGATCCTGAACTCATTGCTAAGAATCCCATACTGAGGTTGCCTTACCAAGGACCCAGCACTAAAGACCCCTTGACTAAGGATGCCTAACAACGAAAAATTGGAACAACGATGGGGTCGAAGTGGTGGAAAGGTGGGAGTGGTGGGGAGGTGGAAGTGGGGGAAAGGTGGGAATTTGGGAAGATGGCGGGGTGGAGGTGCGGAAGGGGTGAAAAAATAAAAGCTAATCAACCGAATACTCAGCATAATCACCACCAGCATCATCGTTAGTAGCACCATCGTCATCGCCACCATCATTCGCATCATCATCAACACCATCATGAGCATCATCATCCTCATCATCAGCATCACCATCACCATCACCAGCATGGCCCGCATCAGCATCATCACCATCATCATCATCGGGATCATCATCAGAATCAGAAGCATCACCATCATCAACAGCATCATCATCATTGTCATCGCGACCACCCCCATCATCCTCGACAGGAATACGCCCGGAAACCTCGGTAAGCTTCAGGACGCCCTCAGGGATCCCTCAGGAATCACGACATGGACTCCCCCATGAATCCCTTCGGATGCTGTTGGGAAGCCCGAGGATCTCCTTCGGAATCCTCCAGAATCTGTCCAGATTCCATGCAGGATTCCCTCAAGCATCCCTTCGGAATCCTCAAGCATCCGTCGATAATCCTCCGGGAAACTATGATGAATCCTCAGGAATCCGACGGCTCCGTAGGACGCCTGAGGACTCCCTCAGGAATCCCCTAGGAATCCTACACGAATCCGTGGGAATCCTCCAGGAATCCCTCCAGAATCCGTCAGGAATCCTTCAGGAATGCCCCAGGGATCCCTCTGATCCCTCTGTGATCCGCAGGACTTCCTCGGAGTCCTGCGGGGATCCCGAAGAACACCCAGAAATCCACCAGGAATCCTTCAAGAATCCTTGAAGAATCCCTTCGGGATCTTCGGGAATCCTTCAGGAATCCCTCAAGAATCTTCAGGTAGCCTCCGGAATCCCGCAGGATTTCGTCTTGAAATCCCTTAGGGGTCCCTCGGGAATCGTCAGGGATCCTTCAAGAACCCCTGGAGGATCCCAAGGAATCCCTTCGGAATCCATAAGGGCATCCCTCAGGAATCCCTTAGAAAACCCAGAAAGTAATCCCGAGGGAATCGTCACGAATCCACTGGGGCTCCCTCACGAATCCTGAGCAATCCTGAAAGATCCTTTTGAAACCCTATCATGAATCCCTCGGGAATCCCCCAGGAATCCTTCCAGAATCCCTTGGGAATCGTCAGGGAACCTTCAGGAATCTGCCAGGAATCCCTCACGAATCCCCAGGAATTGTCCAGGGATTCCGCAGGAAACCTTCAATAATCCTGTGGTACTCCCTTGGGAATACATGAGGGACCCCCTTGACATCCCTTAGGAACGCGCAGGAAACCTTCAAGAATCCTCAAGAATCGACCGGGGACCCGTGTAAATCCGTACAAATTACCTCGGGCATGCCGTAAGAATCCTCCGGGATCCTGTATCTCTCAGGAATCCTCGAGGCATCCCTCTGAAATGCACCAGGAAAACCTCAAGACTCCGCCAGCAATCCTTCAAGAATCCTGCAGGCATCCTCTGGAATCCTTAGGAAACAAAGCCCTGTCTGGGGTTGTTGCTTGCTGTTGGGGGGGATGCCAGGTGTCTAGGTACAGCGGACAACACCAGCAACAACAACAACTGCAACACCAACAACAACCACAACAACAGCAACAGCAACAGCAACAACAACACCACCACCACCAACAACAACACCACCAACAACAACAACAACAACAACAACAGCAACACCAACAACAACCACAACAACAGCAACAGCAGCAACAACAACAACAACAACAACACCAACACCAACACCAACAACAACAACACCAACAACAAACACCAGCAAACAACAACCAATAACAAGTAGAGCATCAACAACTACTAGTTTAAGACAGTTCGCTCCTATCTGCTCACGTGCTAATCAATACGTATATCCCAAACCCTCGGTACCCGCCCTGGTCGTCTGCGATCGTACCCCCGTGGCGGTATATGTCATCCTTACCTGCCACGCGTATTTAGTACATCCCCTATAACCAAGGAGCACAGGACGGGCGGAAGGGGGAGGGACAATAATGAAGCACGAGAGAAATTCGCAGGAGGGGGGCAAGGAGCAGAAAACAAGAGGTAGAACCAGACGGGCAGATCGGGTGGGCACACCCATAGCGGGTAGGTCGGGAAGGCGGGCCCAGGCGACGAGGTCGAGCAGGCGGGTTGCTGAAGCGTGGGTCCTGCACGAATCGCGAGGAAGTCTCGAGCGATAGCGCGAGTCCTAAGTACATCGTGCGAACACCCAACGTGGGCCACGAAGGGCATAAAATCCGAAGCCACAGAGGGCAGCGACGGGGCCGCTGAGGGCAGCACCAGGGCCACGAAGGGCAGCGACGGGGCCACACAGGGCGACAGCGGGGCCACGAAAGGCATGCATATGGGGCCACGACGGGCGCGAGCGAGCGGGGGCCACGAAGAGCATTCGTATACGGGGCCACAAAGGGCGACAGCGGGGCCACTGAAGGCAGCAAAGGGGCCACGCAGGGCAGAGAGGGGGCCACACAGGGCGACAGCGGGGCCACGAAAGGCAGACATATAAAGCCACGACGGGCGCGTGCGAGCGGGGGCCCCGAAGGGCATGCGTATACGGGGTCACAAAATGCGACAGCGGGGCCACTGAGGGCAGCAAACGGGCCACGAAGGGCAGAGAGGGGGCCACGAAGGGCGACAGCGGGGCTGTTACGAAGGGCGTGCGTATGGGGCCACGACGGGCGCGTGCGAGCCGGGGCCACGAAGGGCATACAATGCGGGGCCACAAAAGGCAGCGACGGAGCCACTGAGGGCAGCAAAGGGGCCACGAAGGGCAGCGAGCGAAGGCGACCGCGGAACCAGTACGGGCAGCGAGGGGCATCGAAGGCGGGCGAAGGGCAGCGACCGGCGACTGCAATCATTAACGGGCTGGTCGGGCGGGCAGGCCCCCACGGGCGGGTCGAGCGGGCGGGTCGTTGAAGCGTGAGTCCTGCTTGAACTGCCAAGCAATATGAAGCGAGAGCGCGATTCCTGAGCGTCGAGGACCAGCATCTGAATACATTTGCAGAACATATAAAGCAAAGCGGTCCGGTGGTAAATTGCAAGGAAGACGCAAGCGAGAACGCGATTCTGCAATAAATTAGCAAGAAGTACCCAGCGGGAGCCGCGATCCGGTGGCAAATTGCCAGGAAGTCCCAAGCGAGAGCGCGACTCTTCAATGAATTGTGAGGAAGTATCATGCGGAAACCGTTGTTGTGATAAACAGGGGGCCAACGACATAGTTTGAGCCTCAAGATTTTCCCTGCTAATATAACGTATATGTAGAATATACCATGAATAATAATTATAATACTCATCATAATCATGATCATAATTGGAATAATAATAATAACAATGAAAATAACAATAAGAAGAAGAAGAAAAAGAAAATATACTACTACTAAGACTAAGAAGATTATTAATTAAAAAGAGGTGCGAGCCCTGGGAGGGGCACTTCAATCGAAGAAAAGCATGTGCACCGGGCGGGGGGGACCAACAATAATTATTCTCCAGAAGTGCGAGTTTCAACAACACCAGCAAGAACAGCAACAACAACCACAACAGCAACCACAGCAGCAGCAGAAACAACAACGGCAGCAGCAACAACAACAACAACAACAACAACAATCAGTTCAAGATTGTTCGCCCTTCTCTGCTCGAGTGTCCAATAACGCGTATTCCCCAAACCCTCGAGACCCGCCCTCTTCGTCTTCGATCGAGCCCCTTTTGTGGGGTATACCTTTCTTCCCTGCAGGCGGGGCCCCGGCAAGCGGCGGGGCGGCCGCGGACCGTCGGCCTGGCCAGCGGCAGCGCTGATCGGCGGGGCGGCCGCGGACCGTCGACCTGACCCCAAGAGGGGCGGACAAGGGACCGACCACGACGACGACGACGACGACGACGACGGCGTCGACGACGAGCGAAAGCGAGAGCGAGAGAGAACGACAGCAGGGCCACAAGGACACGAAGTAGGCCACGAATGGCGACAGCGGGGACACGAAAGGCATGAGTATGGAGCCACGAAGAGCGCGAACGAGCGGGGGCCACGAAGGGCATGCGTATACTGGGCCGCGGAAGGCAAGGACGGGGCCACTGAGGGCAGCAACGGGGCCACGAAGGGCAGCGAGGGGGCCACGAAGGGTGACAGCGGGGCCACGAAGGGCAGGAAGGGGGCCACGAAGGGCGACAACGGGGCCACGAAGGGCATGCGAATGTGGCCACGACGGGCGCGTGCGAGCAGCGGCCACGAAGGGCATACAATGCGGGGCCACACAAGGCAACGACGGGGCCACTGAAGGTAGCAACTGGGCCACGTAGGACAGTGAGGGGGCCGCCAACGGCGACAGCAGGGCCACGAAGGGCTTGCACATGGGGCCACAACGGGCGCGAACGAACGGGGGCCACGAAGGGCATACGTATACTGGGCCGCGGAAGGCAAGGACGGGGCCACTGAGGGCAGCAAAGGGGCCACGAAGGGCAGCGAGGGGGCCACGAAGGGCGACAGCGGGGCCACAAAGGGTATGCATATGGGACCACCACGGGCGCGTGCGAGCGGGGGCCACGAAGGGCATACATACATGGGGCCACGAAAAGCAGCGAGGGGGCCACAAAGGGCAGCGAGGGGGCCGCGGAGGGCTGCAACGGGGCCACGACGGGCTGCGACGGGGCCACGAAGGGCAGCGAGGGAGCCACGATGGGCGACAACGGGGCCACGAAACAAAGCGAGGGGGCCACGAAGCGCTGCAACGGGGCCACGAAGGGCAGCGAGGAGGCCACGAGGGGCTGCAACGGGGCCACGAAGGGCAGCGAGGGGGCCACGAAGGGCTGCAACGGGGCCACGGAACAAAGGGGGGGGCCACGAAGAGCTGCAACGGGGCCACGAAGGGCAGCGAGATCCCGAGTCTTAGGTAATCTGTGAGGGAGGTCCTAAACGTGAGCGCGACTCCTGGGTGCCTGGGTGTCGGGAGCGCGGCGCTTGAGTAAATTGCAAGAATGTCCAACGCAAAGACGCTATTCTTCAGTAAATTGCAAGCGAGTCTCCAGCGAGAGCGCGACTCCAGAGCGCCGGGAGAGCGATTCCTGAACAAATTGTAAGGAAGTCTCAAGCGAGAGCGCGATTCATTAATAAAATGCAAGGAAGTCTCGGGCGGGAAGGGGGGTCCTGGTTAAAGTGGGAGGAAGTCTCAGGCGACAGCCGTTGTTGTTGTTGTTGTTGTAACCCCGGGGCCAACGACACAGTTTGACCCTCAAGAGTTTCCCTGTCAAAAAACAAGTTGCGAGCCGTGGGAAGGGCACTTCAATCGAGAAAAAACATTGTGCACCGGACGGGGGGGATCAACAATAATTATCCTTCAGAAATGAAAGTTCAACAACAACAGTCAGTTTAAGACTGTTCGCTATTACTGGCACGCATGTCTTGCATTCTGTATACCCCAACCCTCGATACCCGCCCACTTCGTTCGATTGCACACCCTACCAGGGGGAATATCTCCCTTGTCGGCCACTGACTGAAGTGCGAGGAACTCTCGAGGGAGAGCGCCGTTCCTGAGTTCGGGGGCCTCTCTGGCCCGGGGCTCTCAGAATACAGATGGAGAAATATCGAATGGGAACCCTTTGTCGCCGTGTCTGGGCCTCCACCAACTTTCCTGAATTGCGAGGACGTCTCGAGCGACAGCGCCACTCTTGAGTTCGGGGGCCTCTCTGGCAAGGGCCTTTGCGAATACAGCTTGAGGAAGTATCGAACGAACGCCCTTGTCGTTATAGTTGGGCCTCCACCAATTTAACTGAATCGCGCGAAGGTCTCGAGCGAGAGCGCCGCTCCTGAGTTCGAGGGCCTTCCTGGCCAGGGGCTCTCGGAGTAAATCGTGAGGAAGTATCAAGCAGGAGCCCTTGTCGTCGTGGCTGGGCCTCCGCCAACTTGACTGAATTGCGAGGAGGTCTCGAGCAAGACACCGTTCCTGAATTCGGGGGCCTCTCTGGCCGGGGTGCCTTCGGGTAAATTGTGAGGAAGTATCGAGCGGGAGATGTAGTCGTTGAAGCCAAGCCTCCAAGGGCCCGCATTTACACTCAAGCCAACGCTCGCGCGGGAGCCTCGATTTCAGAGAAAATGTAGCAAGCGTCGAGGCGAGAGCGCGCGGACCCGTTTGCGGGGATCAACAACAACTATCGCCTAGGAATGAATATTCAACAACAGCAACAACAGCAACAACAACATCAACAACCACAACCACAACCACAACAACAACAATTACTAGCACGTGGGGACACTCCGTTCTCACCAGTGCCAGGGTTTTCATAGGAGGCGGGCAATACCCCCACTTTGTGGGGGGGCCGGTTCAAGCTCTACCAAATTTCCAAACGACTCTTCGCCACCACCCACACCCAGCTTCCCGCCCTATGACGTTCGGACACTTCACTTCGTGGCATGCGGACGACCGTGGCTACTATTCAGGGCCCCGCGGCCGACGACGACGGCGTGCGCGCGCGAAGAAAAAACGAATGTGTCCCGCATGGTATTATTTGACAGGGATGATGGCCCTGGCAGGTGCGCAACCGTTGTTGCAGAAGTTCGAAAAAGTTGCTCGCAAAAGCCCGTTTGACAGAAATGTTTAAAAAGTGTTGGGTTTCCTACGAATCCGCAAGAGCGCGCGGGATGAGATTTTGACATTTTTTTGTTGAAAAACCATTGGTTTTTTGATGTTTTTATGTTAAAATCGCTGCGAACACTAAGGTTTTGGAAGGATTTCGTCTTGCGCGCGCGAATGTCCACTTTACCTTATTTTTTGCAAGGGATTCTTGAAATTTGATTATATTAGAACAAGAAATGTCATTTTCTATTGTTTTTTGCAAGGGAAAGCGGATTACAACAAAACAACCGGATCCTGTACACACCCTCTTTTCTGAGGCTTCCTCACGAAAATGATGAAAATGTAGCTGCGGCCTAGGCGGCGCAGGGGGGGCGCGCACCAGGGGGCCCAACAATAATTATTCTTTAGAATAAATAATGTTCAACAACAACAACAACAACAACAACAACAACAACACCAACACCAACACCAACACCAACACCAACACCAACACCAACAACAACAACAACAACAACAACAACAACAACACCAATTACGCTACCGAGGAACCCCACATACTTAATTTAATCACTTGTGCTCGCATAGCTGACGTGCAACATGTGGACAACGCTCGCAGCCGCTACCCTGCTGCTACCGTCGAGAAGCGCTCATAGTGGGACCACCCCCTGCACACCACATATCGAGAAACGCTCATAGTGGGACCACCCCATGCGCACCCCATATGGCGTCGAGAAAAAGCCACGCCTGCTGTGCCCTGGACGAGAGGCGCGCATGCCGGGACCACCCCCTGCGCACCCCCTGTGGGGTCGAGAGCATGCCACGCCTGCTGTGTCCTGGACGAGAGGCGCGCATAGGGAGACCACCCCCTGCGCACCCCCTGTGGGGTCGAGAGGATGCAACGCCTGCTGTGCCCTGGACGAGAGGCGCGCGTAGGGAGACCACCCCCCTGCGCCGCACCCCCTGTGGGGTCGAGAGCATGCCACGCCTGCTGTGCCCTAGACGAGAGGGGCGCATAGGGAGACCACTCCCTGCGCACCCCATGTGGGGTCGAGAGACTGCCACGCCTGCTGTGCCCTCAACGAGAGGCGCGCATGCCGGGACCACCCCCTGCGCACCCCGTGTGGGGTCGAGAGCATGCCACGCCTGCTGTGCCCTGGACGAGAGGCGCGCATAGGGAGACCACCCCCTGCGCACCCCCTATGGGGCCGAGAGCATGCCACGCCTGCTGTGCCCTGGACGAAAGGCGCGCATAGGGAGACCACCCCCTGCGCACCCCCTGTGGGACCGAGAGAACGCAATGCCTGCTGCGCTCTGGACCTGTGCTGTGCTGAGCTGTGCTGTGCTGTGCTATGCTGAGCTGAGGCTTGCTGTGCTGAGCAGTGCTGTGGTGTGCCGAGCTGAGCTGTACTGTGCTGTGCTGAGCTGAGCTGTGCTGGTCTGTGCTGTGCTGAGCTGTGCTGAGCTGGAGAAGGAGGAGGAGGGGAGGTGAGTGAGGGTCGCGGGTGACACGCGGCAGGGATGAGCCCCAAAACCCCAAGAAACATGTGGGGAACAACAACAACAACAACAATTACTAGCACGTGGGGACACTCCGTTCTCACCAGTGCCAGGGTTTTCATAGGAGGCGGGCAATACCCCCACTTTGTGGGGGGGCCGGTTCAAGCTCTACCAAATTTCCAAACGACTCTTCGCCACCACCCACACCCAGCTTCCCGCCCTATGACGTTCGGACACTTCACTTCGTGGCATGCGGACGACCGTGGCTACTATTCAGGGCCCCGCGGCCGACGACGACGGCGTGCGCGCGCGAAGAAAAAACGAATGTGTCCCGCATGGTATTATTTGACAGGGATGATGGCCCTGGCAGGTGCGCAACCGTTGTTGCAGAAGTTCGAAAAAGTTGCTCGCAAAAGCCCGTTTGACAGAAATGTTTAAAAAGTGTTGGGTTTCCTACGAATCCGCAAGAGCGCGCGGGATGAATTTTGACATTTTTTTTTGAAAAACCATTGGTTTTTTTTATGTTTTTATGTTAAAATCGCTACGAAAACTAAGGTTTTGGAAGGATTTCGTCTTGCGCGCGCGAATGTCCACTTTACCTTATTTTTTGCAAGGGATTCTTGAAGTTTGGTTATGTTAGAACAAGAAATGTCATTTTATAGTGTTTTTTGCAAGGGAAAGCGGGATCGTCAACAAAACAACCGGATCTGGTATACCCCGTTTTGCCTGAGACTTCCTCACGAAAGTGATGAAAATGTGGCTGCGGCCTAGGCGCGGCGGGGGGGGCGCGCACCAGGGGCCCCAACAATAATTATTCTTTAGAAGAAATAATGTTCAACAACAACAACAACAACAACAATCATTTTACCCGAACGCTCAGTGTTCTCCCCAGTGCCAGGGTTTTCATGCGACGCCAGCCAATACCCCCACTTCGTGGGGGGGCAATGCAAGCTCTACCAAACATCCACACGACTCTCGGGAACCACCCACACCCAGCTTCCCGCCCTATGACGTCAGGACACTTCACTTCGTGGCGCGCGGACGATCGTGGATACTACACTGGCGTGGAGTACACACCCGCAGAGGTTGATCACTTGTTTGGGCCCCGCATGTGCCCCGCATCGTGCATTCGTTGCGCATGACATAGAGAGAGCAAGACAGAGAGAGAGAGAGAGCAAGACAGAGAGACAGAGAGAGAGAGAGAGAGAGCAAGACAGAGAGCCAGAGGAGAGAGAGATAGAAAGAGATTCGTCACATGTGTGAGGCAACCTGAGAAGATGTGGTACACGGTACACGTGAGATGGTACGCACTGCCAAGATAGTTGGTCACATTTTTGGGGCAATTTCCTGGGAAGGCGATGAAGCAGAAAGCGAGATAGATGTGTTCATATGATAGATATGAAGCATAGAAAGAGCGAGAGACATAGAGAAGGAGAGAGAGGAGTCGGTCACATCTTTAGGGCAACTTCTCGGCGGCCGAGGGCGCAACCTATGGCGCAACCAATAGGAGGGCGTTTTATTCTCGGCGGCCGAGGGCGCAACCTATGGCGCAACCGCAAGGGATTCGCGAACCCCGTTGCAAGAGCGTGCGAAAGTAGCTCGCGCGAGCTCATGTAACATAAATGTTGGAAAACCATTGGTTTTTTGAGGATTCGGACAGCGCGCGCGGGTGGAAATTTTGAAAAGTCGTGCAGCTGTTTTTCGAGGACCTACGGTGCGATTCGTGTGATTTTATGATGCGCGATGGTAAAATTCTTAAAACCCAATGGTTTTTGTAGATTTCGGCGTGCGCGCGCGAAGAAAAAACGAATGTGTCCCGCATGGTATTATTTGACAGGGATGATGGCCCTGGCAGGTGCGCAACCGTTGTCGCAGAAGTTTGAAAAAGTTGCTCGCAAAAGCCCGTTTGACAAAATTGTTTAAAAAGTGATGGTTTTCCTACGAATCCGCAAGAGCGCGCGGGATGAGATTTTGAGAATTTTTTATTTAAAAAACCATTGGGTTTTTAATGTTTTTATGTTGAAATCGCTCCGAAACCTAAGGTTTTGGAAGGATTTCGTCTTGCACGCGCGAATGTCCACTTTAGCTTATTTTTTGCAAGGGATTCTTGAAATTGGATTACATTTGAACAAGAAATTTCATTTTATAGTGTTTTTTGCAAGGGAAAACGGGGGGGAACAAAACAACCGGATCCGGTACTAATCCACTTTTCTGAAGCTTTCGCGAAAAAATGATGAAAATGTAGCTGCGGCCTAGGTTTTGGAGGGGGGTCGTGTACCAGGGGTCCCAACAATAATTATTCTTTAGAAGTAATAATGTTCAAACAACAACAACAACAACAACAACAACAACAACAACAACAACAACAACAACAATTACTAGCACGTGGGGACACTCCGTTCTCACCAGTGCCAGGGTTTTCATAGGAGGCGGGCAATACCCCCACTTTGTGGGGGGGCCGGTTCAAGCTCTACCAAATTTCCAAACGACTCTTCGCCACCACCCACACCCAGCTTCCCGCCCTATGACGTTCGGACACTTCACTTCGTGGCATGCGGACGACCGTGGCTACTATTCAGGGCCCCGCGGCCGACGACGACGGCGTGCGCGCGCGAAGAAAAAACGAATGTGTCCCGCATGGTATTATTTGACAGGGATGATGGCCCTGGCAGGTGCGCAACCGTTGTCGCAGAAGTTCGAAAAAGTTGCTCGCAAAAGCCCGTTTGACAGAAATGTTTAAAAAGTGTTGGGTTTCCTACGAATCCGCAAGAGCGCGCGGGATGAGATTTTGACAATTTTTTTTGTTGAAAAACCATTGGTTTTTTGATGTTTTTATGTTAAAATCGCTGCGAAACTAAGGTTTTGGAAGGATTTCGTCTTGCGCGCGCGAATGTCCACTTTACCTTATTTTTGCAAGGGATTCTTGAAGTTTGGTTATGTTAGAACAAGAAATGTCCACTTTAGCTTATTTTTTGCAAGGGAAAACCGATCGTAACAACACAACCGGATCTGGATCACATCGTTTTACCTGAGACTTCCTCACGAAAATGATGAAAATGTGGCTGCGGCCTAGGCGCGGCGGGGGGGTCGCGCACCAGGGGCCCCAACAATAATTATTCTTTAGAAGTAATAATGTTCAACAACAACAACAACAACAATTACTAGCACGTGGGGACACTCCGTTCTCACCAGTGCCAGGGTTTTCATAGGAGGCGGGCAATACCCCCACTTTGTGGGGGGGCCGGTTCAAGCTCTACCAAATTTCCAAACGACTCTTCGCCACCACCCACACCCAGCTTCCCGCCCTATGACGTTCGGACACTTCACTTCGTGGCATGCGGACGACCGTGGCTACTATTCAGGGCCCCGCGGCCGACGACGACGGCGTGCGCGCGCGAAGAAAAAACGAATGTGTCCCGCATGGTATTATTTGACAGGGATGATGGCCCTGGCAGGTGCGCAACCGTTGTTGCAGAAGTTCGAAAAAGTTGCTCGCAAAAGCCCGTTTGACAGAAATGTTTAAAAAGTGTTGGGTTTCCTACGAATCCGCAAGAGCGCGCGGGATGAAATTTTGACATTTTTTTGTTGAAAAACCATTGGTTTTTTGATGTTTTTATGTTAAAATCGCTACGAAAACTAAGGTTTTGGAAGGATTTCGTCTTGCGCGCGCGAATGTCCACTTTACCTTATTTTTTGCAAGGGATTCTTGAAGTTTGGCTATGTTAGAACAAGAAATGTCAACTTTAGCTTATTTTTCGCAAGGGAAAACCGATCGTAACAACACAACCGGATCCGGACCAACCCGTTCCTCACGAAAATGATGAAAATGAGGCTGCGGCCTAGGCGCGGCGCGGGTCGTGCACCAGGGGCCCCAACAATAATTATTCTTTAGAAGTAATAATGTTCAACAACAACAACAACAACAACAACAACAACAACAACAACAACAACAACAACAATTCCTAGCACGTGGGGACACTCCGTTCTCACCAGTGCCAGGGTTTTCATAGGAGGCGGGCAATACCCCCACTTTGTGGGGGGGCCGGTTCAAGCTCTACCAAATTTCCAAACGACTCTTCGCCACCACCCACACCCAGCTTCCCGCCCTATGACGTTCGGACACTTCACTTCGTGGCATGCGGACGACCGTGGCTACTATTCAGGGCCCCGCGGCCGACGACGACGGCGTGCGCGCGCGAAGAAAAAACGAATGTGTCCCGCATGGTATTATTTGACAGGGATGATGGCCCTGGCAGGTGCGCAACCGTTGTTGCAGAAGTTCGAAAAAGTTGCTCGCAAAAGCCCGTTTGACAGAAATGTTTAAAAAGTGTTGGGTTTCCTACGAATCCGCAAGAGCGCGCGGGATGAGATTTTGACATTTTTTTGTTGAAAAACCATTGGTTTTTTATGTTTTTATGTTAAAATCGCTACGAACACTAAGGTTTTGGAAGGATTTCGTCTTGCGCGCGCGAATGTCCACTTTACCTTATTTTTTGCAAGGGATTCTTGAAGTTTGGTTATGTTAGAACAAGAAATGTCCACTTTAGCTTATTTTTTGCAAGGGAAAACCGATCGTAACAACACAACCGGATCTGGACTCATCGTTTTGCCTGAGACTTCCTCACGAAAATGATGAAAATGAGGCTGCGGCCTAGGCGCGGCGGGGGGGTCGTGCACCAGGGGTCCCAACAATAATTATTCTTTAGAAGAAATAATGTTCAACAACAACAACAACAACAACAACAACAACAACAACAACAACAACAACAACAACAACAACAACAACAACAACAACGCAAGGACACTCTCTCAGGCCACCCCGGCGGGGCCCGTGGGAGTGTCCTCGCCCCCGGGGCGAGCGCACTGCCCCAGGCCACACGTTGCAGTTGTTGCCCCGGGGGGGGGGAGCAACGCGCAACACCTCTGTCATACGCTAACGTAAATCTATATGTGTTTCCGAATATCCGTTGGCTCCCTTACTGTTCCCCACGCACTCCTGTGTCCGAAAACCGACCACGCGCCAGCGAGGCCAGCTCCTCCTCCTGTTAGGACTCCAATGGAATCGTGCAGGACCCTGTAAGGATCCTATAGGATCCCTCTAGGGTTCCTATGGAATCGTGCAGGACCCTGTAAGGATCCTATGGGATCCCCATAGGGTTCCGATGGAATCGTGCAGGACCCTGTAAGGATCCTATGGGATCCCCATAGGGTCCCTATGGAATCGTGCAGGACCCTGTAAGAATCCTATAGGATCCCTATAGGGTTCCGATGGGATCCTGTTGGACCTTGTAAGGGTCCTATAGGATCCCTCTAGGGTTCCGATGGAACCGTGCAGGACCCTGTAAGGATCCTATAAGATCCATATACGGTTCCTATGGAATCGTGCAGGACCCTGTACGGATCCTATATGACCCCTATAGGGTTCCGATGGGATCCTGTTGGACCTTGTAAGGATCCTATAGGATCCCTCCAGGGCTCCGATGGAATCGTGCAGGACCCTGTAGGGACCCTATAGCGCTCCTATAGGGTTTCTATGGAATCGTGCAGGACCCTGTAAGGATCCTATCGGATCCCTGTAGGGTCCCGATGGAATCGTGCAGGACCCGGTAAGCATCCTATAGGATCCCTCTAGGGTTCCTATGGAATCGTGCAGGACCCTGTAAGGATCCTATAGGAATCCTCTAGGGTTCCTATGGAATCGTGCAGGACCCTGTAAGGATCCTATAGGATCCCTCTAGGGTTCCTATGGAATCGTGCAGGACCCTGTAAGGATCCGCGAGTCGGGGGGCCCTCTGGGGCGGTGTTGGGCCCTCTTGGGGGCCTCTTGGGCCGCATTGGGACGAGCTTGGGGGCCTCTTGGGTCGCCTTTGACGTCGTGAAAGCTCGAGTGACTTCACGAAGCCAGGGTAAGAAGGGCCGCAGCTTAAAGAGCTCTCGCTCACGATTTGGCGGTGCGCGCTGTTTCGACTCGACATGAATTCGGCGTTGCAAGAGTATCTTGGCAGGCGTATCGGGAACGTCTTGAAGCCTGTGGGGCCTCTTGGGGGCGTCTTGGGGGCCTCTTGGGGGCTTCTGTAGGGCTTCTTGTGGCTCCGAGGCGGCGTCTTGAAAGGCCCGTGGAGCCTCTTGGGAGGCTCTTGGGAGCGGGTGGAGCTTCTTAGGAGCGCTTTTGGGAGCGGATGGGGCCTCTTTGGAGCACATGGGAGCGACTTTGAAGCCTCTTGTGGGGTCCTTATGGGCCTGTTTGTTGCCCCACTAATAATAATACAGTCTCTCCAAAATACGTATGTATGGTGATGAGACAGATGAGATGGCAAGAATGCGCACTCCAAACCATGAACATCTCGGTCCGTATTGTTCTCACTGGCGTCCACTCCTGCCGTGCGATTTCCAACCCATGTGGAGACTGTCAGCCCACGTCTTGAATACATTCTCGTATATGCCGTCGCCCCGTCGCGTGCTGTTGTCGAAGACAACCTTACTCGAAGGCCGGAGAGCTTCTTGGATTGAAAGGCCAATTCGCGCATCCGAAGCATCGTGACTGTAATCCCAGTCCCCGTCCCAGTCCTTCATGAATGCGAAGTGCTTGCTTTGCCCGATGTTACCACTCGGCCCAAGAACAACTGTCACGCGAGGCACATAGAAGGAGAAAGCGATGATGCGGCAGTGCAAACTTGTGGAAATCAAAAGCGTTGCTCTGGATATTAAAGCACTTATATCCCAAATGTTGAGCCCATCGAATATGGTCACAGCAATTGAAGAGTCTGTGCTTTCAAGCCTGGACTTCATAGCCTCATACGGCTTCAGAGCATCGTGGGCAGGCGCAGCGCCTGCCCGGAACATGACGATGCTGGCGTTGTTCGTTCTCGCCGCTGCCAAAATAGCATCAACAAATCCATCGTCAAAGTGAACTCCCTCCCTGAACTGCCAAGCGAAATATCTCCCCATTGGTAGGCCGTTTGTGCGAAGAGATATGGATTCGCCAAACAAAGTGTTGATCATGATCACGCTGTCTGGGGCCACCAGGCAGTCTTCGTAGCCAGCCCGATGAAGATTTTGGCGGAGCGTGCAATGGTCAAACCAGCTCTGATTGATTATTGAGGTGCCTACACCTCCAATTGTGTTGGCGATGAACAAGCCAGGTTTGGCAAACTTGTCCTTGGGCAGCAAGTAGGAAAGACTGCGGCCTCTGTGCATGAAGTCGCCCCTATTGCAAGCTTTGAAACCACCTCCAAAACAACCCATCGCACTCTTGAGCGGCAAGTCAAGGAGAGTTTCCCCTCCACAAAAGATCACATCGAGAGAGCCATTGTACATGTTGGAGAACAAAGAGCCAACGCCGATGACAAGATGACCGCCATACGCCCGCATATCGGCGCCTACAACGTCAGCATGCAAGAAATCGTCGGGACAGAAACCGTAGCGTCTTTGCAGCATCGTTTCAACGATCCACGGCATCAGCATATCACCGAAATTGTGCCGACCCATAGCGCCATACAAAAGCACCTTGCGACCATGCGGAATCACTTCAGTGCACCCTGAGCTGCTCGACTGGCTCGCGCCATGCAATGCACTCTCCCTGGGGCCTGTGCACCCAGCACCTGGGACTCCTTCGCTCTGCATCGATGAAAGCGGGCGCGCAGTGGTCCGCGAGACCCTGATACTGACTGCGAATATATACGCGCGAATGGAACCATCACGCGACGAGCATGCGAACGAAACAACAACAACAACAACAACAACAACAACAACAACAACAACAACAACAACAACAACAACAACAACAACAACAATGAAGAGCAACCACATTACGGGGAACAATCTGCGTCCCACCATTCGTCTAATGTTCCGATCGGTTCGTTTGCACAGGTCTGGGGTGCTTGGCAAACGAGCGACGATAGCATCTTGGCCCGAAATGGCCACTTGAGCCAAAATGGAGGGGGTCCTTATGGGCCTCTTGGGAGCTTTTGGAGGCCTCTTGGAGCTCCTTGGCGGCGTCTTGGGGGCCCCTGGAGCCTCTTGGGAAGCTCGCGGGGGCGAGAGGAGGGGTGATCGATTGCGGCTCCCCCCTCGGCAGCCACGATCCTCGTGAGGGGTGTCGAAAAATTGCCCTCCCCTGGAGCTTTCTGGGGGACCTGGCCGGGGATCGCCTGGGGATCCGCCGGGGGTCGGTCATGGTACCTTTCGTCCGGGGACCCCGCCACGCGCGCGCGAAGCAGAATATTATTAAAAAGATACCGGAGATCTTAGCATGCCTCTGGCCCGTTGGACCGGCTAATTCGTTCTGCCCTACCTCAAAAGCATGAACCCGTTCCTGAGACCCTCCGTGAATCTATGCCAAACCTCCTCCAAACCCTCCTCATCCACATCTTCGCTCGGCCACCTCCTACTAATACGGTTCCTCCTTCTCCTACTCTTCATCCCCATCCCCCCCAACTGCTCATCATTCTCATCATCCCCCTCATCATGCTCCTGCTCCTCCTCTTGCTCCTCCTGTTCCGCCTGCTGCTCTTGCTCAACCTCATCCTCCTCTACAACGGGGCATCTGCGACGCTATTAAGCTGTTGCGCGTTTCCATGGGTCCATGCTCTGGGTAACCCCAGGGGGATACCAAAAGAGCGCATCCTCAGCATCCTGCTCATCATCACCATCACCATCACCATCACCATCACCATCACCATCACCATCACCATCATCATCATCATCATCATCATCATCAGCATCAGCATCATCCTCATCCTCATCCTCATCCTCATCCTCATCCTCATCCTCATCATCATCATCATCATCATCATCATCATCATCAGCATCATCATCATCATCATCATCATCAACAACATCATCGCAAGGACACTCTCTCAGGCCACCCCGGCGGGGCCCGTGGGAGTGTCCTCGCCCCCGGGGCGAGCGCACTGCCCCAGGCCACACGTTGCTGTTGTTGCGCTGGGGTCGCCGTCGCGCCGACACACACATTCTATTCCTTCTCCCCCTTCGTCGTCCTCCTCTTCCTCCTCGCTCTCCCTTCAGCTCCCTTCTCCTAGCCCGCTCCAGCTCCCTTCTCCTCACTCCTCCGCCTCCCTCCTCCTCCCTGTTCCTCCCCTCCTCCTCCATCCCCCTCCGCATCCTCCACATCCTCCTCCTCCTCATCATCATCATCATCCTCCTCCCTCCCCTTCCTCCCTCGTCCAACTCCCTCCTCATCTTCCCTCCTCATTCTCATGCTCTTCCTCCTTCTCTTGGAACAGCTACGCCTCAATGCTAAGAAGAGCTGGCATCGACAGATCAAGACGCAACGTAAGTATGAACGCCTGGCTGCCACGAGCCCACAGGCCACTTGCCCCCGAGGCATGATTCTGACACCTCGTCCGCGTCGTCCCCCTCATTGTTCCGCCTCCCTCCTCCTCCTCCTCCTCCTCCTGTGAGAACGGTGCGCCGAAATCAAGCTTCGGTGGAGTTCCCTGTGGGGCCAGGGCCACGATCCGTGAGAGGGGTGTGTCGAAATGAAGCCTCGGTGGAGCTCCTTGTGGGGCCAGGGACGCGATCCGTGAGAGGGGTGCGTCGAAATCAAGCTTCGGTGGAGCTCCCTGTGGAACCAGGGCCACGATCCTCGAGAGGGGCGTGCCGAAGTGAAGCCTCGGTGGAAATCCCTGTGGGGCCAGGGCCACGATCCGTGAGAGGGGTGCGCCGAAATCAAACTTCGGTGGAGCTCCCTGTGGGGCCAGGGCCACGATCCTCGAGAGAGATGTGCCGAAATGAAGCCTCGGTGGAGCTCCCTGTGGGGCCAGGGCCACGATCCGTGAGAGGGGTGCACCGAAATCAAGCTTCGGTGGAGCTCCCTGTGGGACCAGAGCTACGATCCTTGAGAGGGGTGTGCCGAAATGAAGCCTCGGTGGAATTCCCTGTGGGGCCAGGGCCACGATCCGTGAGAGGGGTGCGCCGAAACCAAGCTTCGGTGGAGCTCCCTGTGGGGCCAGGGCCACGATCCTCGAAGGGGGGTGTGCTGAAATGAAGCCTCGGTGGAACCCCCTGTGGGGCCAGGGCCACGATCCGTGAGAGGGGTGCACCGAAACCAAGCTTCGGTGGAGCTCGCTGTGGGGCCAGGCCCACAATCCTCGAGAAGGGTGTGCCGAAATGAAGCCTCGTTGAAGTTCCCTGTGGGGTCAAGGCCAGGATCCGTGAGAGGGGTGCGCCGGAATCAAGCTTCGGTGGAGCTCCCTGTGAGGCTAGGGCCGCGATCCTGGAGAGGGGTGTGCCGAAGTGAAGCCTCGGTGGAGCCCCCATGTGTGGCCAGGGCCACGATCCGTGAGAGGGGTGCGCCGAAATCAAACTTCGGTGGAGCTGCCTGTGGGGCCAGGGCCACGATCCGTGAGAGGTGTGTGCCGAAATGGAGCCTCGGTGGAGCTGCCTGTGGGGCCAGCGCTACGGTCCGTGAGAGGGGTGCGCCGAAATCAAGCTTCGGTGGAGCTCCCTGTGGGACCAAGGCCACGATCCTCGAAAGGGGTGTGCCGAAGTGAAGCCTCGGTGGAGCTGCCTGTGGGGCCAGGGCCACGATCCGTGAGAGGGGTGCGCCGAAATCCACCTTCGGTGGAGCTCCCTGTGGGGCCAGAGCTACGATCCTCGAGAGTGGCGTGCCGAAATGGAGCCTCGGTGGAGCTCCCTGTGGGGCCTGGGCCACGATCCGTGAGAGGGGTGCGCCGAAACCAAGCTTCGGTGGAGCTCCCTGTGGGGCCAGGCCCACGATCCTCGTGTTGGGGGGTGCGAAAGTGAAGCATCGGTGGAGCCCCCTGTGGGGCCAGGGCCACGATCCGTGAGAGGGGTGCGCCGAAATCAAACTTCGGTGGAGCTGCCTGTGGGGCCAGGGCCACGATCCTCGAGAGGGGTGTGCCGAAGTGAAGCCTCGGTGGGGCCCCCTGTAGGGCCAGAGCTACCATCATCGAGAGGGCTGTGCCGAAATCAAGTTTCGGTGGAGCTCCCTGTGGGGCCAGGGCCACGATCCTCGAGAGGGGTGTGCCGAAATCAAGCCTCGGTGGAGCTCCCTGTGGGGCCAGGGCCACGATCCGTGAGAGGGGTGCGCCGAAATCAAACTTCGGTGGAGTTCCCTGTGGGACCAGGGCCACGATCCTCGAGAGGGGTGTGCCGAAGTGAAGCCTCGGTGGAGGCCCTGTGGGGCCAGGGCCACGATCCGTGAGAGGGCTTGCGCCGAAATCCACATTCGGTGGAGCTCCCTGTGGGGCCAGAGCTACGATCCTCGAGAGGGGTGTGCCGAAGTGAAGCCTCGGTGGAGCTCCCTGTGGGGCCAGGGCCACGATCCTCGAGAGTGGTGTACCGAAATGAAGCCTCGGTGGAGCTCCCTGTGGGGCCAGGGCCCCGATCCTCGAGAGGGGTGTGCCGAAATCGAGCCTCGGTGGATCTCCCTGTGGGGCCAGGGCCACGATCCGTGAGAGGGGTGCGCCGAAATCAAGTTTCGGTGGAGCTCCCTGAGCCACGATCCGTGAGAGGGGTGTGCCGAAAACAAGCCTCGGTGGAGCTCCCTGTGGGGCCAGGGCTACGATCCGTGAGAGGGGTGCGCCGAAATCAAACTTCGGTGGAGCTGCCTGTGGGGCCAGGGCCACGATCCTCGAGAGGGGTGTGCCGAAGTGAAGCCTCGGTGGAGCTCCCTGTGGGACCAAGGCCACGATCCTCGAGAGGGGTGTGCCGAAGTGCAGCCTCTGTGGAGCCCCTTGTAGGGCCAGAGCTACGATCCTCGAGAGGGGTGTGCCAAAATGAAGCCTCGGTGGATCTCCCTGTGGAGCCAGGGCCACGATCCTCGAGAGTGGTGTACCGAAATGAAGCCTCGGTGGAGCTCCCTGTGGGGCCAGGGCCACGATCCGTGAGAGGGGTGCCCCGAAACCAAGCTTCGGTGGAGCTCCCTGTGGGGCCAGGGCCACGATCCTCGAGAGGAATGTGCCGAAGTCGAGCTTCGGTGGAGCTCCCTGTGGGGCCAGGGCCACGATCCTCGAGAGGAATGTGCCGAAGTCCAGATTCGGTGGAGCTCCCTGTGGGGCCAGGGCCACGATCCTCGAGAGGGGTGTGCCGAAATGGAGCCTCGGTGGAGCTCCCTGTGGGGCCAGGGCCACGATCCTCGAGAGGGGTGTGCCGAAGTGAAGCCTCGGTGGAGGCCCCTGTGGGGCCAGGGCCACGATCCTCGAGAGGGCTTGCGCCGAAATCCACATTCGGTGGAGCTCCCTGTTGGGCCAGAGCTACGATCCTCGAGAGGGGTGTGCCGAAGTGAAGCCTCGGTGGAGCTCCCTGTGGGGCCAGGGCCACGATCAGTGAGAGGGGTGCACCGAAACCAAACTTCGGTGGAGCTCCCTGTGGGGCCAGGGCCACGATCCTCGAAGAGGGGTGTGCCGAAATGGAGCCTCGGTGGAGCTCCCTGTGGGGCCAGGGCCACGATCCGTGAGAGGGGTGCGCCGAAATCAAGTTTCGGTGGAACTCCCTGAGCATCGATCCGTGAGAGGGGTGTGCCGAAATCAAGCCTCGGTGGAGCTCCCTGTGGGGCCAGGGCCACGATCCTCGAGAGGGGTGTGCCGAAATGAAGCCTCGGTGGGGTTCCCTGTGGGGCCAGGGCCACGATCCGTGAGAGGGGTGCGCCGAAATCAAGTTTCGGTGGAGCTTCCTGTTCCTCGAGAGGGGTGTGCCGAAGTGCAGCCTCTGTGGAGCCCCTTGTAGGGCCAGAGCTACGATCCTCGAGAGGGGTGTGCCAAAATGAAGCCTCGGTGGAGCTCCCTGTTAAGCCAGGGCCACGATCCTCGAGAGGGCTGTACCGAAATGAAGCCTCGGTGGAGCTCCCTGTGGGGCCAGGGCCACGATCCGTGAGAGGGGTGCGCCGAAACCAAGCTGCGGTGGAGCTCCCTGTGGGGCCAGAGCTACGATCCTCGAGAGGAATGCGCCGAAGTCGAGCTTCGGTGGAGCTCCCTGTGGGGCCAGGGCCACGATCCTCGAGAGGGGTGTGCCGAAATGGAGCCTCGGTGGAGCTGCCTGTGGGGCCAGGGCCACGATCCGTGAGAGGGATGCGCCGAAATCAAACTTCGGTGGAGCTCCCTGTGGGGCCAGGGCCAAGATCCTCGAGAGGGGTGTGCCGAAATGCGGTCTCGGTGGAGCTCCCTGTGGGGCCAGGGCCACAATCCGTGAGAGGGGTGCGCCGAAACCAAGCTTCGGTCGAGCTCCCTGAGCCACGATCCTCGAGAAGGGTGTGCCGAAATCAAAACTCGGTGGAGCTCCCTGTGGGGCCAGGGCCACGATCCGTGAGAGGGGTGCGCCCTTTGGGGCCTGTATGGGGTTCCGCAGCAGTCCCGAAAGGACCTGCCGAGCAACGCCGCCGGGCCCTGCAGACCCCCGCAGCGGTCTGGCGAGGCCTCGTGGCGTTGCTCGGACCAGGGGCCCTGCAGGGCCCGTGCGTGGCCCCGTGGTGTTGCTCGGGGGGGGGGTCGAGCAACGGGCCTCCAGTAGTGTCCTCGCGAACAACAACAACAACAACAACAACAACAACAACAACAACAACAACAACAACAACAACAACAACAATCATTTTACCCGAACGATCAGTGTTCTCACCAGTGCCAGGGTTTTCATGCGACGCGAGACAATACCCCCACTTCGTGGGGGGGCAGTTCAAGCTCTACCAAATATCCAAACGACTCTTCGCGACCACCCAAACCCAGCTTCCCGCCCTATGACGTTGGGACACTTCACTTCGTGGCGTGCGGACGACCGTGGCTACTACACTGGCGTGGGGTACACACCCACAGAACTTGGTCACTTATTCGGGGCGCGCGTGTGCCCAGCATCCTGCAATTGTGACATACAATACATGACACAGACAGACAGAGAGAGAGACAGAGAGCAGACAGAGAGAGAGACAGAGAGAGCGGAGTTGGTCACATGTTTGGGGCAAGTTCCTGAGATCGTCGTGTTTTTTGTTGGTCTTGCGCGCGCGAATGTCCACTTTACTTTTTTTTTGCAAGGGATGTTGAAATTTGATTATGTAAGAACAAGAAAAAGTAGCTCGCGCGAGCTGATGTAACATAAATGTTGAAAAACCATTGGTTTTGTGGGAGTCGGACAGCGCGCGCGGGATGAAATTTGGACATTTTTTTTTGAAAAACCATTGGGTTTTTGATGTTTTTTATGTTGAAATCGCTACGAAACCTAAGGTTCTGGAAGGATTTCGTCTTGCGCGCGCGAATGTCCACTTTATTTTATTTTTTGAAAGGGATTATTGAAATTTGATTATGTTAGAACAAGAAAAAGTAGCTCGCGCGAGCTCATGTAACATAAATGTTGAAAAACCATTGGTTTTGTAGGATTCGGACAACGCGCGCGGAAGGACATTTTGACAATTGTTTCTTAAAAAAACATTGGGTTTTTGATGTTTTTATGTTAAAATCGCTACGAAACCTAAGGTTTTGGAAGGATTTCGTCTTGCGCGCACGAATGTCCACTTTACCTTATTTTTTGCAAGGGATTCTTGCAAATTTGACAAGTAAGAACGAAGAAGTTTCATTTTATGATCGTTTTGACAAGGGAAAAAACCGGGGGGCACAAACAACGGATCCAGGGTCATCGACATAGTTTTGCCTGAGACTCCTCAGGCAAATGATGAAAATGTGGCTGCGGCCTAGGGCGGGGCGGGGGGGGTCGGCCAACCAGGTGTCCAACAATAAATTATTCTGAAGACAAGAAATAATGACAACAACACAATTACTAGCACGTGGGGACACTCCGTTCTCACCAGTGCCAGGGTTTTCATAGGAGGCGGGCAATACCCCCACTTTGTGGGGGGGCCGGTTCAAGCTCTACCAAATTTCCAAACGAATCTTCGCCACCACCCACACCCAGCTTCCCGCCCTATGACGTTCGGACACTTCACTTCGTGGCATGCGGACGACCGTGGCTACTATTCAGGGCCCCGCGTCCGACGACGACGGCGTGCGCGCGCGAAGAAAAAACGAATGTGTCCCGCATGGTATTATTTGACAGGGATGATGGCCCTGCAGGTGCGCAACCGTTGTCGCAGAAGTTCGAAAAAGTTGCTCGCAAAAGCCCGTTTGACAGAAATGTTTAAAAAGTGTTGGGTTTCCTACGAATCCGCAAGAGCGCGCTGGATGAGATTTTGACAATTTTTTGTTGGAAAACCATTGTTTTTTTTAAAAAAAAAATGTTTTTATGTTAAAATCGCTGCGAACACTAAGGTTTTGGAAGGATTTCGTCTTGCGCGCGCGAATGTCCACTTTACCTTATTTTTTGCAAGGGATTCTTGAAATTTGATTATATTAGAACAAGAAATGTCATTTTATAGTGTTTTTTGCAGGGGAAAAGGATTACAACAAAACAAACCGGATTCTGGACCCCATTCCCACCTTTTTCTGAAGCTTTCGCGGAAAAATGATGAAAAATGTAGATGCGGCCTAGGCAGCGGGGTGGTGGGGTTTTGTGGGTTTGTGTGTTTTGCCGGGGGCGGGGGGGCCGTGCACTAGGCGGTCCCAAACAAGAATTATGCTTTAGAATAAACATGTTTCAAACAACAACAACAACAACAACAACAACAACAACAACAATTACTAGCACGTGGGGACACTCCGTTCTCACCAGTGCCAGGTTTTCATAGGAGGCGGGCAATACCCCCACTTTGTGGGGGGGCCGGTTCAAGCTCTACCAAGTTTAGGACGACTCTTCGCCACCACCCACACCCAGCTTCCCGCCCCATGACGTTCGGACACTTCACTTCGTGGCCTGCGGACGACCTTGGCTACTACACTGGCGCATGGGTACAATGACTTGTTGTGGTAACATTTTGTGGAAGCTAGCTTAGTATACGACTTATCCCCCTGTTCCAACACTGGACACCTGTACCGTTTTCCGACGTTGTGCTCGGAGGGACACCGGCGCCCCACCTGGACACCTGGACCCCGCCGTACACTGGACACACACACACACAAGCACAAGCACAAGTACAAGCACAAGCGCAAGTTGCTCGGAAAAGCCCATTTGACAGAAATGTTTAAAAAGTGTTGGGTTTCCGACAAATCCGCAAGAGCGCGCGGGATGAAATTTTGACATTTTTTTTTGAAAAACCATTTGGTTTTTGATGTTTTTATGTTAAAATCGTTACGAAACCTAAGGTTTTGGAAGGATTTCGTCTTGCGCGCGCGAATGTGCACTTTACCTTATTTTTTTGCAAGGGATTCTTGAAATTTGATTATGTTAGAACAAGAAAAAGTAGCTCGCGCGAGCTCATGTAACATAAATGTTGAAAAACCATTGGTTTTGTGGGATTCGGACAGCGCGCGCGGGTAGACATTTTAAAAATTCGTGCAGGTGTTTTTCGAGGACCTACGGTGCGATTTGTGTGATTTTATGATGCGCGGTGCTAAAATTCTTAAGAAACCCAATGGTTTTTGAAGATTTCGGCGTGCGCGCGCGAAGAAAAAACGAATGTGTCCCGCATGGTATTATTTGACAGGGATGATGGCCCTGGCAGGTGCGCAACGGTTGTTGGAGAAGTTCGAAGCACGTGAAAAAGTTGCTCGCAAAAGCCCGTTTGCCAGAAATCTTTAAAAAGTGTTGGGTTTCCTACGAATCCGCAAGAGCGCGCGGGATGAAATTTTGACAATTTTTTTTTGAAAAACCATTGGTTTTTTGATGTTTTTATGTTAAAATCGCTACGAAAACTAAGGTTTTGGAAGGATTTCGTCTTGCGCGCGCGAATGTCCACTTTACCTATTTTTTGCAAGGGATTCTTGAAATTTGATTATATTAGAACAAGAAATGTCATTTTATAGTGTTTTTTGCAAGGGAAAGCGGGGGGGAACAAAACAACCGGATCTTGATCACATCGAATTACCTGAGGCTTCCTCACGAAAATGATGAAAATGTAGCTGCGGCCTAGGCGGCGCAGGGGGGCCGTGCACCAGGGGTCCCAACAATAATTATTCTTTAGAATTAATAATGTTCAACAACAGCAACAACAATTACTAGCACGTGGGGACACTCCGTTCTCACCAGTGCCAGGGTTTTCATAGGAGGCGGGCAATACCCCCACTTTGTGGGGGGGCCGGTTCAAGCTCTACCAAATTTCCAAACGACTCTTCGCCACCACCCACACCCAGCTTCCCGCCCTATGACGTGCGGACACTTCACTTCGTGGCATGCGGACGACCGTGGCTACTATTCAGGGCCCCGCGGCCGACGACGACGGCGTGCGCGCGCGAAGAAAAAACGAATGTGTCCCGATGGTATTATTTGACAGGGATGATGGCCCTGGCAGGTGCGCAACCGTTGTCGCAGAAGTTCGAAAAAGTTGCTCGCAAAAGCCCGTTTGACAGAAATGTTTAAAAAGTGTTGGGTTTCCTACGAATCCGCAAGAGCGCGCGGGATGAAAGTTTGACATTTTTTTATAAAAACAAACCATTGTTTTTTTGATGTTTTTATGTTAAAATCGCTACGAAAACTAAGGTTTTGGAAGGATTTCGTCTTGCGCGCGCGAGTGTCCACTTTACCTTATTTTTTGCAAGGGGTTCTTGAAGTTTGGTTATGTTAGAACAAGGAATGTCATTTTATATTGTTTTTTGCAAGGGAAAGCGGGGGGGAACAAAACAACGAATACAGGGACCAACCCGTGTTGCGGAGACTTCTCAGGAAAATGATGAAAAACATGGCTGCGGCCGCGGGCCTAGGGCGCGGCTGAGAGCGCCGTGACCAGGGGCCCCAACAATCAATTATTCTTTAGAAGTAATAATGTTTCAACAACAACAACAACAACACCAACACCACCAACAACAAACAAACAACATACAGCAACAGCAACAGACAACAACCAACAACAACAACAACCACCAACAACAACAACAACAACAGAAACAGGCAACAGCAACAGAAACAACAACAGAAACAAAAAACAACACCACCAACAACAAAACAACAACTCAACACCACAACAACAAACAAACACCACCACCCACCCACCAACAAACAACAACAACAACAGCAACAGCAACAGCAATAGCACAGAACAAGCAACAGCAACATCCAAGCAGCAACAAACAAACAACCATGACAACAACACAACAAAAAAAAAAAAACAACAACAAACACAAAAACAACTGTGTACCGTCCTTACCGAACTGCCAGCCCTTTCACCAGTGCGCGTTTGGTGGCACCGCGACAATGCTAAAATGTTGCGGGCGCCCACAATGTGCCAAACTAGAGGCCTCCCAGATGGGGTCCGAGTAGATGGGATCGAAGGGTCGCGACGCATCGCCAATGCATCGCCGATGTATCGGCGATGCATCGGCGATGCATCGGCGACGTCGGCGATGCATCGGCGGCGCTGGCGTGGAGAAAAGCGGGCTGCACATCGAGCTGTATCGACGATGACGACGACGACAACAACAAACAACAACGACGACGACGAAGAAGACAACACCAACATAATAGAAGGTGCTGGCTCAAAACATCGCAGCCATAGCGACATATAATGCCTGATCAGAAAAATTAGAGCTTCCTGGCTTCAAAACCAAAGACAGCATGGCAGCACATCAAATTGGATAGGGGGGCAGCACATCAGCCGTCATCTCTACCACTGCCCATGCCACCGCCACACCCCGCCTCCACCACGCACACGAACTCCGCGGGGTGCGTTTGCGGCGGGTAGATCCGCACGGCACGCAAGAATCCCTGCCAGGTAGTAGGAGGGAGCGCGGATGCAATGTGGCGCGCAAGAGAGCGGGACCTCCTCCTCCTCCTCATCCTGCTCCTCCATCTCCACATCCTCCTCATCCTGCTCATCCTCCTCATCTACCTCCTATTCCTCCTCTTCTTCCTCCTCTCCCTCTTCCTCCTCCTTTTCCTCCTCCTTTTCCTCCTCCTCCGCCTCCTCCTCCTCCTCCCCCTCTCCCTCCCCCTCTTTTCTCCCCCTCCTCATCCACCTCCCCCTCCGCCTCTTCCGCCTCCCCCTCCACCGCCCGCCCCATGTCCCGAGCCTGTGACAGGGTCATCAGCTCGTTCTTGTCCTTGTCGTCGTGGTCGTCGTCGTCGTCCTTCTGGGTCGGCGGCGCCAGCCGCAAGGCCTTCACAATCATGAAGACGAGAGGTGTCACGTGCGACGGCCACCCTTTCCCTTCTTCTTTTACTCCTCCTCGTCCTCCTCCTCCTCCTCCTCCTCCATCTGCGTCTCCCCCCCCTCAGCAGCAGCAGTCGTCGTCGTCGGCGGCGGCGGCATCGACATCGTTATCGTCGACAACGACGACGTCATCATCACCACCAGCCTGGAGACATCATGTGTCACACGCGACGGCATCCCGTACCCCCTCGAACAGCCGCCGATGGGCGGGTGGGCGGCGCGACCAGCAGGGCGCATGGACGCCCAGGTTTGGAGAGGTCCCAACACGGTGCGGTGACTGAGCGTGCGGTGACCTCGAAGTCCCGAAGAGCCCCACCGCACGGTCTGCCACCGCACGGGCTGGGGAACCTGGAGGCCCTGGCAGCCCGAGGCGCCTTCGGAGAGCGGCCCGAGTCCCAGACTTGCGCGGCCACCCCCGAGTCCCCGCTGGCTCGTCACGCGGCGTGGTTACCGCACCGCCCGGGGGCCCCCGAGGTGTGGCGCCTGGCCTGGCCAGCGGCCCGACCCGAAGGCCAGGGCCTGCCCGGCAGCCCCTCGCCACGGCTCTGTGCCGAGGGCTCGCCCGGCTCTATTAATTACTAGCCGGCCGCTCTGCGGTTGATAGAAGGTGCGTGCGCTTGTTGGCGAGGGTGAGGATGAGGTTCCTCCTCCTCCTCCTCCTCCTCCTCCTCCTCCTCCTCCTCCTCCTCCTCCATCCTTCTGTTGCCTCCGTCTGTCCTCCTCCACCCCACAGCTCCGTCATCTTCTCCTCCTCCTCCTCCTCCTCCTCCTCCTCCTCCTCCTCCTCCTCCTCCTCCTCCTCCTCATTCCTCCTCTGGGCACCTCCCCAGGGGCGCGGATCCACCGGATCTGTCCGGATCTGTCCGGAAACGGTGCCGGAGGCCGCTCTGGGCTCCTCTGGGCACCTCCCCCGGGTCCGGTTTTGCGAGGATGTCTCAAGCGAGGGCGCCGGTTTGGGATTCGTCGGCGGATCCACCGGATCTGTCCGGAAACGGTGCCGGAGGCCGCTCTGGGCTCCTCTGGGCACCGCCCCCGGGGCTGTTTTTGTGAGGATGTCTCAAGAGAGGGCGCCGGTTTGGGATTCGTCGGAGGATCCACCGGATCCACCGGATCTGTCCGGAAACGGTGCCGGAGGCCGCTCTGGGCTCCTCTGGGCACCTCCCCCGGGGCCGGTTTTGTGAGGATGTCTCAAGCGAGGGCGCCGGTTTGGGATTCGTCACCGGATCCACCGGATCTGTCGGAAACGGTGCCGGAGGCCGCTCTGGGCTCCTCTGGGCACCTCCCCCGGGGCCGGTTTTGTGAGGATGTCTCAAGCGAGGGCGCCGGTTTGGGATTCGTCACCGGATCCACCGGATCTGTCCGGAAACGGTGCTGGAGGCCGCTCTGGGCACCTCTGGGCACCTCCCCCGGAGCCGGTTTTGTGAGGATGTCTCAAGCGAGGGCGCCGGTTTGGGATTCGTCGGCGGATCCACCGGATCCACCGGATCTGTCCGGAAACCGTGCCGGAGGCCGCTCTGGGCTCCTCTGGGCACCTCCCCCGGGGCCGGTTTTGTGAGGATGTCTCAAGCGAGGGCGCCGGTTTGGGATTCGTCGGCGGATCCAGCGGATCTGTCCGGAAACGGTGCCGGAGGCCGCTCTGGGCTCCTCTGGGCACCTCCCCCTGGGCCGGTTTTGTGAGGATGTCTCAAGCGAGGGCGCCGGTTTGGGATTCGTCACCGGATCCAGCGGATCCAGCGGATCCAGCGGATCTGTCCGGAAACGGTGCCGGAGGCCGCTCGGGGCTCCTCTGGGCACCTCCCCCGGGGCCGGTTTTGTGAGGATGTCTCAAGCGAGGGCGCCGGTTTGGGATTCGTCACCGGATCCAGCGGATCTGTCCGGAAAAGGTGCCGGAGGCCGCTCTGGGCTCCTCTGGGCACCGCCCCCGGGGCCGGTTTTGTGAGGATGTCTCAAGCGAGGGCGCCGGTTTGGGATTCGTCGGCGGATCCACCGGATCTGTCCGGAAACGGTGCCGGAGGCCGCTCTGCACCGCCCCCGGGGCCGGTTTTGTGAGGATGTCTCAAGCGAGGGCGCCGGTTTGGGATTCGTCGGCGGATCCACCAGATCTGTCCGGAAACGGTGCCGGAGGCCGCTCTGGGCTCCTCTGCTCCCCGCGCTGGGGGTGAGGATGACGGTAGTTCCACAGAAATTCCCTCAAATTACTACTAACATTATTATTATTGTTATTATTATTATCATCTATTATTATTATTATTATTATTATTATTATTAATATTATTATTACCATTATTATTCTTCTTATTATTATGATTATCATTATTATTATTAGTATAAGTAGTATGCTTATTATTACTATTATTACAATATGTATTATGTTTATTATTACTATTATTATTACTATTATTAGTATTAGTAGTATTATTATTAATATTAGCATTATCATTATTATTATTAGTATTAGTATTAGTATTAGCATTAATACTATTCTTAGTATTAGTATTACTAATAGTATTATTACTAGTATTATTATTGTTGTTAGTAGTATTAGTATTCATATTAGTACTATTAATATGACTATTACTATTATTATTATTAATATTTATTATTACTATTATCATTATTAGTATTAGTACTAATATTTGATATTAATATTATCATTGCTAGTATTATTAGTATTATTCGTTCATCGCACGTGCGCGGAAGGAGGCTGTCGTCCGGGGGCTGGGCCGGCCGACGCACGCGAACACGAGCGGCTCGGTCGATCCTGGGGCCACGTTGGCCACCTGTGGGACATCTGCGAGCCCCCTGAAGAAGTCCTCGGGGTCAGCCTCGGCCAACTTCGGCACTCTCGGGGGTCTCTCGAGCCGTCTTGGAGACCCTGAGGGCCAGCCGAAGACGCCAGAATCGTCCGACGTCTGCGAATTTTGTACGAGCTTGGCACTCTCGCCGTTCCACATTCAAAAGCGCCCAAGACGACCCAAGAAGCACCCAAGGAGAGGCCAGGAAGGACACCAATGTCAGCCCAAGATAAACCAAAAACGGCCCCACCAGGGGCCTACAAAGCGAGCCACCGCCGCGTCGATGGAAGTCAGCCACTCCATCGTGATCCCAGACCCCCCCTGAGCCCCCCCAAGAGGCCCGAAGGGACCCTGTATAAAGGTTCTCCAGGGCATCTGGAACACAACCCAGGCGAGGTGACGGGATGGCCAAGTCACTAGGAGGAGGAGGAGGCGGAGGAGGAGGGGGAGGAGGAGGAAGAGACCGCCCACCCTCCCGCCTCTTGCGCCCAAGCAGCACTCTGAAATTGCATCCACCGACGCGCCCGCCAGAACTGACCACGGCTCACCACGCCCTCCGAAGCGGGGGATCGCGCGGGAAGAGGGCGGCGAGGGGGGAGCGATAGAGGGGTGTGGCGTGCCCTGGACCCCCATCCGCTCCCCTCCCCTGCCCTTCCATCCCGCCCACTCCTACCCCCTCCCTCCCTATCCCTCCCACCCTCCCCACTCTGCAGAGCTGTGCGCGCATGCAGTGGATCGGTTCTGGCGGCGCCCTCCCAGAGCCCAGACGTCGAGGGGTCGGACGCCAAAACCTCACCCTCCCCCCCCCGCAAAATCCAGCATCCACCCACCCACGTCCTCCTCCATGTCCACGCTCCACCAGCATCCGTTCACCCTCCTCGACGATGTCCCTCCTCACGTAACCTCCTATCCTCCTCCCTCCCTCCTCTGCCCTCCTAGCTATTTCCGCCTCCCTCGTCCTCCCCCCTCACTCCTAATCCACTAAATTCTACAATTCACCCTCATCCCGCTACCCCTGATTCCCCCTTTCCGACCCCTCGCATTCCTCACCCCTCATCCTCTTCTCACCCTCATTCGCCTTATCCCTCCTCTCTCACCTTCCTCAATCACTCCCACCCACCCGCCAACCCCTGTTCCTTCAAGCGCCCTCTTGCAAATCAGATTCCACCCCGCCTCCTCCCACTCACTTGCTGCCCCCCCCTCCGTTCCCGCCTCCCGGTCTCCCCAACGCACCCCTCACGCACACACACACAAACATACAGACACACAGACACACACACACACACACTCACTCACTCACACACAGACACACAGACACCACACACACACGACATACACACACACACACACGACACACGACACACAGACACACAGACACACAGACACACAGACACACATACACAGATACACATATACACAGACACATATACACGGCCCCAAACACCCACACAACACATACACACAAGACACACACACAGACACACACACACACACCAGAAACAAAAAACACTCCGCCCCCGCCGGGCAGCCTGCCGTATGGCGCCCGCGTCCTGCTCCCCGAGCCCCAGGCCGAGCACGGCGTAGGGGCTCGGCAGCTGCTGCTGCACGGCGGCCAGGCAGCCGGCCTGCCTGGGGCGCCCAGGGGGGGGGGGCCAGCTGGACAGCTGGCGAGCAGAAGCTTCCTCCAGGAGGAAGGGGGGCAGGGAGGAGATGGGGGGGGCGAGGAGGAGGAGGAGGAGGAGGAGGAGGAGGAGGAGGAGGAGGAGAAAAAGGACGAGGAGGAGGAGGAGAAGGAGGAGGAGGCGCAGGAGGAGGCGGAGGAAAAGGACGAGGAGGACGAGGAGGAGGAGGAGGAGGACACGCACATGGCTGATGAAGTGTTCGGTGTCCGCCGTGAGAGAGCACGGCAGACTAAAAAGTCGTTGGTGCCTCCTCTCCTCAGACCTTGGTTGGCGTTCCGCTTACCAATCTGGCCTGGGAAATAGTGGGGTCTAATATATGATCGGGGACGACTTTGAGCCCTCGGGATCATGACCTTCCTGGCCACAGGCAAGCTGCGTGGCCGCGCCTTGGTGGCTCACTCGAGTGCCGCAGCCTCTAGTGAACCCTCGACCCAACCCCTCGGAGTAGGATCCACACTTGTGGCACACCCGAATACCCGTGGGCTGCTCAAGGTGCTCAAAATAAAATAAAACTTGGCCTTTATTATCATGCACAGGTTTGACATCTGCTAGTGGTGGCCAGGTCATTCCTTGGCCGCACAAGCCTGCACTCTGTTTGAATGACTTCGTCTTTACCCTACACAGAGTGCAGCGATAATACTGCGAAATTTCCGCCCACGCGTGAAACCCCCAAGGCTCTCTGGGCTCACGAGGGACCTCTTGAGGCACAGGCGACGGAGGAGGAGGAGAATGCCCGAGCGGCGACGGCGACCACGACGACAAGGCAGAGGCAACACCCGTGGGGGGGGGGTAAGGTTCTTCTCCGGGGCGGACAGACCTTTGTTTTTGCTGGGGGCGGTCACGAGCCACTCTCCCAGAGCCTTCGCCACATACTTGAGATACTTAGAAACAAACTTCATATATTCATCGAAATTGCACATCTCATCTTGTCTGGGCTGAACGCCCTTGTGCGTAGCTGCCTTCGTGAGACAATCCTCCGCATATCTACCTTCTGCCAAGCGGCGGACACGGGGGTACCCGGTGCCCTGATGCAGCCTCCGCACTCCCTTGCAGTCAGAGTACAACATCTGGCCGTCGCGGCCTCTGAAAGTGGTAAAAACTTCACCGTCTCTCATACAAAAACAGCAATGCCAGCAGCATTGAGCACGTAATTCGCGTGCTTGGTGCAACTGCCATCTTTATACACTTCCCCCTCGCTGAAGGCCTATTGTGTGTTGGTTCCTACGTGAGCGCGCCAAAATTCCCCAAAAGACAAACGAGAGCCAGGAGGAGGCACACCACGGAACTCCGGAACCAGCGGGAACCCAAGTTGCAAATGAGGGGCCTGGGGAAGGGGCCCAATTAAACGCAGAAGCCCCGCAGCCGAGAAGTGAGTGGCTCTGATTTATTCAGTTTTCGGGTAGGGCAATACTCCGTGGCTGAGCCCGACTGGAACATCACATCCTGCTGTTGTGGCTCTCACCATGGTCCAGATACTTTGGTTGAGGTAGGTGGGTAGGGTGCCATTCTGGTGTCCAGTGAGGTCTGACGAGAGAGCAGTCCGAGCAGCAGCGATATCTAACTGAGCGTCCGCGTGGCCAAGATTGTCGGCCGCCGCGGAGGCGAGCTGGCCATGCCAGTCGTAATCCATGGGCATGTGGAGGAAGGTGGGGATGTGTCCTGGGAGTGAGTACTCAAGACCTGAGGTAGTCACAAAGGGAAGCGGCCCCTGGATCTTCCAACCAAAACGTTTAAGCGAAGGCGACGCCTCACAGAGAGGGCCCCGGGAGGGGCCCCACGATTTAGGAACAATCGGGGGGGGGGGGGGTCTTTCGTCCAAACCCACAGCTGCGGGCAGCTGGCCACGGCAAAGAGCGGGCGGGCGTCCGCATCCCAAACAAAACTATGCACCCTAAGGGCGGGACCGAGGGTAGCTTTCCACAGGGGGTCCTGGAGGATGAGCCACGCCAAGCTGCTGCTGCGGGTCGAGCGCCTCGGGCCCGCGGCAGCAAGAAACTACGACCTAGCTGCAACAAGTTGAGCGTCGTTGGCGTCAGCGACCTCAACTCCAGGGGTAGCGGCCGCTTCAAGGCCGTTCTTACACAGCTTGTGAGTGTTAACCCAGCACGTTTCGACATGCGGACCTTGTTAGGTCATTTACGCATCTTTCCAAGACGCCCCGAAGGTTTCCGAATTTTCGCCCGACTTCTCTGGGGGCGGCCAGCCCCAGCTTCCTGTCCCAGGTTGGATCCCGAACGATCTGGGTTCGGGCCTGCCAGAGGCCCCTTCTTCGACCTGAGCTGGTCCTGCAGGGCTTGGTGAGACGCTGGCACCTGGGTCTTCTTGCTGACCATCTGGCACTTAAGCTCGTGGCTGATGCACTTCGCCATCAGTCTGGCGGCTGTGTTCATCTGGCTAACGACGAGGCTGACACCGCGGCCGTGGCACAGGAGCAACATATTATCAATGAGCGTCGCGAGCCTACTGCGCCTATGGGCCTGTGTCCATATGTCCAAGGGGGCGAACGCATACAAGTGCACAAGGTTCGCGGTCCCAACGCTGCCGGCAGCAACGCCCCTCCAAGGTTTACCGCCGCTGACCGCACAATCTTGCAATGAAACGATGCGTTCGCTGGCAAGCTGGGGTAGAATGATACGCAATAAACAGCGTGGAAAACCAGACTCAACAGCACGATGCGCAAGACAAGGCCGATCAGCATCAACAGAGTAGTAATTGTTAGATAGCTCGTAGGGGACCTGGGCGCTGCACTGTTGATCTTTGGTAGAGCTGTTGCATGCGTAACCCAGGGGAGTGTTCGTAGATGAATTCAACAGTAGAGTGGCCAGCCAGCTCCCAGCGCAGGCGCTTGGCAACCTGCCCCAGCAAATCGTCTAACACTTGCTGCGCCAGCGTCGGATTCAGAACGCCGGCCTGGAATTCAGCAAGAAGCAAACCTGCGGCTACTCGGACATCTTGAAGCCCCTCCTTGAGGGGCACCACGGTGGAGCATAACTCGGGGCAATCCTCCGGGCTGTCCAGGGCGCCCTGAAACTCAAGCAAATTCCAATCCTGAATACAGCTCCGAAATTCCTGAACTTGATTACACAACCTTCCTGACGGGCCCGCAAGCGCCACCCCGTTGGCTCCGATACGAGCCCACGTGGCCACCGCGGGGGCCTTATTAACCTGAGGGGGCTGATCCTTGGGGAACTTACTGGGTTTAAGGGGCGCGTTGGTTCTTCTACTGATTGTAGCTTCCAAGTCCTGGGCCAGGGTGTAGTGCACGTGGTCCAGGACCGACGTCGACTGTCGGTGAGCGGCCGTTGGGCATCACCGATCAATTGCGAGGCATAATCCACGTTCGCAGCAGTCTGGCGCCGTCTCACTTCTGGCACTTGCGGGCCCACTGGGCTGTGAGTGGGAAGCTTCTGGGGCCGATGCGGCGAGGGGCTATTAAAGTTAACTGAGTACACTAAGTCATCCTGAAATTGGCCACTGGCGGCCACGCGGTTTAAATTTGCCCTGGTCTCAGAGAGACCCGCAGCGGCATGAAAATACGTAGAACACAAAACGAATTTTGGGGGCCCAGGGATCACAGGGGTCTCTCCAGACAAACGAGCGGGCACACAATCCGAGGGAACCAGCAGAGGTTGAACCCCCAGGTCCCAACCCTCCTAAAACACAAACTCGGTTTCTGAAACCAGCTCAAAGATGGCTTTCACCGTAGCAGGAGTTGCGTAGGCCAGCCACCCTTGAGGCGCGCGCCATTGCATCTGCTGTGCAATGCTATCGCCTTCGGCTAACTTACACTCCTGGGCACAGGCACAAACGATGGTGGCTTCTCTGGCCTGCGGGTTTTGCAAAAACTTGCGCACGGCAGGCCAGCGAGATCCGCTGGCGGTGGCTAGATTATCATTCTGGTTACCCTGGCGATGGGCCTTCACTTGCGGCCGCGGCGGCCGCTGCAGCCGCCTTAGCCTTCTTGGCCTCAGGGCCACCGTCGCCCTGGATCTTGGCCATGCCGTTGGCGCCCATCTCCAGAGCCGCAGCAGCACGAACGCGGCCCTGCGACTCGTCCATCGGGGCCGCTTCGACTCCGTCTGCGGCCGAGGTCTCCTCCAGCTCCTTGTCGTCCACCGGCGTCGGGACATGCTGACCTGGGATGGGCATGGCTTTAGTAGGCTCATCAGCACGTTCACCAACTGCGGGGAAGTCATCAGGCTCCTGCGCTGGCTGGGACCCCTTGCCTTTGCTAGCACCTTTCGCCTGTGACTCCACAAACATGGTGCGCCGGCGCTGCATGCTGTCGAACAGCTGCGCCAGCTCCGAAACTTTAGCACGTAGTTCTGGTGGGGCCTCCCCGCCCTCAGGCACGCGCGCTGCTAGCATGCCTTGGGGAGTGGTGAGTAAATCCTCATCTTTGGATGCCTCGTTCGCTGCCGCCTGGGCGGCCATATTGTGCTGAGACTCCAATGACTGCACTTCTTGGGTGTTGGTCTCGATCTCCGCGACCAGCTTGCCGTGGCGTTCACTCGCCTCGACGATGGCGTGGACAAACTCCGTCGCTTCCTTCTTCTGGGCCATGAGCTTCTGGCGCGCAACCTGCAACTGATCCGACAGTGACTGCGCCTGCTGCTCCAGGCTCTTGGCTGACAGGGCCTGCGCTTTGGCATGCTTGAGCTTGCCGATCGCCGACTTGTGCTCTTCTCCGTCTGGTTTCCAGTTTTTCCAGAAAGTGACCTGCGATTGGGCCAGGGCCACTGGATCTTCACTGGGGGTGTCGTCCTCCGCGAAGGTGACCTTGCGACCTCCTCCGCGGCCCAGGCCAGGGGGGGCTCAGGCCCGCGGGAACTGTGTCTCCAGCGGCCTGGCTTGGACGGTGGCTCATGAACGTTTGGCCGGATGTCCAGAGCTCCACCTCCCCCCCTGCTGGGCGGTCTGCCTGCGACGCTGACTCCGAACGCTGCCTGAAACGGCTGCCACACTGGATGCAGTGGCGAGCATTTGTAGAGCACCAAGCCCATCCTTTGCAGCCGCGCTTCGAGCAAACGACATACTTCCTCTGGGCCGTCGCCATCTCCTGACTCCCTTGCGCGGCAGCACGCGCAGGAAATGGGCCCAACTGTTGGCGCTAGAGCGGGACGTGGCTGTGCCGCTACCTGGGGCGGTCCAGGCTGGCACTGGGCAAAGCAAAATGCTTGGGCCCGAACACCCAGGGCCTTCCCTGGATGGCAATGCTGAGTCCTGCACCTCCCGCGGTGTGCTCAGGACTTGAGCCAGGAGGAGGAGGGGGAGAAGGAGGAAAAGGAACAGGAGGAGGAGGAGGATGAAGAGGGAGGAGGAGGAGGGGAGGACGAGGAAGAGGAGGATAAGAAGGAAGAGGAGGATAAGAAGGAAGAGGAGAGCAGGAGGAAGAGGAAGGAGAAAAACGGAACAACCATCATGCTCATATACGGCCAACTGGGAAACGGAGAAGAAAGAGGAGGAGGAGGAGGAAGATGAGGAGGAGGAGGGGGAGGAGGAGGAGGAGGAGGAGGAGGAAAAGGCCGCGGCACAGCGGGCACACCCCCGCCTGGGCCTTGCGCTGCCTGCGGAACGACGCTCCGGGTGGAGCGGGAGGAGGCGCTCCTCGACCTGGAGGCGCAGCGCGGGGGCTGCCGCAAGTTGTACGCGGGCGTGACCGTCCGCTACAGCGCCCCCGGGAAGGCGAGCGCCCCGGGGTCCGCGCCGGACGGCGACTGCGCCGTCAACGCCGACGCCGAGGCGGACAAGCGGCGCTGCTGCCCGGCGGGCCGCGCACCTTGGCTACCACTGCCGGTGGCGCTCGAGACCGGCGGCCGCCACGGCAAGGCGGCACTCCAGCAGCTGCGCTAGCTGGCGCGGGACCAGGCGCAGGGCCTCGGCGACGGCCAGGCTGCGGCGGCGGCCGCCAGCGCGCTAGCTCGGCGGTGGGGCGCCGAGCTCAGCGTGGCGCTCCATGCGGCCACCGCCGGGCAACTCCGCACGGCCGGGCGGCGGGCGCGGCCTGGCTGGCCGCGGAGCTCGCCAGCTGAGCAGGCGCGAGGCGGCGTGGAGGCGCGGGCGGAGCTCGTCGTGGACGGCAATTGGTTCGTCCTGTGTGTCTTGAGATCTTCTGCTGTCTCAAGAGGACGAGGGGGGGGAGGAAAAGGAAGAGGAGGAGGAGGAGGAGGAGGAGGAGGAGGAACATGACATTGAACAAGCTCGCGGACTCCTGCAACGAACGCCTGACAGCTGACCACTCGCCTGCAACACAAGATCACCTCAGGAATCTGGCATGGCTAACTACGAACCCCACTGGGAAGATGAATTTGGCCTGCTGCGCCCCGCTGGAGCGGCACACGCTAGGCTGGGACCCCCGCTTGCGGCATGCAGCCGCTTGGGGGGCCCAGTTCTAGGCACGAGGGGCCTTTCCCTCCCCGCACCCCCCCGCTCCCACGACCAGACGACCCCCTCCCGCGTCCTCGGCCTGGAGCCTTAGCCCTGGGCGCGAAAACATTCGGCGTTTGCGGTAGAGCCGCATTCGCATACGTCGGGATGGCGGCAAGAGGCCAAGGGTAAAAACCCCTTTCGCTCGCAGCTCTCGGAAACTCGCACAACTGGAGAGGGCCTCAGGAACTGGTCGGGGAAAACTCGCCACAACTATGCCCTCAGAGTGCCCTACAAAATTGTCGTTCACCTCATCTCCTCCCTCAGATAGCCCCACAAAACTGCTCACCCGATCTCTCCCCTTTGCCCATGTACCCCGCCTTCGCAAATGCGCGCTCCTCGCCGGCAGCAAAAACGCGACCTCCCGCTCGAGCGGCCAGCGAGGAACCGCACCCGCCAGGAGCACGCCGTCTCCGCCTCCGTTTCCGTCTCCCGCACGCAGGCCGCAACGAGCGACCGCGGGGCGGGCCGGTCGACCTTCAAAAAACCCTAAACCGGAGGGGGAGGACGACGACGACGGGCGAGGAGGGGGCACGTCCGGGGGTGACGCTGGAGGCCGGGGGGGGAGAAGGGGAAAGAACGGGGAGGAACGATGAGGCAGGGGAGGTGTGGTGATCTCGCACCAGATCGCACCACCACATGTGAGAGGGCGCGGAGGGGGCGGTGGAGGCCTCCGTTTTCCTCCCGGGGGAAGACCCCCCAAGAACAGGGACACCAGCACCTCTACCCTCCCCCGCCTTCATCCGCAATGGCAGGCGGACAATGCATCACCAAGCATCCAGCCAGCGAGGTGTGAGAGGACGGGCATGGTGGGGACGATGGAGGCTTCCGTGAATAAAGCCAACACAACGCACAAGAGAAAGAACAACACAAAACAAACACACAAAAATAAACGTCCCTCCCCTCATACCTCCTTGCAGGATGACAGATATGGATCACCGCGACACAAAAAACAGAGGCGCAGGTCCTGAGCGGCACGGCCGCGAATTCCAGCAGACATGCATGGCCCCCCTGCTCGCCTACCCGCCCCCGCGGGGCCCCTGTATCCAGGGGCGGGCATAGGCCGTCGCCACTCTAGGCGTCCGCGGCGGACGCGGCCGCCGGGCGCCTCCAGGGCGCGGGGGGCGTTCCCGCCGCTGCCGCGCCAGGCGCGGGTACCCCGGCCGGCGCGGCCGCCGCCCCCCCTGCTGCGGCAGCGGCGGCAGCCGGGGCGGCGGCCGGGGGGGCCCCACCCGCAGGGGGCGCCGCCCCCGGGGCGCCCTTGCCGCCCTGGCCGCCCCTGCTGGCCTGCAGGACACCGGACCCGCCGACGCCCTTGCCCTTCTGGCCCTTGCCCTTCCAGCCCTTGCCCTTGCCCTAATACTTAAACTCCTGATCCTCCCTCCTGGGTCCCTGAACGCGATGTCCAGCGAGATGCCGCGAGGAGGCATGTGCACCTTCTCGCCCAGGAGCACGCCGCCCTCGACACGAGCCAGCATCTCCATCAGCGGGGCAACCACCTTGCCGAAATGCGTCGTCGTGTCCAAAATCATGAACAACGTGCACTTCTGCTTGCCCCCCTCCGAGAGCTTCTTGACCTCCAGTCGGAAATAGAGCACGCCCCGCGTGATTTCCGTCGGCTGCGCGGTCATCAGATTCTTTTTCACCCGGCCGAACGCCTCCTTCAACTTCTGTTTCTGGTCGTGCGCCGCCTCCTCCGACGGCGCTGCGTCCGCGCCGCAAAGAGCCCCCCCTGCGAACGCGCGCAGGCGCGGAGGGCCGCGAGCCCGCCAGCCCCCCCCTACTGTCCCTGCTTGGCCTGCCCCTTCAGGTCGCGGCTGAGCTCGTCGCGCTTCTGGCCTTCCCTTGGAAACGCAATGCTGCGTTGACCGTGCAAGCACATGCTAGATGGCCATTGATGCAAATGCTGGCGGGGGTCAAGAACATGCACATCTTCCGAAGACGGTGCACTTGTCGCGATTGGCGCATCGGTTCACGCCGCGACGCGCACTTGGCCCCGCAAGGTGCGTCAGAGCCATCGACGCTCAGCCAAAAACAAAACTCTGCCCCCTCTCCTTCAGGAGCGGTTCATGAGCCCGCGCCGGTGGGGAGCCCAAACAGGCGGTGCCACGCAAACGGGGAAATGACGAGCACACAATTCGGAGAAATCCACTGCCCGCAGGTCTTTAGCGCTATCTCGACCCCCTAGAATTATAAGATCCCCAACGAAATCACCTAGGAAACCCAACTCCAAATGCTCTGCTGCGCAGGCAAAATCACTATGGAGCTGGTGGAACCACGGCAAGGGATAAAAAGCCGGACGACCATCGGAAAGCGGGAGGCGATCCCGATCAGACAACGCAACGCCAAACAATCAACACAACACGTGGCAGTTACTTTGAAGATCCAGGGACCACGTCTGATACATCTGCAACATGCGAAAAATCATCTCCCTCTCACACCCCAAGATTTTCTAGAGATTTGAAAGCCTCAAGGAAGTAGCAGCACCCTTCCTGGCACTTCAGCCATGCGATGCCATCGCGCTGTCTAGGCGTCGGAATTCCGTCTGCGACAACGCGAAACTCTCAAGACCACTGAGCAAAGCACCCCGCCAGAAACCGATCAGCAACGTACGCCGTCATTTGTAACAGAAGGGAATACTCAAACATGCACCTAGACTGTAGACAGAAATCCTAGCCGCCGATATACCTCTGGTCAACGCCCCCCTCGAAGACGTCGACACAGAGAAATGCGGCCCCAGGTATCTGGCCTCACCCTGCGGGCCCCCCCCCCACAGTCGAACTGTTCGCCGCGTTCTGGCGACGCGATAACTGACGAAACCCGCGGCGAAAGGCTTGGTCCTTGACGGCTCGATTCCCGCCGCCCCCCCCCCTCCTCAAGTTCGTCGCCCAGTGACCTGTCTAGCTCGCCCAACTTCGAAATGAAGGAGTCGAACGCGGAGACGAGGTCCGCGAACTCATTAAGACCGCCCGCATACTTTATCAGGCCCAGGCCACAACGATGGGGCCCCCATTCAGCCTTCACGCCCCCAAGCGCATGCGTCATCCGCCCTGGGGCGAAGCTCCAGGAGAGGACGGACACCTGGAAGGGGGCGAGGAAGGAGGCGACGGCGAACGGGCCCCACATGAGGGCACCCTGGTGGGTCTTGAGGTCCACGAACTCTCCTCCTCTGCCGTCCAAATCCACCATCGCCGGTCCATGCCTTTCACGCACGCAGGACAGCATCCCAAGGTTTTGCGCCGGCATCAGTCGCCCTGCCCAGGAGGGCCCAGCCACTGCTAGCGGGCGCGTAAGACATGTCTTTGAAGCACATCGCGCGAGTCCGAGAGACCGCCCTCGCCCCCCTGGAAGCCACGCCTGCAATAGGCAATGCGCACTCTCACGGCGACGACCCCGATGAAACCCGCGATCGGCCTGCGACGGACATGGGGGGCCACTCTGCGCGCGGACCAGGACTTCCACGTGGCAGGCAACAGGTGGGCGACGCGCCCCCCCTCGGGGTCCTGCTCGAGAGACCTGCGGAGCCCGCCCCCGCGCCCATGCGCCAGCGCAGGGGCGACTGGGAGGAGGGGGGAGGGGGAGGGGGGGGGGGGGGGGGGAGGGGAGGAGGGGAGGAGGAGGAGAGAGGAGAGGAGGAGGAGGGAGGAGGAGGAGGAGAGGAGGAGGAGGAGGAGGAGGACCTTCTGAAGGCCGACGCTCGGCAGCCGCCAGAGGCCGCGAACCCCGAGCGCGCCGCCGGGACTGCCGAGGCCACCTCTCCGACGCCTACGCGCCAGCAGCTCGAGCGGAGAGGAACCCTGGGGCACCTGTCGACGCTTCGGAGCTGTGCGCGCATATGTTCTGAGGATCTGGACATCCGACCGCGCGAGATCACCGAGCTGCTCGACTCCCACTACCATCGCAAGGGAACGTCTCCACTCCCCGACGCCCCCCCCCCCAGCCAGCCTAATCGCAAACAGTGCGCACGATGGCCCCCTCTGCCCCAGGAAGCGCCCGCGTGGCGGGCCACTCCTCGGCGGTCGGCGCCCGCGGCGCACAAAGGCGCCCCTCCCTCTTCTTTTGGGTGCACTCTCGTGCGCGCAACCCTCCTTGACACCCTCAATCGCCTCCGCCGTCCTCTTGCGATCCCAATGTTCCTCTGCCTCCTCACACAGTTTTGCACGGTGCCTACGAAGCGCTCGACGACGCGCATTGCGCAGCTCACCCGGTACCTGCTTCAGCTCCTGGTCGTTCCTCTTCGCCCCCCCTTCCGTCGCCACATCCTCCCCTTCTCGGATCCACGTGCGTAGGAGTTCCCGCCTTCGCGCACATTATTGAGCGCACTCGGGACAGGGCGTGGGGGTGGAATGGAAATGAACTCGCCCAGCTTCCAAGAGCACAGCCTCCAGGGTCTCGAATACTGCACCGCGCACGGAACAGAGCGCAGAGCATCCTGAAGACCCCGAAGGAACTCACATCTGAGCGTACCTCTCCTCAGGCCGTCCCGAAGAGAATCGAAGCTCCACCGATCCTGTGGCACTTCCCCCCCGCGCGCCCCTTCCTGGGTTGAAGCGTATACGAAGACTGCAGGCGAGAGGAACAGGCCACGAGGAGCGGGGCCACGGATGGCCTGCATCTTCGCGCCCATCGAGCGCAGCACAGACGCCTTGACCACGTGACCCTCCATCCCTCGCGGCGAGAAGGGGTAGTCAAGGCGGCTGGCCCCCGAGTCGTGGTAGATGGTCGGAACAGGCGAGCCCGTGTGCAGAGCCCTCATGTGATCCGGCCCCATGAGCTCCCTCACTCTGTGCCCTGCCTCCGTGACCATCCCCTCCTCCGCGCAGGTGCCAACAACAGAAGTAGGCAATTCCACCCAACTGTCGTGCTGGTAAGATCTTCCAATCCCTCCGTTCAGATCAGTGGAGAAGATGGGGGTGCATCTCTGGGCGAGCCCGTGCCAGGTGGAGGCGAACAAGTCGTGCAGTACATGGACGACCTGGAAGTACTTGCCCCGCTGCACTCTCGTTTGAGGCCGAGAAGGAAAGTAGGCTACCACTGCACACACGTCCAGGGCCCCCCGCTTTGAAACGAACTGCCAGGCCCCGACCTGCAGCCCCCCTCCGGGCTTCCCCAGGCCTGGAGCACGGCAGCGGCGTAACTGCACAACGTTCCCAAGGCAGCCGTGCACCCGCAGCCAGCATTACCGTGCGGCGGTTTCCATGAGCACGAAGAACCTGCAGGACTTTCCACCCAAAGACCCGACGCTGAAGCACTTCCGACTGCCCCGGTCGGTCCCCTGCGTTTGTCCCACAAGGCCTGATTGAAGGGGCCCTGGGACACACAAATAAATACACACAAATAAAAGAGTTCCCCATATTTCTCCGTATGTTCAGGGTTTGTGTCTTCCCCCCCACTTCCTATATTTTCCCATATTTTCCTGGGGGTCGCCGATTATTTGTGTCTGTGAGTGTGTGTGTGTGTGTGTGTCTGTGTGTGTGTGCGTGTGTGTGTGCGTGCGTGCGTGCGTGCGTGCGTGCGTCCGTGCGTTTGCGTTTGCGTTTGCGTTTGCGTTTGCGTTTGCGTTTGTGTTGGTGTGTGTGTGTGTTTGTGTTTGTGTTTGTGTTTGTGTTTGTGTTTGTGTTTGTGTTTGTGTTTGTGGTTGTGGTTGTGTTTGTGTTTGTGGTTGTGTTTGTGTTTGTGTTTGTGTTTGTGTTTGCGTTTGTGTTTGTGCTTGTGTTTGTGTTTGTGTTTGTGTTTGTGTTTGTGGGTGTGGTTGTGGTTGTGTTTGTGTTTGTGTTTGTGTTTGTGTTTGTGTTTGTGCTTGTGTGTGTTTCCCCTCCTGAATGACTATGTCGAAGTTGCCCCCCTCCAGGAGGATCTCCTCTAAGCGCTACCCTGTGGCCCACAGAGGGCGGAAGCCAAGACATCGCAGCATGGGGGGAGGGGCAGTGTAAGGGAACGTTGGGGAAGCCCTGGCCAGAGAGGCCAGGCCAGGCAAGGAGGAGGAAGAGGAGGAGGAGGAGGAGGAGGAGGAGGAGGAGGAGGAGGAGGAGGAGGAGGGAAGGAGGAGCAGAGGAAGGCGAGGAGGAAGGAGGAGTGGGATGGAGGAGGAGCAGGTGGAGGAGGAGGAGGAGGAGGGATGAAGGAGTAGAGGAAGGAGGGACAAGGAGGAGGAGAGAAGGGGGAGGAGGGGGAAGGGAGGAGGAGTGGAGTGGCAGAGGCTGCGCTCGTCGGGCACCACACGAAGGTGCGCCAATAGCACTGGCGTGGGGCGAGCGTCTAGACCGAGGCGGGAAAGCGACGGCGAGAAGGGAGAGGGAATCCTCCTCCTCCTCCTCCTCCTCCTCCTCCTCCTCCTGCTCCTCCTCCTGCTCCTCCTCCGCCTCCTCCTCCTCCTCCTCACCCTCCCCACTCCCGCTTCCCCCTCCTCATACGTCGTGTTCCTGCTAAGTGGGCTTCTGTTCTGCTAAGTGGGCTCCAGATGTGCTTGATCCAGTTGTCAGCTCCGCCTCCTGCTGCTGGTCTTGTTTTTCCTCCTCGTCGTCCTCCTCCTCTCCTCCTCCTCCTCCTCCACTTCCTCCTCCTGTCCTCCTCCCCTTCCTTCCTCTTTTCACGTCCTACTACCACCTCGTCCTCTCCCTCCTCCTCCTCCTTGCCTCCTCCCCCCTCCCTCCTCCCTCCTCCTCCTCCGGCCTCCTCCCCCTCCTCATCCTCCTCCTCCTCCCTCTCTCCTCCTCCTCCTCCTCTTTCCCCTCCTCCTCCTCCTCATCCTCCTCCTCCTCCTCCTCCTCCTCCTTCTCCTCCTCCTCCTCCTCCCTCTCCTCTGCCTCGTCGTTTTTCGGCGGCTTTCGGCAGCCCCTGGCGGCCTTCGGCGGCCCTCGGCGGCCCTCGTCGTGTTCCTGCTAAGTTCGCTTCCGATGTGCTTGATCCTGTTGCCAGCCCCGCCTCCTGCTACTGGTGTTGCACTGTGGTTCATGCCAAGTTGCACGGAGAGACCTGGAAAACAACTCCACGTCCTCCTCATCGCGCTCCTTCTCTCCCTCGCTCTCTCTCTCTCTCTCTTTCTCTCTCTCTCTTTCTCTCTCTCTCTCTCTCTCTTTCTCTCTTTCTCTCTTTTTTTCCCCCGCATCCCCCAGTGTGGAAGCCTCTGTCTCATGCCCATCTGCACTTGCATGTTGCATATGCTGCATTGCACTTGCATGGAATGCCATTGCATTGCATTGCATTGCATGGCATTGCATTACAACGCATGGGATTGCATTTCTGTTGCGTCACTTCCCATTGCGCTGCGTTGCGTTGCGTTGAGAGTTCCTCGCAACTCTGGGATCCAAGATGCCACGCGCGAAGTGGTCCAGTCGATTTTGCCTGAGACGTCCTCGCAGCTCTGGGCTCAGATATGCCCCTAACCTGAGGATGTCCAGCCCGTTTCGCCTTAGACATACTCGCAACTCTTGGCTCAGACATGCCGAGCGCGAGGTGATCTGGAAAAGCTTATTTCAGACATTCTCGCCTGAGACATTCTCCTCAACTCTGCGAGATGCCGCGCGCGAGGTGGTCTGGCCAATTTCGCCTGAGACATCTTCGCAACTCTGGGCTCCCAAATGCCGCGCGCGAAGAGGTGCGGCCCGGCTCGCCTGAGGATCCTTGCAAATCCGGGCTCATATATGTCCTGGATTGATGTGGTTCGGGCCCACTTCGCCTGAGACCTCCTCGCAGCTCTGGGTTCCGAGATACCTCTCGCGAGGTGGTCTGGCCCGTTTTCGCCAGAGGCATCATCGAAACTCTGGAATCGGAAATGCTCTGACTGAGTTGGTCCAGCACAATTCGCCTGTGACATCCTCGCAACTCTGGGCTCAGATGTGCCCTGACCTGAGGTGGTCTGGCCCCATTCGCCTAGGGCATTCACGCAACTCTGAGATCCGAGATGCCAGGCGCGAGGTGGCCCAGTTAAACTCGCCTCAAACCTCCTCGCAACTCTGGCTCCGAGATGCCGCGTGCGAAGCGGTCCGGCTAATTTTGCCTGCGACATCTTCGCAACTCTGGGCTCCAAGATGTCCCGCGTGGGCTCAGGGATACTCTGACATAAGGTGGTCCAGCCTGTTTCGCCTGGGACATCCTCGCAACTCCAGGCTCAGAGATACCGCGTGCGAGGTGGTCGGGCCAATTTCGCCAGAGGAAACTCTGGGATCGGAAATGCTCTGACTGAGTTGGTCCGGCACGATTCGCCTGTGACATCCTCGCAACTCTGGGCTCAGATATGCCCTGACCTGAGGCGGTCTGGCCCCATTCGCCCGGGTCATTCACGCAACTCTGAGATCAGGCGCGAGGTGGCCCAGTTAAACTCGCCTCCGACCTCCTCGCGACTCTGGGCTCCGAGACGCCGCTTGCGAAGCGGTCCGGCTAAATTTGCCTGCGACATCTTCGTTATTCTGGGCTCCAAGATGTCGCGCGCGGGCTCAGGGATACTCTGACATAAGGTGGTCCAGCCTGTTTCGCCTGGGACATCCTCGCAACTCCAGGCTCAGAGATGCCGCGTGCGAGGTGGTCGGGCCCGTTTCGCCTGAGACATCCTCGCAACTTTGGTCTCTGAACTGTTGTGGCCTGAAGTGATCTGGCCCATGTCGCCAGAGACATCCTCGCAACTCTGGGCTCGAAATTGCGACGCGTGAGGTTGTCCGGTCCGGTTCGCCTGAGACATCTTCGCAATTCTGGGCTCAGAGATGCTCCTGACTTGAAGTGATCTGGCCCATTTTCGCCTGAAACATCTTCGCAACTCTGGGCTCAGACATGCCGCCCCCGAGGTCGCTTGGCCAATATGGCCTGATGCATCCCCGCAACTCCGGGCACAGAGATGATGCGCTCGAGGCACTCCGGCCAGATTTGCCTGATCCATCCTCGCAACTCTGGGCTCCAAAATGCCGCGCGAGAGATGGTCGGGCCAATTTCGCCTGAGACCTCCTCGCAACTCTGGGCTCCGAGATGCCGCGCACGAGGTAGTCCAGTCAGTTTTGCCTGAGACATCACAACTGGGCTCCGAGAGGTGGGGGGGGGGGGGGAGCCAGATGGAGCCAGGCCCAAGCTTCCTGTTACATTACACTGCTAATATCGAGTTGTGCCCCGGGAGGGGTCCAGGCGCCCCTGCCCCGAGGGGGCAGTTAGCCGGCGCCGAGGCGAGAACATGACTTTCTGACACGCCCTGGTACGCGTAAATCTCCAGCGAGAGGAGAACTTTGAGGGCGAGGAGGAGAACCAGGAGAACGAGGTGGGGCGAGAAGAACCAGGAGGAATGACATCAGGAACGCGATGGTGATAATGAGGAAAATAAGAGGAGGAAGAAGAAAAACGAAGAGAAGGAGGAACGGCATGACGGGGGGAGGAGAAGGAGGGGGAGGAGAAGGAGGTTTGGGAAGGGGGAGAGGGCAAAAAAATATGGCAAAGAGGACGATGCCAGCAATGACGACGACTGTGATGATGACAAGGGAGCAGGCAAATCAGGGGCGGGAGGACGATGGTTCGGTGGACGCGCAAACAATATTTGGAGCCACCCTGGCTCAAAATCGCTGTCGGGGATGCTGGACTGAGCCTATAAATCGGTATGTTGGTGATGCTTCTCCGCCTCGTCTCCATCCTTTTCCTGGTCCTCCTTCTGCTGCTGCCTCCTCCATCTCCCCCCATACCCCTGGTGCTCCTCCTTGCAGCCCCCTCTCTCCTGACTCCCGCAGGGCCCCCTTGGACTGTGCGAATGTTGACGCTAAGAACGGTTCTGCGCCTGTCGGTGCCAGTATCGTTATCGATACCAGCACCGATGCCGGCACAGGCACCGGTGCCAAGCCATGATCGGCATCGGTATTTCAACAGAAGACAGCCAACACCAACAGCGTTTCGCTTCCGATCGAGCCCCCTGCCCCTGGGGTCTTAGGCGTTCGCCGCATTCTACGCGTTCTCGGCAAGGCCAACCCAGCGGCCCTGCTGAGAGCACGTGGCGCGGCGAACGTCTAGGACCTACACGGCGGCGTCTGCTGAGATGAGGCTTGCGCTGTAGGGGTCCTCCCAGCGAGGCACGCGGGTGCCTCTGCTGAGAGGACGTGGGTCTGACCCTGGGATCGTCGTCTGGCCCTGATGAAACAAGCTCTACTTGGAGGGCGTCGTCTCATCACGCCCAGCGGGCGATCCCGGGGTCAGACCCACGCCTTCTCAGCAGAGGCACCCGGGTGCCCTTGCTGAGAAGAGCCTTGCAGCGCAGACTTTCTCTCAGCAGAGGCCACCGCGTAGATCTCTTGGGCGTTCGCCGCGGCCTCGGCCGGCCGTCCGCTTCTGCCGCGGCGGACGGCCGCCCGTTCATCCGATTCGTCGTCGTAGTCGTCGCCGTCGTCGTCATCAGGACCCTCATCGTTGTCGTCGACATTATCATCATTATCATCATCATCATCATCATCGTCGTCTTCATCATCATCATGGTCGTCGTCATCACCACCGTGCCCATCATCAAATTCACTCGCAATCAACTTCATGAGGAATCATTGCAACCGTTGTTGTCGTCACCTTGAGCGCCGATACCGTTGTGATATATTGCAGTCGTCATGGTCGGCGGGTCGCCGCCATCGTTGCGATCCACCTCGTCACAGCAATCATATTATTCATCTTCATCCTCCGCTGTATCTTCCTCTGCCTTCTGATCCTCTGCGCATCTGCGGCCCATCTGATCCTCTTTAATTCCTCCTTGGACAAGCGTGGAAAGTGAGGAGCGAGAAGTGTGTGTGTGTGGGGGGGGGGGGGGGACGGCGGGCGAGACGTGAGAAGAGAGCAGGAGGTGGAGGAGCAGCGGAGGGATGGGGGATGTGAGGGGCAGCAGCAGCAGAAGGATGACGCGGAGCAGCGACGAAGGAGGAACATATTAAGGCCAGGGTCCAGCATCCCCAGCAGCGACTCTAGATCTAATGTGGCTTCAAAACTTGTTCTCGTCCTCCGAGTCACCGTCCTCCTGTTCCTGATTTGCGTGCGCCCTTGTCGCTAGCAATGTCGTCGTCGTTGTGTATGTCGCCGTCCTCATCGTGTTTCTCGCCGCCCACCCTCCTGCGCAACCTCATCGTCCTCCCTTCTCCTCCGCATCCTCATGCCGTTCCTCCTCCTTCTCGCCGGTACTTTCCTCCTCCCCCTCCTCTTTATCATCCGTCTCATCATCGTGCTCCTGATGCTCTTCCTCATCTTGGTTCTCCTCGCCCCTCCTCGTACTCAAGGTTATCCTTCTTGCCTTCATATTTCTCCTCTCGCCGGAGATTTCCTCAACATATATATATGTATGTATATATATATATATATATATATTCAGGCCTGGCGCTCCCGCCTGAGACGTCCTTCCACATGAATCAGAAATCCGGCTCTCGCCTCGGCACCGGTTAACTGCCCCCTCGGGCCAAGGGCGGTTGAACCCCTCCCTGGAGGACGACTCGATAACTAGTCGTGTGGTCCTGGCCCCGTCTGGGAGCCCAGTTGCGAGGATGTCTCAGGCGAACGGGTTGGGCCACCTAGCGCGCCACATCTCGGAGCCCCGCGTTGCGAAAAGGTCTCAGGCGAAACTGGCCGGGCTACCTCAATTCAGGGCATCCTTGAACCTGGCCAGACCACCTCGCGCGCAGCGTCTCTGAGGCTGGAGTTGCGAGGATGCCTCAAGCGAAGCGCGCCGGCCAACCTCGCGCGCGGCATGCCTGAGCCCATAGTTGCGAAGATGTCTCGGGCGGAAAGGGCCAGACCACCTCAGGTCAGAGCATCTCTGAGCACAGAATTGCGAGGATGTCTCGGGGAAAGTTGGCCAGACTTTCGCGCGCGGCATGGTGGGGCCCAAAATTCCGAGGATGTCGGAGGCGAAAATGGTGAAACCACCCTGCGCGCGACATCTAGGAGCCCAGAGTTGCGAGGATACCTCAGGCGAAACTGGCTGGACCACCTCGCGCCTGGCATCTCGGAGACCAGAGTTGCGAGAATGTCCCAAGCGAACTGGGCCGGACCACCTCAAGTCAGGGCATATCTTAGTTTGGAGTTGCGGAAATGTTTCAAGCCAAACGGGCCGGACCAAATCAGGTCAGAGCATCTATAATCCCAGAGCTGCGATGATGTCTCGGGCGAGAATGTCCGGACCGTTTCGTGCGCGGCATGTCTGAGCTCAACCCAGAACTGCAAGGGTGTCTCAGGCAAAATGGGCCAGACCACCTCGCGAAAGGCATCTCTGAGCCCAGAGTTGCGAGGATATCTCAGTCGAAACGGGCTGTACCACATCAAGTCAGGGCGTATCTGAGCCCAGTGTTGTGAGGATGCTCAGGCGAGCCCGGCCGCACCATCTCGCGCACGGCATCTAAGCCCAGAGTTGCGAAGATATCTCAGGCGGAACTGGCCAGACCACCTGGCGCATGGCATCTGGGAGCTCAAATTTGCGGCGAAGATGTCTCAGGCGAAACGGACCAGGTCACCTCAGGTTCAGGCATCTCTGAGGCCAGAGTCGCGAGAATGTCTGAGGCAAAATTGTCTGGTTCACCTCGCGCGCGGCATGTCTGAGCCCAGACTTGCGAGGATGTCTAAGGCGATTTGGACTGGACCTGCTCAGGTCACGACATCTCTTAGTCCAGAGTTGCAAGGATGCCTATGGCTTCCACTGTAGGGGCCAGCGAGCCTCGCAAAGTCACCGACCTCGGTGATCGGTGACCTGCCAGGGCCTCCAAAAAGCCTCGCGAGGTCACCGACGTCGGCGACCTCCCGGGGCCCTCAACGGGCCTCGCGAGGTCACCGACCTCGGTGACTTGCTAGCGCCTCCAGCGGGCCACGCAAGGTCACTGGCCTGTGTTCGATATACGGTCACATGCCGGGGGGTCCAAAGAGCAAAGCAAGGTCTCAGTGACATGCCGGGGCCTTCAACGGGCCCCATGAGGACACCCACCTCGGAGACCTTCGGGCTTTCAGCGGGCTTCGCAAGGCCACCGGCCTGGGTTTGAGACTAAGTGACCTGCCAGGGGCTCCAAAGAGCCTCGCAAAATCACCGACCTCGGTGACCTCCCGGGGCCCTCAACGGGCCTCGCGAGGTCACCGACCTCGGTGACCTGCCCGGGCCTCCAGCGGGCCACGCAAGGTCACCGGCCCGTGTTTGACATGCGGTGGCCTGCCAGGAGTTCCAACGAGCCTCGCAGGGTCACGGACCTCGATGACCTTCCGTGGCCTTCAACGGGCCTCGGGCCTCCAACGGGCCTCGCAAGGTCACCGTCCTGTATTCGACATTCGGTGGCCCGCCCAGGCCTCCAAAGGGCCTCGCGAGGTCACCAACCTCGGTGACCTGCCGGGGCCTCGGCATCGTCGTCATCGTCGTCGTCGCCGTCGTCGTCGTCGTCGCCCCCGTCGTCGTCGTCGTCGCCGCCGTCGCCGCTGCCGTCGTCGTCGTCGTCGTCGTACTATAGAACCATTCTCGCGCGCTGGACACTGGACACCGGATACCAGACACCGGACACCAGACACCCGACACCGGGCACTGGACACCGGGCACCAGGCATCGGGCACGGGACACTGGACAACGGACACCGGACACCAAACAACGGACACCGGACACATGACACTGGACACTGGACACCGGACACCGGACTTTGGACACCGGCCCCGGACGTCGATGATGATGTTTATGTTGGTGTTGATGGCGACTACGGTAATGATTGCGATGGATGCAGACGACGACGACGGTGATGATGATTACGGTGATGACGAAGCTGTCCATGAAGTTGACCATGCCATGATGATGACGATGATGATGATGACGACGATGATGATGATGACGATAACGATGTTGGTGGTGATGATGGTGATGATGGTGATGTTGATGGTGGTGGTGGTAGTAGTGATGAACGGTAGTAATGGTGTTTATGATGGTGATGATGATGGTGATGATGGTGATGGTGATGGTGATGATGGTGATGATAATGACGATGACGATGCTGGTGATGATTCTGATAATGTTGATGCCGCTGCTGACGATCATAGCGAGTATTACGCTTTGATGACTGTGAAGGTGGGGGAGGAGGAGGAGGAAGAGGGAGGAGGAGGAGACGAGGAGAAGGAGGCGGAGGAGGAGGAGGACGTGTCGTCGTCGCGGTCTTCGTCGTCGTCGTCGCCTTCATCGTCGTCGTCGTCGTCGCCTTCATCGTCGTCGTCGTCGTCGTCGCCTTCATCGTCGTCGTCGTCGTCGTCGTCGTCCTCGCCCTCGTCGTTTTCGTCTCCCTCGTCGCCCTCGCAGAGGTCCAGCAAGACAGATTGAACACTATTTAAATGTCCCGCCCAGACCGACCCGCCCGCCCGTTAGGGTCCGCCCGCCGGACCCGATCCGCCCGTTAGGACACGCGCGTGCCAACTCGATGATGTTTCCTACTTTAATGTCCCGCCCGCCCGACCCGACCCGTCCGTTACGGTCCACCCGCCGGTCCGGCACGCCCGTTGGGGCCCGCTCCTGCTGCTCCTCATCCTCCTGATCATCTTCCACTCTTCCTCCTCCTCCTCCTCCTTCTCCCCGTCCACCTCCTCCTCATCCTCCTTCCCCTCCTCCTCATCCTCTTCATTCCCCCTCATCATCATCACCAGAATCCTCATTCTGCTGCTGCTCCTCCTCCCCATCCTCCTCCTCCGCCTCTACCTCCCCCTCTTTTTCATCATCGCCATCATCATCATCCTCCTGCTGCTCCTTACTTCTCCTCCCCATCCTCATTCTCCTCATCCTGCTGCTGCTGCTGCTGCTGCTGCATCCTTGTCCTGCTGCTTGTCCTCCTGCTCATCATCGTCACTGTAATCATATAATTGTTCCTCATCATCCTCATCATCCTCCTCAATATCCTCCTCCTCCTCCGTCTCCTCATCCTCCTCATCATCTTCAGCCTCATTCTCTTGATTCCCCTCCTTATCCACCCCTTCCTTATCCTTCTCCCCATCCTCCTCATCCTCCTCAACCCCCTCCTCCACCTCAACATCCTCCTCCTCGTCCTCTTGCTGCTTATCCTCATCCTCATTATGATTATTGGTACCCTCCTCCTCCTCATCACCATCATCATCCTCATCCTCCTGCTGCTGCTGCTGCTGCTGCTCCAACTCATGCTCACCAGGCGCCCGGACAGGACACCGAACACCAGACTCCGGACACAGGACAACGGACACCAAACACCAGACACCGGACGCCAGATGCCAGACGCCGGACGCCGGTCGCTGGACTTTGGACACAGGACACCGGACACCGGACGCCGGACGCCAGACGCCGGACGCTGGACGCTGGACGCTGGAAACCGCAAGGATCGTGCATGCCTTCGTGGTCTCAGTCGTCGTCGCCCTCGTCGTCGTCGTCGTCGTCGGCGTCGTCGCCCTCGTCGTCGTCGTCGTCTTTGTCGTCGTCTTTGTCGTCTTTGTCGTCGTCGTCGCCCTCGTCGTCGTAGTCGCCCTCGTCGTCGTAGTCGCCCTCGTCGCCGTCGTCGCCCTGGTCGTCGTCGTCGTCGTCGTCGTCGTTGTCGTCTTCGTCGACGCAGTAGTAGTCATCTTCGTCGTCGTCGCCGTCGTCTTCGTCATCGTCGTCGTTGTTGTCGCCTTCGTCGTCGTCGTCTTCGTCGTCGTCTCCATCGAAGCAGTCGTCGTCGTCGTCGCCCCCGTCGTCGTCGTCGTCGTCGTCGTCGTCGTCGTCGTCGTCGTCGTCATTATCGTCGTCGTCGTCGTCGTCGTCGTCGTCATCGTCGCCCTCGTCGCCGTCATCGTCGTCGTCCTCGTCGTCGCCCTCGTCGTCGTAATCGTAGTCGTCGTCGCTGCCGTCGTCGTCGTCGTCGTCGCCCTCGTCGTCGTCGTCGCCGTCGTCGTCTTTATCGTCGTCGTCATCGTCTTCGTCGTCGTCGCGGCTGTCGTCATCATCGTCGTCCTTGTCGCCGCCATCGTCCTCGACATCGTCATCGTTGTCGTCGCCTTCGCTCTCCTGGGACCCCCACCCATAGGAGAAGTCCAGCTGGACTTGTCCTACGGGTGGGGTGTTTGGCTCTCCGGGGACCCCCACCCATAGGAGAAGCCCAGCTGGACTTGTCCTATGGGTGGGGTGCTTGGCTCTCCGGCGACCCCCACCCATAGGAGAAGTCCAGCTGGACTTGTCCTATGGGTGGGGTGCTCGGCTCTCCGGGGACTTCCACCCATAGGAGAAGTCCAGCTGGATTTGTCCTATGGGTGGGGTGCTTGGCTCTAAGGCGACCCCCAACCATAGGGGAAGTCCAGCTGGACTTGTCCTATGGGTGGTTTGCTTGGCTCTCCAGCGACCCCCACCCATAGGAGAAGTCCAGCTGGACTTGTCCTATGGGTGGGTGCTTGGCTCTCCTAGCTGGACTTGTCCGGGGTGCTTGGCTCTCCGGCGACCCCCACCCATAGGAGAAGTCCAGCTGGACTTGTCCTATGGGTGGGGTGCTTGGCTCTCCGGCGACCCCACCCCCACCCATAGGAGAAGTCCAGCTGGACTTGTCCTATGGGTGGGGTGCTTTTCGCTCAGCGCTAAAAGCAACGAAATTTCTCCTATGGGGGGGGGGGTCCCCAGACCCCCCCCCCATAGGAGAAGTCCAGCTGGACTTCTCCTATGGGGGGGGGTCTGGGCCCCCCCCCCCCTTAGGGGATCGCCTTCCACATTTTGTTTCCTTATGTGAGGGCGATCCCTTTGGGGGGGGGGGTCTGGTGACCCCCCCCCAGGGAGAAAGCTCGTTTGCTTTTAGCGCTGAGCGAAAAGCACCCCACCCATAGGACAAAGTCCAGCTGGACTTCTCCTATGGGTGGGGGTGGGGGTCGCCGGAGAGCCAAGCACCCCAGCCATAGGACAAGTCCAGCTGGACTTCTCTATGGGTGGGGGTCGCCAGAGAGCCAAGCACCCCACACATAGGACAAGTCCAGCTGGACTTTCTCCTATGGGTGGGTGGGGGTTGCCAAGCACCCCACCCATAGGAGAGTCAAGCAAAGGCTTCTCCTATGGGTGAGGGGTCTCCAGCGGAAAGCCGAGCACCCCATATGGGTGGGGGTTGCGGAGAGCAAGACGGGAAAAAGTCCAGCTGGACTTCTCCTTATGGTGGGGGTCGCCGGAGAGCCAAGCACCCCACCCATAGGACAAGTCCAGCTGGACTTCTCCTATGGGTGGGGGTCGCCGAGAGGACAAGTCCACTTCTCCTATGGGCGGGGGTCGCCGGAGAGCCAAGCACCACATAGGACAAGTCCAGCTGGACTTCTCCTATGGATGGGGTTGCCGGAGAGCCAATAGGACAAGTCCAGCTGGACTTCTCCCATGGGTGGGGATCGCCGGAGAGCCAATAGGACAAGTCCAGCTGGACTTCTCCTATGGGTGGGGGTCGCTGGAGAGCCAAGCACAACACCCAAAGGACAAGTCCAGCTGGACTTCTCCTATGGGTGGGGGTCGCCGGAGAGAGAAGGCGATGACGACGACGACGTCGAGGACGATGGCGGCGACGACGACGACGACGACGACGATGATGACAGCGGCGACGACGACAACAACAGCGGCGACGACAACGTCGCCGACGACGACGACGACGAAGACGGCGACGACGAGGACGACGACGACGACGGCTTCGAAAGCGACGACGACGACGAGGACGACGACGACAAGGACGACGAAGATTACAACGACGACGACGACGAAGGCGACGACAACGACGACGACGATGACGACGACGACGACGACGACGACGACGACGACGGCAGCGGCGGCGGCGACGACGACGACTACGACTACGACGACGCCGCCGACGACGACGACGCCGAGGGCGACGATGACGACTACGACGACGACGACGCCGCCGACGACGACGACCATGGCGACAACGACGACGAGGGCGACGAGGGCGACGACGACGACGGCTTCGAAAGCGACGACGACGAAGACGACGAAGTCGACGACAACGACGTCGACGAAGACGACGCCGACGACGACGAAGACGACTACTACTACGTCGACGAAGACGACGACGACGTCTACGATGACTACGCTGACGACGAGGGCGAGAAAGACGACGATGACGACGACGAGGGCGACGACGACGACGAAAGCGACGGCGACGACTCGACGACGACGACGATGACGACGAAGACGACGACGACGGCGAGGGCGACGACGACGACAAAGACGACGACGACAAAGACGACAACGACGACGCGACGAGGCGACGACGCTGACGACGACGACGACGAAGACGACGATGGAGACGACGACTGCGACGACGAAAGTATGGACGATTCTTGCCGTGCCCGGTGACACGTGTCCAGTGCCGGTGTCCGGTGTCCGGTGTCCGGCGTCTGGCGTCCAACATCCGGCGTCCGGTGTCCGGTTTCCGGTGTCCGGTGTCTGGTGTCCGGTGTCTGGCGTCCGGCGTCCGGAGTCTGGAGTCTGGCATTTGGCGTCCGGTGTCTGGTGTCTGGTGTCCGTTGTCCGGAGTCCGGTGTCCCGAGTCCGGAGTCCGGTCCCGTGTCCGGTGTCCAGTGTCTGGCTTCAGTTGCAGAGCATGAGGCCGGGGAGGAGGAGCAGCAGCAGAAGGATGAGGATGATGATGGTGATGAGGAGGAGGAGGATAACGGATAACAGTAATCAGAATGAGGATGAGGGTAAGCAGCAGGAGGATGAGGGGGAGGAGGAGGCTGAGTTGGAGGAGGGGGTTGAGGAGGATGAGGAGGACGGGGGGTGGATGTGGAAGGGGTGGATAAGGAGGGGAATCAGGAGAATGAAGATGAAGATAATGAGGAGGATGAGAAGACGGAGAAGGATGAGGAGATTGAGGAGGATGATAAGGATGATGAGGGGGAGCTATATGATTATAATGACGATGATGAGCAGGAGGAGGACAAGCAGCAGGACGAGGACGCAGCAGCAGCAGGATGGCAGCATAAGGAGTATGAGGAGGGGGATCAGGATGAGGAGGGGAAGGAGCAGCAGGAGGATGATAATGATGGCGATGATGAAGAGAAGGGGGAGGTGGAGGATGTGGAGGATGATGAGGATGGGGAGGACGAAGAACAGCAGCATAATGAGGATTATGATGATGAGGATGAGGGGGAATGAAGAGGATGAGGCGGGGAGGAGGAGGAGGAGGAGGAGGAGGAGGAGGTGGATGGGGAGGAGGGGGAGGAGGAGGAGGAGGAGTGGGGGGATGATCAGGAGGATGAGGAGCAGCAGGAGCGGGCCACAACGGGCGCGTCGGGTCGGGCGGGCGGACCCTAACGGGCGGGTCGGGTCGGGCGGGCGGGACATTAAAGTAGGAAACATCATCGAGTTGGCACGCGCGTGCCCTAACGGGCGGGTCGGGTCCGGCGGGCGGACCCTAACGGGCGGGCGGGGCGGGTCGGTCGGGGCGAGACATTAAGATAGTGTTCAACATGTCTTGCTGGACCTCCGCGAGGGCGACGAGGGAGACGAAAACGACGAGGGCGTCGGCGACGACGACGACGACGACGACGACGACGACGACGAAGGCGACGACGACGACGACGATGAAGGCGACGACGACGACGATGAAGGCGACGACGACGACGACGAAGACAGCGACGACGACCCGTCCTCCTCCTCCCTCTTTTTCCTCCTCCTCCTCCACTTTACCAGTCAGCAAAAGCATACTATTCGCTGTGATCATCAGCAGCGACATCACAATCATCGTAACAATCAACATCGTCATCGTCATCATCGTCATCACCATCACCATCATGGTCAACTTCATTGTCAACTTCGTCACCATCATAATCATATCACCGTCGCCGTCTGCATCGTCACGACCAACGTCACTATCAGCATCGCAATCATTACCGTAATCGTCATTGACGCCAACATAAACATCACCATCAATGTCCGGGTCCGGTGCCCGGTGTCCGGTGCGCGGTGCTTGGTGTCCACTGTCCGGTGCCCGGTGCTCGGTGTCCGGTGTCCAGCGCGCGAGAACCGTTCTATAGTGCGACGACGACGACGACGACGGCGGCGGCGGCGGCGACGGCGACGACGGCCATGACGACGACGACGGCCATGACGACGATGACGACGATGCCCGTTTGAGGCCCCGGCAGCCGTTGTTGACTTCGCGAGGCCCTTTGGAGGCCTGGGCAAGTCACCGAATGTCGAGCACAGGACGGTGACCTTGCGAGGCCCGTTGGAGGCCCAGGCAGGTCACCGAGGTCGGTGACCTCGCGAGGCCCGTTGATTGCCCCAGCAAGTCACCGAGGTCGGTGGCCTTGCGAGGCCTGTTGAAGGCCCTGGCAGGTCACCGAGATCGGTGACCTTGCGAGGCTCGTTGGACCCCCGGCAGGCCACCGCATATCGAACACAAGCCGGTGACCCTGCGGGGTCCGCTGGAGGCCCCGGCAGGTCACCGAGGTCGGTGACCTCGCGAGGCCCGTTGAATGCCCCGGCAGGGTACCGGGGTCGGTGACTTTGCGAGGCTCTTTGGAGCTTCCGGCAGATCACCGAGTCTTAAGCCCAGGCTGGTGACCTTGCGAAGCCCGCTGGAGGCCCGGGAAGGTCACCGAGGTGGGTGACCTAAAGGGGCCCTTTGAAGGCCCCGCATGTCACCGAGACCTTGCGAGGTTCTTTGGACCCCCTGGCAGGCCACCGTATATCGAACACAGGCCGGTGACCTTGCATGGCCCGCTGGAGGCCCCAGCAGGTCACCGAGGTCGGTGACCTCGCGAGGCCCGTTGATGGCCGCGGCAGGTCCCCGACGTCGGTGACCTCACGAGGCCTCTTGGAGGCTCTGGCAGGTCACCGATCACCGAGGTCGCTGACCTTGCGAGGCCCGCTGGCCCCTACAGTGGAAGCCAGAGGCATCCTCGCAACTCTGGGCTCAGAGATGCCGTGACCTGAGCAGGTCCAGCCCAAATCGCCTGAGACATCCTCGCAACTCTGGGCTCAGACATGCCGCGCGCGAGGTGATCCAGCCAATTTTGCCTCACACATTCTCGCCACTCTGGCCTCAGAGATGCCTGAACCAGAGGTGGCCTGGCCCGTTTCGCCTGAGACATCTTCCAACTCTGAGCTCCGATATGCTATGCGCCAGGTAGTCTGGCCAACTCCGCCCGAGATGGTGCGGCCGGGCTCGCCTGAGCATCCTCGCAACACTGGGCTCAGGTACGCCCTGGCTTGATGTGGTATGGCCTATTTCGCCTGAGATGTCCTCGCAACACTGGGCTCAGATATGCCGCGCGCGAGGTGGTCTGGCCCATTTCGCCTGAGACACCCTTGCAATTCTGGGCTCAGACTCAGACGTGCCGCGCACAAAGCGGTCCGGCCATTCTCGCCCGAGACATCGTCGCGGCTCTGGGATTGGAGATGCTCTGACCTGAATTGGTCCGGCCCGATTCGCTTGAAACATCCTCGCAACTCCAATCTCAGATATGCCCTGGCCTGAGGTGGTCCGGTCCAGCTCGCCTGGGACATTCTCGCAACTCTGGTCTTCGAGATGCCAGGAGCGAGGTGGTCCAGCCAGTTTCGCCTGAGGTATCCTCGCAACTCTTGGCTCCCAAGTGTCGCGGGCGCGGTGGTTTTGCCATTTTCGCCTGCGAGATCCTCGCAACTCTGGGCTCCACCATGCCGCGCGCGATGTGGTCTGGCCAACTTTGCCTGTGGCCTTCTCGCAACTCTGGGCTGATATATGCTCTGACCTGAGGTGGTATGGCCCGTTCCGCCCGAGACATTTTCGCAACTCCGGGCTCAGACGTGCCGCGCGCGAGGTTGGCGGGCGCGCTTCGCCAGAGACTTCTTCGCAACACCAGGCTCAGATGCTGCTCGCGAGGTGGTCTGGCCAGATTCTCTTGTGGCATCATTGCATTTCCAGGCTCAGAAATGCCCTGACTTTAGGTAGCCTGGCCTGTTTCTCCTGAGACATCCTCGCTACTTTGGGTTCTGAGATGTGGCCCGCTAGGTGACCCAGCCTGCTCGCCTGAGACATCATCGGAACTGGGTTCCCAGACGGGGCCAGGACCAAACAACCAGTTTGATTACACTGCTGTTATCGCATCGTCCTCCAGGAGGGGATTCAAGCGCCCCTGGCCCGAGTGGGCAGTTAGCTGGCGCCGAGGCGAGAGCAGGACTTCTGTGTCATTTGGAAGGGCGTCTCATGCGGGAGCGCTAGGCCGGAATAGATGTTGAAGAAATCCCCAACGAGAGGATAAATATGAAGGAAAGGAGGAGAACCCAGAGTGCGATGAGGGGCGAGGAGAGACATTATGAGGAAGAACATCAGGGGCACGACGACGAGAATGATGATAAAAAAGGAGAAGGAATAACAAAACGGCGAGAAGAGAGAGGAACGGCATGAGGAGGCGGAGGAAACTGAGGACGATGAGGTTGCGTGGGCGGGTAGGCGGCAAGAAACACGATGATGACGACGGCGACAACAACGACGACGACAGTGATCACGAGACGGGCGCATGCCAATCAGGAACAGGACGACGATGATTCGGAGGACTCGCGAACAAGCTTTGAATCAACGTTGGATTTAACATTTCTGCTGGGGATGCTGGCCCCTGGCTATCATTTATTCATCATGTGTTGCTGCTCCGCGCCCTCCTCCTCCTTGTCCTGGTCCTCCTTCTGTTACTGCCCCTCTTCCATCCCCAATCCTCCCCCCGCTGCCCCTCCAACTCCTGTTTTTTTTTCCTCACGTCTCACTCCCCGTCCTTCTCCTCACTTGTTGTTCCTCACTTTCTACGATTGTCCAAGGAAGAAGTACGGAGGATCAGGGGGCATAAAAAACACAGTGCATCAGAAAGCATAGGAAGATAAACAAGAGGATGGATATGATAAAGGCGACGGTAGTCGTTATCACGTTGATATCACTGATGGCGACGATCCACCGATCATGGCGACGGCAATATATGCCAGCGGCATCGGCGCTCACGGTGACGACGACAACGATTGGAATGACGGCTCATGATGTCGATTGCGAGGGTGACTGTGATGGCGGGCACGATGGCGATGGTGACGATGACGATGACGACGACGATGACGACGACGATGGTGATGATGACGATTCTCACGGCGGCGTTGTCGACGATGACGCTGTCGTTGACGATGATAATGACGATGACGATGACGAAAGTCCTGATGATGACGACGACGGCGACGACTACGACGATGACGAATCGGATGAACGGGCGGCCGCCCGCCGCGGCAGAAGCGAACGGCCGGCCGAGGCCGCGGCGAACGCCCAAGATCCACACTGTGGCCTCTGCTGAGAGAAGGCCTGCTCTGCAGAGCTCTTCTCAGCAGGGGCGCCCGGGTGCCTCTGCAGAGAGGGCGTGGGTCTGCCTCCGGGATCGTCGGCTGGGCTTGCTGAGACGACGCCCTCCAAATGGAGCTTGTCTCATCAGATCCAGACGACGATCCCAGGGTCAGACCCACTTACTCTCAGCAGGGGCACCCGGGTGCCCCTGCTGAGAAGACCCCTGCAGCGCAGGCCTCATCTCAGCACAGGCCGCCTTGTAGATCTTAGGCGTTTGCCGCACCACGTCTGCTGAGAACGCGTAGGACGCGGCGAACGCGTAAGACCCAAGGGGCAGGAAGCGCGATCGGAAGCGAAACGCTTTTGGTGTTGGCTGTATCTTCTGTTGAGATACCGATGCCGATCATGGCCCGGTACCGGTACTGATACCGGCATCGGTGCCGGCACCGGTATCGATATCGATACCGGCACCGTCAGGCGCAGCGCGTTTCTTAGCACCAACATCAGCACAATCCTTGCGGGAATATGGAGGAAAAGGGGGGAGCGGGGAGGGAACATGAGAACGAGGAGGAGAGCCTGCAAGGAGGAGCAAGAGGGGTTGGGGGGGTATGGAGGGGGCAGCAGCAGGAGGACCAGGACAAGGAGGAAGACGAGGCGGAGAAGCAGCGCCGACAGACCGATGTATAGCCTCAGTCCAGCATCCCCAACAACGATTTTGAGGCAGGATGGCTCCACATATTGCTGATTTGCCTGCGCCCTTGTCGCCATCACTGTCGTCGTCATTGCTGACATCGTCCTCATTGCCATACTTCTTGCCCTTTATCCCTCCCGCGCATCCCTCCTGCTCTTTCTCCTCCCCCTCCTTCTCCTTCCCCGACTCATTCCATTCCTCATTATCCTCGTCGTTATTATTCCCCCTTCTCTTCTTCTCCTCATTCTCGTCATCGTGCTCCTGCTGCTCTTCCCCTGGTTTTTCTCGCCCCTCGTACTCATGGTTCTCCTCTTCACCCTCCAAGTTCTCCTCTCGCTGGAGATGTCAACATGTACCAACTAAGGCATGGCGCCCCCCCGCCTGAGACTTCCTTCCACATGACTCAGAAATCATACTCTCGCCTCGGCGCCGGCTAACTGTTCCCTCGGGGCAGGGGCGCCTGGACCCCTCCTGGGGCACAATTCGGTATTGGCAGGGTAATGTAACAGGTAGCTTGGGCCTGGCCCCGTCTGACTCCTCTCCCCCACCCCTGGGGGCCCAATTGTGAGGACGTCCCAGGCAAACTGACCGGACTACCTCGCGCGCTGAATCTCGGAGCGAGTCCAAAGTTGCGAGGAGGTCTGAAGCGAAATTGGCCCGACCCCAGAGTTCCGAGGATGGATCAGGCGAATCTGGCCCGAGAACCTCGAGCGCATCTCTGAGCCCGGAGTTGCGGGGACGCATCAAGCGAAATTGGCCAAACGACCTCAGGCGCGGCATGTCTGAGCCCAGAGTTGCGAAGACGTCTCAGACCAAATTGGCCAGACCACCTCAAGTCAGGAGCATCTCGGAGCCCAGAGTTGCGAGGATGTCTCAGGCGAACCGGACCGGACAACCTCGCGCGTCGCAACTTCGAGCCGACAGTTGTGAGGATGTCTCGGGCGATACGGGCCAGATCACC
>CAUYUJ010021608.1:0-7500 GCA_963575745.1 Prorocentrum cordatum | reverse complement strand
CTGCTGCTGCGCAGTCAAGCTCGACAAACATGTTTGTTGAGAATACGTGTTCACTCAGAGCGCTTTCGGTGTCTCAAACAGACGCTACCGTTAAGTCGAACGTGTCCCCCTACAGGGGAATTTTCAACGACAAATAAAACATACCCTAAAAATAATCAAACAAGAAAACAAACATAGTATGGGGACTATTTGTTAGTATGTGTTTACCCTTTGCTTATGCTTCGTCGAAGACCCCCCTGTAGGGGGACAGGCCCGACTTAATGCTACCGCTGCAGCGTGGGCCTGATCTTAGGATCGGCGCTCTGATCCAAGCCATGGCGCTCTTGCTCCAGCGCGGGCCGCTGCTCTGGGCCCGTGCCCCCACCGCTGCCGCCCCGCACAACATCGACCCTCCCTGACCCTCCCCTGGGCAGGACGTGCGTGGCGGCAGCAACGGTGACTTTCTGGGGGGTGCAGGTCCGCTGTGATGCCCGTCGGCGGACAGGGACGGGTCGTCGCAGTAGGAAGAGATGGGTGGGAGGGCTCCAATGCCAAGAAACGTGGCGCGGGGGTGCCCGGCTCCCCTCCTCCCTCTCCCCCTCTCACCCTTCTCCGTCCGCCCCCCTGCCAACCAGCGCTCCCTTCCCTCCTCTCTCCTTCAGTTCCAGACCCCCGAGGCCAGGATATTCTGATAACGTTGACTCTCGGGAGCGGCCAAGAGCGGGGTGTCAAAGAGGGGGGGGGTGCAAATCATGACCGGCGGCGTGTGCGCGGCCGTTGGGGGGGGGGCCAGGGAAATAATGAAATGAGAAGAGGCGCCCTGACATCTGGGGAAATGTCATGGCCCACGCCGTGATATCCCCCCCCCCCCCCGGGCGTCACCCTCCTCCTTGCCGCCCTCAGACTCTGGAGGTCTCGACCCACCCCCTGGGACCGGCTCTTCGTCCTGAGTCGTTCTCGACTGTCCCGCACCTCCCCGCGCGGCGTACTCTCGGGCCCAGGGGGAGGGCCCCGAGGACGGGCCCAGGAGAGCCCCAAGATGCTCCCGAGATGGTCCACGACCCCAACACCGTGCCTCGTTGTCGTTCTGCTTTCGTTCTCCCTCGTCGTGCCTCCACTTCGCCTCTGCTGCAAAACGAAATCGAAACGAAAACGGCCTACGAAATCGCCCAAAACACCGTTTAGGTCGACCCCTGGTCCACGAGGGCCTCGAGACGCCCACAGGTCGCTCCCAGACGCCCCAAGATGGCCCGAGGACGGCCCAAGAGGCCTCCAAGACGCCCCCAGAGACGTCCAAGAGTATTCCGAAGAAGGCCCCAGAAGGCAAAGAAAACACTGATGTTCCACAAGTGTTTGAAGGATGTGGGCGTTCTCGCTGTTCGGCTTTCCGACGCTCGAAGATAGCACAGGACGCCCCCAAGGTCGCCCAAAGACGGCCCCAGAGACCCCAAGAGGGCCCCAAGACGGCCCAAGATGGTCCCAAGACGGCTAAAGAGGCGCCCTAGCTTACCCAAGAGGGCACAAAGACTGCCTCAAGGGGGGGCCCATATGGGGAACCCGATCGGACATCTCGAGCCCTCGGCCCCAAGGGGCGCCCAGGAGGCCCCAAGAGGCCCCCCAGAGGCCCCCAGAGGCCCCCAAGAGGCCCCCGAGAGCGCTCCGAAGAGACATCCCTGAGAACTCTGACCCACATCCCAGGCACGGAGGCAGGACGGGCCGAAGATCATTTAATACTCCCCCATAATCCTCCTCGTGTTCTTCCTCGCTGATCCCCTAATCCTCGTCATCCTCATCCCTTGTGGTCATCCGCATCCTCCTCCTCCTCCTCCTCCTCCTCCTCCGCGACGCTACTCATCCCGTCGCCGCCTTTCTCGTCGTAATGCTCCCCCCCTCCTCTCCCATACATCCCATCACCCCCTCCCCCTCCTCTTCCTGTCCCTCCTCCTCCCTCCCCCCCTCCTCCCTCCGCCTATCATCCCTCCTCCTCGCTCCCCCCTCTTAACCCCGCCTCCTCCCTGAAAGACGGGGCGCCCGCCGTAGCTCGCGCGCTACGTCACCGGCGTGCGCCGAGAGGGTGCGCTTCCTGCGCCAGAGCCGCCGCGGCGAGGGGGGGACGGAGGGAGTAGACGTGGTTGGGGGAAGGGCTTCGAGGAGGGGGGGGTCGAGGAGGGAACCGAGGAGATGATTAAAGAAGAAACAACGCCACAAACGTCAACTTCTGGCGCTCCGCGCGGCTTTCTTGGATCTGCGCTGGACCCCCTCCCCGGCGCTCGGAGCGCGCCAGGGGCGGCGCTGGAGGCGCCGCCGGGGGGGGGGGGCCAAGCACGGATCCAAGAGATCAGCGCGGAGCGCCAAAAGTGTATGTTTGTGGCATTTCTTCCTTCTTCGAATGATACCGATGGGCGGAGAGGATCGAGAGTGGAGGCTACCACCCGGCGGCCCCAAAAAAGAAGAGAGGAGATGGGAGGGCCTGACGAGACGGGGGGGAAAGAGATGCCCACCACGACAGGGGAGTCGAGGGAGCGGAAGGGCATGGAGCTGGAGCGGGGCCGGTGCGTCCCCAGGCCGAAGCATGCCGGTGAGTCGATGGGGCACGTGCTGGTGGAGCCCAGGATGAAGTCGCGCCTGTCCTCCTACAGGCGGATTTCGGACGAATTATGAAACATAGTCAGAACAAATACCAAAATGGGCGAAAAGTAATCAACAAATCGTCCCCTGAGTATGTTTCTCACTATTTTTGAGTATTCCTCCTGGAGAGGGACAGGCCCCACTGAAGCCCAGAGGGGGGGGGGGGCGCGAAGGGGGGCGGCGGCCTCCGAAAGCGCGGCGGTGCTCCTCTCAAGCAGAGGGGGGGGCCTCTTCGATGACGAACGAGCAGCACACACCCACACCCACAGGGGGGTCGTTGGGAGGAGGACTGGCTATGGGTATGGGTGCGGATTGCGGGACCCTGGGGAAGGCTCCCGCTCGAGCGGGGACCCCCATCCGACAACACGCACCCATAGCCCCCTCAGACCCCCCTATGGGTATGGGTGTGTGTGTGTTGTTGGTTCGACATTCGAAGCCCGCCTGGCTCTTGAGAAGCCTGCTTCGCTGGAAGCCTCTGGGTGCCTTCTGAAGGGCCCCTGCCGTCTCAGAGGCCCCTCTGCCTACCCTTAGGTCGGGCATGTCCCCCTACAGGCAGATTTTTGCAAAAAATAGTCCAATGCCTCAAAATGCTTCAAAATATGTTTTTTGCTTTCCCTACCTAGGCTCTGCCTAAAAGGGTTCTTACTCTGATTGCTTAAAGGGCCGGGCAGTGAGGCACGCCCCGGGCGGTTCCCCCGGCATCCGTCCCGCGGTTCCCCCAGTGACGTTCCCTTAGCTTCGCGTTGCTTATCTCATATTAGCTTAGCTTATTTCATCGTACCTTAGCTTAGCTTCATCTTACCTCAGTTTTATATTAGCTGAGCTTACCTTCATCTTAGCTTCGCTGAGCTTTAGCATAGCAGAGCACAGCACAGTATAGCATATCGAAGCATAGCATAGCGCAGCATCGCATATCATAGCATAGCCCAGCATCGAATAGCAGAGCGCAGCATATCATATCATAGCATAGCATAACATAGCATAGCGACGCTTAGCATAGCATAACATAGCACAGCATAGCTTAGCATAGCGTAGCATGATATATCATAGCTTAGCATAACTTGGCATAGTAGCATAGCATAACATAGCATAGCGCAACATAGCATAGCATAGCACAGCATAGCATAGCATAGCGCAGCATAGCATGGCATAGCATGGCATATCAACTAATGCTGATGTCCTAGGGGCTCCAACTTCTAGGTAGGGTCTCACTGGAGTAATTCTTTACAAAAAAGTCACAACCACACCACCACCAACAACAACAACAAACACAACAACAAAAACAACAACAATCACAACAACAACAACAACAACAACAACAACAACAACAACAACAACAACAACAACAACAACAACAACACCAACAGCGTCAACAACAACAACAATAACACAAAATGTCCTCTGGCTATGCTTACTATTTTTGAATATTCCCCCTGCAGAGGAGCATGCACGACTTAAGCCTACCCCTCGCGCCACTCCCTTATGGGCGCCGCCAAGTGAAAACGCGCGCACGCTCCAGGTCCGAGGCTCTCGTTCCGCCGGCAGATAAAGAGGGACCCCGTCGGACAAAGCACGGCTTGGGATACAAAAAACTACAAGCAAGAGAGTAGGTCGTGGACCTGACGCGATCTCCAGGCGCGCACTGCACCACTGGAGAAAGAGAAACGTAGGGCAGGTTCGTGTCGTGGCGACCCCAGCGTTGGTTCCTGACGCCGCGGGGATCCTTCAACCTTGAAGGATCGGCCGTTTCCGAACCGATCCTTTCACACCGACCGATTCTGGGTCGCTGGCGGCATTCAACGTTGAACGCCGGCGGCGGGGTCGCCGCAGGTCGACACGACACAAACATATCGCACCCATACAGTAGGGGCCCGATCACAAGAAACCTTCCACAACCAGTCCAACTCTGAGACCCCACCCAGACATCCGACGCCTCGATTTGCTCGAGACACTTCCCCGGGACCGGTTTTGCATTCCGAGTCGTTGTTTGACGGTCCCGAGGCCCGGTGGGGGTCCCGAGAGGCCAAAAACTACGAAAACTTCCCTCCAGATTTTTTTCGAGACGCCCGATCTCTGGGCAAGACGTCCATTGATTCTTGGTGTGGGAACGTCACGCTTTCCACGGCAGAGCCACCGAAGCCCAGGAAACCCAGGGGCACTCTCGAGGCAAGAGGACCTCTCGAAGGGTGCGCTCTGGCCAGAAGCTCGGAGCCCGTGGCGACGGGGGGAGGGCAGCGGCGGTCATCGGCGATCTCTGCGAGGGACAAGGATCGCCCCCCACCCCCCGCCCCCGCCCCCGCCCGCCCCATGGATCCGCGAGAGGGGGGGGCTGGGCGCGTGCTGTCAGAACGGGTGGGGAGGGGGGTTCTTCGGGGGCGCCCAGGGCAGAACGTAACAGGATAAATTCAAGCAAGCTTGCGGCTGCAGCAGCCGCCGCTTCCGGGCCACCAGCGCCTGCATCCGAGGAGATTGAATAAACCGAGTGGCAGGAGCAGGAGGATCGGGCAGAGGAAGTAGGTGGGTGGGCTGGGCAGGCTCCGTCGGAGAGTCCATCCACCCCCTTGAGAAATGCCCCGTCCCGTCGAAGAGAATCCAGCCGTGACGACGAGGGAAATAACAGATGATCTGTCGAACCCTAACCACAGCGTTGTGGGGTTTTCGAATGGACCAGACATGTGGGGCCCAACCGTGGGATATACGACGGAGGGGGCGTCCATCCTCGACAGGCCTGCGTGCGAATAGCTCCCTCGGGGTGCACCCCCACAGTTCCTGTCCTTCTCTGAGCGGCTTCATGTGTCGTCGAAAAGGTCGGGAGCGGAGGAGAAGGAGGAGGAGGAGCAGGAGGAGGAGGACAAGGACTAGGAGGAGAAGGAGGGAGGACAGGGAGGACAGGGAGGAGGAGGAGGAGCAGCAGCAGCAGCAGCAGCAGGAGGAACAGCAGGAGGAGGAGGCGGAGGCAGAGGCGGAGGAGGAGGAACAGGAGGTGGAGGCGGAGGCGGAGAAGGCGGAGGCGGAGGCGGAGGCGGAGGAGGAGGAGGAAGAGGAGGAGGAGGAAGAGGAGGGGGAGGAGGAGAAGGAGGAAGAGGAGGGGGAGGAGGAGGAGGAGGAGGAGGAGGGAGGAGGAGGAGGGAGGAGGAGGGAGGACAGGGAGGAGGACGAGGAGGAAGCGGAGGAGAAAGAAGAGGCCAATTCGTCGGCCAGCTGCGCGCCGCCGCCGGCCGAGCGCAACGCACGGCACTCTGCGCCCCTCGACCGGCGGGATGTCTCTGCCGCTCTCTCGCCGGCGGAGGCACATCTCAGCCGCATGCGCCCGGCGCCCGTGCTGCCGCAGGGGCCCCGCCCTGGCTGGCCGCCGTGAAAAAAAGGCGGGGCGCGGGGAGGGGCAGGGGAGAGCGGGGAGGATCCGCGTCACGATGGGCACACACGCACACACGCACGCACGCACGCACGCACGCATACGCACGCACGCATACGCACACACACACACACACACGCGCGCGCGCATTCACACGCGCGCGCGCACGCACGCACGCACGCACGCATGTGCCCCCCCCCACACACACAAAAACACAAACACAAACACAAACACAAACGCACACACACACACACACACTCACTCTCCCTCTCTCTCTCTCACACAGCCCACACAGCCCACCCAACACACACAGCGCACACAGCCCACACACACAGCCCACACACACACACACACACACACACACACACACACACACACACACACACACACACACACACACGCACGCACGCACGCACGCACGCACGCACGCACGCACGCACGCACGCACGCACGCACGCACGCACGCACGCACGCACGCACGCACGCACGCACTGTTGTGCGTCGCGGCCACGTGCGCGGCGGCGCGGCGTAGGGGACTCGCACGGGAAACCGATGCAGCGCACGGGCTGGGCAAGCCCACGTAGCTTGGAGAGGGTGGATTCGCCAAAAAAAAATATGACAGAAACATTTGCCATGGGGGCAGTCGCGAGGGGAAGGCGGGAACGGGAAAAAAGAAGAACATCCACACACACACACAAAAACAAACAAACAAGCAAGCAAACAAACAAACAAACAAACACCGTCCCTCTCCTCTCCCTCGTCCTGGTCCTCCCGGGTCTCCAGAGGGCCACATGAACGGCCACGAGAGGAAGAGGAGGAGGAGGAGGAGGAGGAGAAGGAGGGGGAGGAGGGGGAGTCGAGAAAAGGGAGGAGACAGGAAGGTGAGGGAGAAGGGTGCGGATAAGGGACGAATGAGGGAAGAAGGACGGAAAAAGGAGGCAGACGACGACGATGAGGCAGCAAGAGGGAGGAGGCAGGAGGCTGGAGGAGCGAGGGGGGGTTTTCAACAGGCGCGGCGCCAAGCGTGCGGGGGGGGAGGAGGAGAAGGAGGAGGAGGTGGAGGAGGAGGAGGAGGAGGAGGAGGAGGAGGAACAGGGAGAGCACAGCAAGACTCGGGCACATGCCCGACAGAGGGAAAAGAGCCCGAGCACCTCCCCAACCTGGGGGAGTGCCAGCAGGCGCGGCCAGGAGGCCCACGCGCCGTCGGCGGCATCGCCCTCGACGATCAGACCACCGACCAGGGCGTCGAGGACGAGATCCGCGAACGGCCGTGGCCTCCCCTGGCCGCTAGCCATGGGCAGAGGCAGGCCAGTGCGGGGGTGCTGCCCTGCGAACAAGCGCCCCAAGCGGAGCTGCGTCTGCGCATGGAGCTCGGCGTTCTCACTCGAGTGTGCCCCACACCTCGCGCAGAACAGAAGGAGCCCACGCCCCAGACGCGGTGGCCGCCGCCGGGGCTGCACACCGCAGGCGAGAAGGCCCCGCGCGCCCTGGCGACGCGGCAGCAACGGCCGCATCGGAAGCCCTTGCCACGCGGCACG
>CAUYUJ010021607.1:69174-136508 GCA_963575745.1 Prorocentrum cordatum | reverse complement strand
TGCAGGATCCTGCAAAATCCAGCGCTCTGGCTGACCCCCGTTTGCATTGACCCCCGTCTCTTGAGCTCCGACGGTACCGATACCACAACTCCCCGGTCTTTTCCTAATTGTGGCTCTCCTCGTTTGTATCGACCCCCCTCCCTGGAGCCCCGAAAGTCGGGCTGGAACCCAGCACCGGCCACGCGCAGAAGCCGCGACGGCGACCAAGAGAGGGGCGGCGAAGCCCCGACGAGCAGACGAAAAACCAAGACCCCATACTATAATTAGGTCGGGCATGTCCCTCCACAGGCGGATTTTGGACGAAAAAAGGAAAATACTCAACGAATGTTCGAAAATTCTAGCAAATACTCGAAAAATCGTCCCCATACTATTTTTTTGCTATGTTTACTCCTCCTGTAGAGCGACATGCGAGACTTACAAAAACAAGGCCAGATAAATTAGCGGAGGGGCGAGGCCAACGAAACGCCGAGCCTCGAGTGGCGCACGCGCACAAGCCCCAACGAGACCGGAAGCGCACACGGCAGGGACCGCGAGCTGGCAACATCGCTTGCTCGCGTGGCGGCGCGCATATTCGCAGGCGCAGCGCTCACATTTTCTACGTCGGCGGCGAGGCAGGGGTCGTCAGCGCTAGCGGGAAGAGCTAGCAACGGGGATACCGTTGAATCAAATTGTGCCACCATGCAGGGGGGGGGAGAGGCAAAGGAGGTGGCCGAAAGAGGGGGGGAGCGAGCCGCTCAGGGGGATGGGTCATGCCCCGAGCGAGTGGCGCGGTCAGCTCAGCCGGCGGGCCCGCGGCGGCTGCTGCACCAGGGGGCCAGCGGCGGCGGAGCGCAGTGCGGGCGCAGCGCTCACACGTGCACTGCGCTGCATCGAGCGGGTGTGCTCCCGCTCGGAAGTGGCGCGCCGTTCATGCCGTTCGTCCTCGTCCGCAGGGCTGTCGCGCGCCGACCCCTGGCGTGCGTGATTGAACCAACAGTTTCGCGCCCCGCAGGTCTTTTCATCAACCATACGGGAGGGGGGGACAATGTGGTAAGCACAGGCAGGCACTACCGCCTCTCCCTGGGTCTGGAGCCCTCTTCCCGCGAGGGGGTCCGAGAAAACCAAGCCTTCAAGATGGTTCAAGACGTCCTAGCTACGATGATTAATCTGATCCCCAACATGCAACAAGAGGCCTCAAAAGCGCTCCGAGTGACCAAGGGGCCTATGAAGGACGCCCCGAGAGTCTAAAATCTATCCGTCCCAGAACCTAAAGGAAATCAATGTGGTTTGCCTTCTAGCTTTTTCACTTCCAGTGGGCATCAGAGGCCTCAAGATGGCTCCAAGAGACTATGTTGCTGCTTCCGACGGGGGGCGGGGGGCGAAATAAGCTAGGGCCTCTTTTTTACTCGATGGCCTCCAAGACAGCCCCAAGCCCCCAAATCCCAAGAGGACCCCAAGACAGCCCCAAAAAGGCCTCCCAAATGGCCCCAAGAGGGCCTGAAATGGCCCTTGCAAGCTGCCGAGAGGCTCCCAAATCGAAAGATCCGCGAAGGCATTTATGGTCGGCTCGGGCTGATCCCGATCTTGGGTTTCGCGGCTGACCCCCTCCCTTGTTCCACTGCTTGCTCCTGCACCTCCCTGACCAGGCCAACTCGCCTGAGCATCGCTTCTGGGTAGACTGGCGGCGATACGCGAGGCATCAAATCAGCAGAAGAAGAAGAAACAACGGCACAGACACAAACTTTCGGCGCTCCGCGCCGATTTTTTGGATCTGCGCGGGCCCCCACCCCTGGCGCGCGGAGCGCGCCAGGGGCGGCGCCGGAGGCGCCGCGGGGGGGGCCAGCGCGGATCCAAGAAGACCGCGCGGAGCGCCCAAAATTAATGTTTATGGCGTCTTGTTCTTCGAATCAAGAGCTTCGACAAAAGCGTCTTGCCGTGACGACGGGGAGCCTCCCCATGACCCAGACGTGAAGAACAACTAGACAGAGCTCGAAGCTCCCGGGCGACGACGACCACGACGGAGATCTGGGCACGGGGAGTCGTCCATCTAGGAACAAGGAGAGGCGACGCCAACACCACCAGGGCGAAGAGATGCGAGAAGCGCGGAGGGTCTCCCTGGCGGTGGGCCCCCCCCCTCGCTCGAGACATCCCCAGCCTCCAGCTCGAGGAGGCATCGTGGACCTCCACGCTGGCGGTGGGCCCCCCTGGTGGTCTTGGTGTCGCTTCTCATCCCTCCGACCGCTGGGGTCGCCCCCCTCCCGCCTCGAGCGCGCCAGCAGCCGAGGCGGCGCCAGCGGCGCCGCCCGCGGGCGACCGGCCTGGCAGGGCCCGCGGGGCGGGGGAGGTTGGCTGCTCAATCTGGGGGCCTTCTTTCTCTCTCTTTCGTGAGCCTAGAACACTCCACAGCGTCGGCCAGTTGAACATGCCAAGATTGAAAAACAGAGATGTGCGGTCAACGAGATGAAGATATTGGCAGAGCGCACAAGGGGATAGGGGGAGGGGGGGAAGGCTTCTTAGAAGCAGGCTGCTTATTAGAAGGCGCGGGCCTTACATCTACAAACAAGGCCCGCCGCTTCTCAGAAGCAGGGGTGTTTCTAAGAAGCCTTCCCCCCTCCACCTACCCCCCTTCCGCGCGTGGCCGAATATAACCAGCGAACACAATACTGCTTCACGGCCAGTGCAGCCTCTTCAAAAGCCAGAGCTTCAACAATAAACACAGAAATAGATGTCGTTCCCTCGCTCCACTCGTGCGTCGAAAGTGCGTCGGACGTCCGTCGGTTCAAGCCTACCTGGAGCCTAACCCGAGTCAGACCTGTGTCGAATCTGAGTCGCTCTTGAGGCGAGCTTGGGTCGAACTACAGCCGAACCAATCTGTCAGGTGGGCCCCTGGAAGGGCCCCCAAACGAGCATCTAAGGTTAGATCCGGCATGTCTTCCTACAGGCGGATCTTGGGTGACACATGCGAAATATGAGGGATGAAAAAAACGACCCTACCCTGGGTTACAAGTGCGCGGTCTGTAAACCTCCTCGGAACCCCCAGAGCCTAGAGCCGCCAGGACGCGGCACATCACGCAGGGTTTACCCTGTCAGCCCACAGGAGTTTCAGCGCACAGCGCCTCGTGCCCTTGAAAATAACTGCAGGAAAACTAATCCTCAACAATATTGAAAGCAGAAAAAACATTTTAAAAAACGCCCCCCGACTATTTGTCGACTCTTTTGGGATACTCCTCCTGTAGAGGAGCATGCCCGACTTAAATCTGAGGGGGGCAGAATGCGACGAGGCAGCACGCGGCGGCAGGCAGGCAGGCACGCCTCGTGACCGCACGCGGGGGGGGGGGGCAGCGCGAGAGGACGCAGCGCGGCACGGGGCAGCCCCCGAGGCGGACCGGCACGGGTGCCGGGCGCCGGCCCCGGCCAGCCGAGGCCACGCCGGGATTTTTCGGGCCAGCTGGCGCGAAGCAGATCCAGACCCCAAGTCCGGGGGGGGGGGGGGCGGGCGAGGAGGAGGAGAGGGGAGAGGCGGAGAGGAGAGGGAGAAGAGGGACGAGGAGAAGGAGGAAGTACGAGGAGGAGGAGGAGGAGATGGAGGAAGAGGAGTAGAAAGAGAGAGGAGGGGATGGTGAGGAGGAGGAGGAGGAGAAGAGGATGATGGGGAGGAGGAGAGGGAGGGGGAGGAGGAGGAGTAGGAGGAGGAGGAGGATGAGCAGGGGGAAGAGGAGGAGGAGGAGGAGGAGCAGGAGGAGGAGGAGGGAGGAGGAGGAGGAGGCGGAAAGTAGGAGGAGAAAGGAAGGATGGAAGGAGAGGAAGAGGAAGGAGGAGCAGAGAAGAGGAACAAAAGGGAGAAAAGCGACGAGGAAAAGGGGAGCAGGGGAGAGGATGAGGAAGGAGGAGAGGGAGGGGAGGGGAGGTTAAGGAGGGAAGGCATGAGGGAGGAGGGAAAAGGGAGGAGGAGGAGGAGGAGGAGGAGGAGGGAGGGGGAGGAAGGAGAGGAGGTCAATGGCAGCGGAGAGGAGGAGGAGGTGGTGAGGAGGAGGAGGAGGAAGGAGGAGGAGGAAGGAGAAATAGAGGGAGAAGGAGGACGAGAAAAGGAGGAGGAGGGGAGGTAAAAAGAGGAAGATGGGACGGTCGAAGTAGGAGGGAGAGAGGGAGAGGGGAGGAGGAGAAGTAAGGATGGAGGAGCAGAAGGAGGAGGATGGAGGCGAGGGGAGAGAAGGAGGAGAAGAGGAGGGTAGGAGGAGGAAGGAAGGAGAGGAGGAGGAGGAGGAGAAAGGAAAGGATTGGAGGAGAGCGTACTGGGTGAGTAGTACAGGAGGGGGGGAGGAGGAGAGATGTTGTGGAGGGGGGTGGCGGTGTGTGGGAGCCCCCTGTGGAGGAGAGGGGGCGCCGCCGCGAGGGGCGAGGGGAGAGGATGGGGCCGGACAAACCAGGGCGGAGATGCACGCTGGTCGTTGAGAGCACAGCCGGCCCTGATTGGGAGGTCGACCCTGCCAGGCCAACGGCACCCTTCGAGTAGGAGATCACATTTAGAATTGATTAACCCCAAAATTTATTTCGTTCAACGAATCGCCGAAATAATACGTAGCAATCCACGAACTTGTTACTTTTTCCTTTCTAGATGCGACGAAAGATTAATCAATTCTGAAAATGATCACCTACTTGAACCCGTGCGTCTAGGACAAATGATCTGTGTCAAAGGGGAGGATGGGAAATCAGGGAAACGGAGGGGCGAGCCAAAAGAAGCTCAGAAAAGCAGCAGGGGAGACCTCCCGGTGCGTCTGGAACCTTGCGCTCTCGAACCCGAAGGGATTGTTTCTGGCTCGCTTACGGATTTTTCCCTGGTTCGCCCCCGCTGTTCTGGGGGAGGTTGGGGATCCACTGACCCGGGTCAGCCCAGACCTGGGTCAGTCAAACGCTGCAGGATCCTGCAAGATCCTGCAGGAGCCTGCGGGATCCTGCGCCCAAGCCCAGGTCAGTGCGCCCCTGGCTCTGCAGGATCCTGCAAGATCTGGCGCTCTGGCTGACCCCCGTTTGCATTGACCTCAGTTTCTTGAGCCCCGGGGAGGGTCGACCCAGAGGGGACCGGAGGACCCCCTCTGCGGGGGCGGATCCCCGCTGCCAGAGCGCCGCGAACGGCGTGGGGGGAGCGATCACCAGCGTGTGGGGCGCTGGGGCTCGCGGGCGCGCGCCGAGGGGAGGCGGCGAAGGCTGCGGGGAGGAGGGGCTCAGATGTGAAAGAAAACGGAGGAGGCGATATTTGTCTCGCCCGCTTTCAAGATCGGCGGTGTTTTTTCTTATGTTATGTGGGAACCGTTTTGCTCTCCGTTCTGGGATTACCGTCTCGCCGTTTTCGGTGCGTTGTGCGATCCGTGCTCTAATTTGTTTTCAACTGCCGTCTTTTATTGTTTTCCGTTTCTGCCAGCTGTTCGCTGTTTGGGGTCGTTGCCGTTTTTCGCTGGACTTGGCGCTGGTCCCCCTCCTGGAGAGGGGGCCAGCGCGCCAGCGGGGCCCCGGGGGGGGACCAGTACGAGACGAGTGAGCAGAGAGCGTGGCAGACGAAGGGTCGAGGGTCCGAGGCTGGTGGACGTCTATGGGGAAACCGCAAGGTACCGATCCCGCTACTCCCCGGACCTCTCCCGGGGTGCGTTCTGACCAGGATTCCGAGGCGAGTTCAGCGGTGGCGACGAGGGCCTCCCAGGAGGCCCCAAAAGGGGGAAATCGAGGAACGGGTAGAAGACTTGGTGCCTCTTCCTCCTCCGAATCTTTGGCCCCTTGCGGGGGGGCCTCGGGAGGGTGCGAGGAGCACGGCGTGTGCCACTCCTGGGGGCCGCGCTGGGCGCTTCCGTGGGCCTCTCCGGACGCCTCCGAGGGACCTCCTGGGACCCTCGAGGGGTCTCCGGAGACCTGCGACCTCCAGAGGATCGCGGCTGTTTGCTACGTCGACCCTGGAGGGCCGCTCTCGCTGGAGCAGCCCACGACGAACAGAAAACAAGCTGGGGATGGAGTCGAACTAACTGCTGCATGTTCAAATCACCCGATCGACGAGATCACAAGGCTGCTCGCCGCTCGGGGCCCACGGCGGGCCCCAACGGCGAGCACAAGACCGGCGCAGCCTTGCAGGATCGGCCAGGGGCGTGTGCCACCCGTGTTGTGCGCCATGGGTTGCGCCCTACGTTGCGTCGCCACGAGGTACGCGATCCACTGATTACGCCATCCACGGGTTCTGCCACGGGTTGCGGCATGCTCCATCCATCGGCATGCTCCATCCGTCTGAGGCCAATCGCAAAGCCCTGCTAAAGCTCACGCAGCGGCGAGAAGTCAAACGGCGTGCTAGTGGCTGTGCCATAAACTGCAAACTCGGCGGCCGCGAATCAAACGGCCTGTTTTTGGTTGCGCGATCAGGTCCGCGCTCAGCACACACACACACAAGTCTACGCCAGCGGCGCGTGGACGCTGACAGTACTGTACAACGTAGTGTTTCCACATGCGCTGATCATGCACCAGGACAGAACTCATATAGGCACGAAATGACTCTCTCTCTCTCTCTATCTCTCTCTCTCTCTCTCTCTGTAACATGGTCGTCCAATCGTTGCCCAAAAGATGGCCACCTGAGTACTGGGTGCGATCAGTTTGTCAGTCAATTCAATGCACATCGCCAAAAGCACCTTCGGGATACACCCTGTTAAAAAAACGCATGAAGGCACAACGATATTACGCGATAGCTCACGCAAGCCGCCAACGCAGAGCATGAGGTGCGCTCGCACGTGCGACCTTACCCCTCTGTCCTCTTCTCCGTGTCCCGTCAACGTCGATGCTCCTAACGCATCCAAGATCCCCCACAAAGCCTACAGGACTGCGCGGGCACAGATGCCTACACGTAAGATGTAGGCGTATGCACGTACAGTTGCATTTCGCTTCAAAAATCGTCGAGGACCCCGCAGAAACATAATGTACCCACCACAACGAAACATATTCAGGACATCCTTTCCTCCTCCTCCTCCTCCTCCTCCTCCTCCAACTCTCCATTCATCTGATCTTGCCAAGCGGCTGCCTGTGATGGACGGCGGCATACAGGTGGCGACGTCCAGGTCAAGTCTGGCGCAGGGGGCAAGACAACGTGAGTCCAGATATTGAAAATAAACGGCCTGCATTACGTTGTTCCCGTCCTACTTAAGGACCACATCCCAGAAATAATTTCGAGCACCCAGAGAAGTGTCAAAAGAGTGTCGAAACAGTGTCGGGCGAGTCTCCCAGGGCCCGGCACGTGAAAACCTTAAAATTTCGGTACTTTCTGGGGCGCTCAAAACTCTTCCTGGTGATCGAGGCTAGAGCAGGCTGGAACACCATAAGGCCTGCCTTAACGGAAACGTTCGAAGGCCTGCGCGGAGTTCTTCGGTCGGCGCTGGACCACCTCCCACGGCACGCGGAGCGCGCCGGGGGGCGGCGACGGGGGCGCGGCCAGGGCGGCCCAGAGCAGATCCAAGAGCGCTCGAAGGACTCCGTGCATGTGGTCTCCAAGGGCTCCCAACTTCGCGCTTCGCGCTGCGCGAAGCGCGAATAACTTCGCGCGCTCGCGCCTTCTCCCAGGGGAGAAGAGGCGGATGAGGAGGAATCGGAGCCGAACCGCGAAGCGCGAATAACTTCGCGTCCTCGAGGGCGCTCTCGAGTTTCTCTCCTTTCCAGGAGAGTCCGGAATCGAATCGATACGTCGGATCGGCAACCGAAACACATTGGATCGGAGGACATTGGCAGCCGAGTCGGGAATCGTCGAATCGGCGCAGATCGGCAGGCTAGTAGGCCTCTGTGGAGGAATCAGCATCCAAAAATCGACATCCGAAGCCGAACCGAGTCGGGATCGGAGGCCATCGACACCGAATGTCGAATCGCATCGGAGGGTAGTCGAAACGAGCCCTGGGGAGGAGGGGAGGGGGCGGAGAAGGGAGGGGGAGAAGCATTAGGTCGGGCATGTCCGCCTGAGGGCGGATGTTGGACGAAAAGTCAAACATAGTCAAAACATACTCCGAAGTAGCCTACCTCAAAAAATCGTCCCCGGCTAATTCTTTGACTGTTTGGGAATATCCCTCCTGCAGAGGGACATGCCCGACTTGAGAGAGGCACCGAGGAGCACGCGACTCGACGCCCAGGCACGGTTTGGCAGCACGCGCGAGCCTCGGGTCCCACGACCTGCGGCCACCCCAGCACGGACACGAGGCCCCGAAGCGCGCCCCTCTCGCGAGAGGCCCCTGCGGGAGAGGCCCCCTGCGGGAGGCCCCCGCAGGGTGCCCAGCCCGCGGCTCTCTGGGGCCTGGCGCCCCCCCCCCCGCCTCGGGAGGGGTCCTCCTCTCCTCCTCCTCCTCCTCCTCCTCCTCCTCCTCCTCCTCCTCCTCTCTCCCGCTCCCTCCTCCTACTCTCCTCTCCTCCTCCTCCTCCTCCTCCTCATCCTCCTGTCCTACCCGCTTCCTCCTCCTACTCTTTCCTCCTCCTCCTCCTCTCCTCTTCCGCTCCCTCCTCCTCCTCCTCCTCCTCCTCCTCCTCCTCCTCCTTCCCCCCTCCAGCTTGTGGTGGCGGTGGAAAACAAGCCCATCAGGGGCCCCCTTCGCAGGGGCGAGGGGCACCGAACGGGGGGGACAGCAGGACAGGCAGGCGGGCACGCCTGGGGGGCTTCGGCTCCTGGCTTGCAGCTCCGGCGACGTTCCGAGAACGATCTGCGGTCGCCGTTCTCGGGTTGGACCCCTCCCCCGTTGGAAATCGTGATTTGGACGATAATCCTACCCCAGGGGCGGAGGCAGGAGGAGGGAAGAGAATGAAGCAATCTGCGCCAGTTCAGGTGTGCCTGTCCCTCCTCCTCGTCCTCCTTCTACACACTAAAGCGCTAACACACCGGACTCGCTTTTTTTGTGGGGAAATACATGACGATCTAACAACCTGCCCTGTCTATCTCTTCACACGAATGACGCGTGACACTCTTCCACTTCCTCCTGCCTGTCCCCCTCATCCCTCTCCTCCTCACGTTCCTCCTCACACCTTCCTCCTCCTCCTCCTCCTCCTCCTCCTCCTCCTCCTCCTCCTCCTCCTCCTCCTCCTTTATAGGCAGGAGGGGAGACCGAATGGGACGAACAACCAGGACGGGCGCTCTGGTGGTGCAGGTCCCGGGTCCCGAGGGGTGCGGCCAGGGGGCCTCCCACGTCCTCCTCCTCCTCCTCCTCCTCCTCCTCCTCCTCCTCCTCCTACTTTTGTTTTCGATATAAACACAATGGAGGCCAGCCCACAAGAAACCCAAGAAAGCCAACCCTGAGACCCCAGGACGTCCATGGATTTGCGGTGCAGGAGTATCGCGCCTTCCACAGCAAAACCATCGAACCCCAAGAAACCCAGGGCACCCTGGAGGCAAGCAAAGTGTTTCTTGGCATGGGCCTCCACTGTAACTCTTCCCTTTCGGCACCCCCAGACGTGTCGGTAGGGCGGGCCAGGCGTTTCGCCTCAGACCTCCTCACCAACATGCTGCAAAGTCACGGATGGAAGGCGGGTCGTTTCCAAACTGTGGCTCTCGCATCTGACCCGCGCATACAGTCGCCAAAGTGTGCAACAGTTTCGAAGATGGGAGGGCGGGTCGTTTTCGCGAATGTGACTCTCGCCTAGCGCCGGGGGGGGGGGGGGGCGCTCACACTCAGTGTCACAAGTGAGCCACCACTGCAAGGTCTCTCTTCGAGTGCGCGCCTCTGGGATGAACCCACGGGGGGCGGGGGTTTGTACCCCACCTTCCGATCCGTCGTCGTGAACTCCCCCCCCGCCTCCCCCCCTTCCGCGATCCGTCGTCGGACCCCCCCCCCGTCCTCTGCCCTTTTCCGTGTCCGTCGTCGGGAAACCCCCTGCCCCGCTTTCGAAAAGGTTGGAGGTCGACGACCCCCCCCCCCCCCTTTGGCACCCAAATGCGACCCCCCCCCCTTTCGCCACGGCGCCCCCAGTCTCCGGAACCCGACCCCTACCACCCCTAACACTAATCCTCACCCTTGCCCTAACCCCTAACCCTAATCCCAAACCCAAGCCCTAGCCCCAAACAGTATTCCCTACTCGTTACGCACTACTGACAACCCACAATTCACTACTCGCTACTCACTTGCACCACTAACTACTCACTACTCACGACCCACTACTCACTACCCCCAACTCACTACAAACAACGCACTACTCACTATTCCCTACTCCCTACCCACTAGCCACTACTCACTACAAACTACTCGCTACTCACGACCCACTACTCAATACTCACATTTCACTAAACACAACTCACTACCCATTACTCGCTAATCACAAATAACGAACTACTCACTACCCACTACTCACTATCCACTACTCACTACTCACACTTCACTACTCACTACTCACTGCCCACAACTCACTATCCTACTCGCTACTCCCTACTCCCTACAGTACTTACTCACTACTCACTATTCACGTCTCGCTACTCCCTACGGCCTATTCGCTACCCAATACGCACTATGCACCACCCACTGCTCACTACTCCCACTACTCACTACTCACTAATTCCTTCACTACTCCCAACTCAATACCCAATACTCAATACTCACTACTCATTGAACACGACTCACTGCCCACTACTCACTATAACTCACAATTCACTGCTCACTACGCACTGCCCAGAACTCGCAACTCATCATCCGCTACTCGCTACCCAGTAGGACATATTCACTACCCACTACGCACTGCTCCCTACTCACTACTCACTACTCCCTAATCTCTACTCACTCGTCGAAAGTCGCTACTCACTACTCACCATTCACGACTCACTACTCCAGAATTTCTACTCGCTACTCCCTACCGGCTACTCAATACCCACTTCTCGCTTCTCACTACTCACTACTCCCTCCTCGCTGCTTTCAACAAACTACTTACTACTCACTCCTCACTATTCGCTACTCTCTACTCGCTACGCACTACTCCCTATCCACTACTCACTACTGACTCCTGACTATTCCTTCCTCGCTACTCACTACTCCCAAACGCCCTACTCGCTACTCACTACTCACTACTCGCTACTCCCTACTCCCTACTCCGTACTCGCTACTCGCTACTCACCACTGGCGGGAGGCCCGCCAGCAGCGCAAGGTCCGGCAGGTCCAGGGAAGTGATGAATCGTGTCAGGGCGTCCTGTCCGACACGTCCTCCAAGCCCGCCGGCTCTCGACATCAAGCAAAACGGCCCTAAGGAATATGAGAGATTGGTTTGATGGTGCACTGGCGCAAGTGTTGGGCCGTTTTGGGCCTCGCGGGGCTCTCCACGGGCCGCGGTCCCGTTAGCGAAAGTCTGAGGATGAAAAGACAGCCCCCTCGGAAAAGCCCTAGGGGCCCAGGACCCGGTTCCCTCAGAAGCCGCTCCTTTCATCCCAAGCTTTGAGATCCGACAGTGCAAAAAACAGCAACATCGCGAAAAATCATGACCAGAGTCCTACACCCCATCTTTCTGCTTCAGGCTTCGAGCCAGATCGATATGTGATGATGCGGGGGCCCGAAATCGAGCGAAAACGCCCAGTGTTTAATTATCCCGGCAAAGCAACCTAACAGCGATGTGTGGGAGCATATCTGGAAGCATCCCCCTTAAGATTCAGATGAGAATCCAGTTGTAGAATTCTGCTGTTCTCGCAGTCGTAGTCGCATTCGCGATGACAGTCGCAGCGGCAACGGCAGTCGCAGTCACAGCCTCAGCCTCAGCCTGCCTCAGCCTCAGCCTCAGCCTGCCTCAACCTCAGCCTGCCTCAGCCTCAGCCTCCGCCTGCTTCAGCCTCAGCCTCAGTCTGCCTTCAGCCTCGGCGTCAGCCTCAGCCTGCCTCAGCCTCAGCCTGCATCAGCCTCAGCCTCAGCCTCAGCCTGCCTCAGCATCAGCCTGCCTCAGCCTCAGCCTCAGCCTGCCTCAGCCTCAGCCTCAGCCTCAGCCTCAGCCTGCTTCAGCCAAAGCCTCAGTCTGCCTTGAGCCTTGGCCTCAGCCTCAGCCTCAGCCTGCCTCAGCCTCCGCCTGCATCAGCCTCAGCCTCAGCCTCAGCCTGCCTCAGCATCAGCCTGCCTCAGCCTCAGCCTGCCTCTGCCTCAGCCTCAGCCTGCTTCAGCCTCAGCCTCAGTCTGCCTTCAGCCTCGGCCTCAGCCTCAGCCTGCCTCAGCCTCATCCTGCCTCAGCCTCAGCCTCAGCCTGCTTCAGCCTCAGCCTCAGTCTGCCTTCAGCCTCGGCCTCAGCCTCAGCCTGCCTCAGCCTCAGCCTGCATCAGCCTCAGCCTCAGCCTCAGCCTGCCTCAGCATCAGCCTGCCTCAGCCTCAGCCTCAGCCTCAGCCTCAGCCTGCCTCAGCCTCAGCCTCAGCCTTCCTCAGCCTCAGCCTCAGCCTGCTTCAGCCTCAGCATCAGTCTGCCTTCAGCCTCGGCCTCAGCCTCAGCCTGCCTCAGCCTCAGCCTGCATCAGCCTCAGCCTCAGCCTCAGCCTGCCTCAGCATCAGCCTGCCTCAGCCTCACCTCAGCCTCAGCCTCGGCCTCAGCCTGCTTCAAATCCCCCCCCCCCTTTTAGCCTCAGTCTGCCTCAGCCTCGCCTCAGCCTCCAGCCTGCCCTCAGCCCTGGCCTGCATCAGCCTCAGCCTCAGCCCTCAGCCTTCAGCCTGCCTCAGCAATCAGCCTGCCTCAGCTCTCCGCCTCAGCATCAGCCTCGGCCTCAGCCTCAGCCTGCCTCAGCCTCAGCCTGCATCAGCCTCAGCCTCAGCCTCAGCCTGCCTCAGCATCAGCCTGCCTCAGCCTCAGCCTCAGCCTGCCTCAGCCTCAGCCTGAGTCTGCTTCAGCCTCAGCCTCAGTCTGCCTTCAGCCTCGGCCTCAGCCTCAGCCTGCCTCAGCCTCAGCCTGCCTCGGCCGCAGCATCAGCCTGCCTCAGCATTCAAAATGTGGCCCAGGAATGGAGTTCTGGGAACTAGAAGAACACGAAGTGTCCTACAGTTGGCTCCGGGCATTCAAAATCATGCCCAGGAATGATGGGCTTCGTGGAACTCGAAGACTAGCCATAAGTGTGCCTACGCTTGGCTCCCCCTCCATGCTTCAGGGTTGCCCAAGGAATGGTCTGGGCCGCTCGAAGACCACGAAGTGGCCTACAGTTGGCTCCGGGCATTCAAAAACATGCCCAGGAGTGGAGTTCTGGAAACTCGAAGACCACGAAGTGGCCTACAGTTGGCTCCGGGCATTCAAAATCATGCCCAGGAATGGAGTTCTGGGAACTCGAAGAACACGAAGTGGCCTACAGTTGGCTCCGGGCATTCAAAATCATGCCCAGGAATGGAGTTCTGGGAACTCGAAGACCACGAAGTGCGTTACAGTTGGCTAAGAAAGGAGTCCCCGGTTTTCCGGGGATCCCCCGGGGCACCCTGTCCGGATCCCGCCCAACCCCCCTGGGGAGTCATGATGCTCTCTTTTGACCCTACTAGAAACCTATCAGTCTTCGCTGTTAGGTAAAAATGCAACGCCCAAATTCCAGTGATCCCAAAGCGCTCAGAGATTTCCGATTCGACTCGCTGCATCTTCATTGCGAAGGCCACGGCCAATGCCACCGACCCTGAAGTGGGACTACGACGACGACGGCGACGACGACGACGACGACGTCGACGACGCTGACGCTCTGGAGCCGAGAACTTCTCCCAGGGAGGGGTGCTCTCACTGCGCACTACCCACTACTCACTACTCACTCCTCGCTAATCGCTACTGTCTACTTCCTCATCCCTACTACCTGCTTACTACTCACTATGCACTACTCACTACACTACTTACTCCCCCACTACCCACTACTCACAAGTCCTTACTCACTACATCCTTCCCACTACTCACTACACACTACTCACTACACACTAATCTCTACACGCTACTCACTACTACCGCTACCCGTTACCCACTACTCGCTACTCACCACTCCCGACTCACTGCGCACTAATCACTATCAAATACACACTACTCACCAATCGCTACTCAAAACACTCTATTCTCTACTCACTACCCGAGAGGCCCCCTCCCCAGCCCCCTGTTCGGCGCAAAGGGTGGGAAGGGGCGGGGGGGTCGGACCCCCCCCCCTTAAGGGGGGGAGGGGGGGGTCGAAAATCTCCCCCCCCCCCCTTGAAGGGGGGGAGGGGAAGGGGGGTTCTGCGAGCACCCCCCCCTTTAGTGTATTCAGGGCCATCCACTGGCGCGCTTTCTCTCTTTCGGTTACAGTCCCAGGAATTGCAATCTGGCGCGACTTAGGATTGACACGGCGCAACAGTCACGCTGCTTCGCGGTATCGACGTTCCAGGAATGGATTCTGGCAACATTCAGGAATGTAAGGACGCAATAGTCACGTTGATTCGCGGCGCTGGGATCCCAGGAGAGGTGTTCGGGCACAATTGAGACTTATCGAGCTGTTGTCTTCCAAAGGGAATGTTTCACCAAGAACGGAATCTCTGGTAGGGACTCCTGAAAGGGGGAATGTGGGAGGAGGATTGACTGCAACATCGTTGATGCGTCTTGGGCCTACACTGGTCATCCTCCTCCTATCCTCCTCGACACAGCTGGACCACCTCACCGCCAACATACACGAGCCCAAGGCTAACAGCGGGACTCAGCACCAGAATCTGCCGAAGCGTGGTCGACGGGAGGATCCCGAGAACATCGCCCAGCAGAGAGGTGAACGGTGCGAGCATCTCATGCGTGAAGGGGGCGTCCATGGAACGCGACCGACGCGCCGAAATACCACCACCAGGAGACGCAGCCTCAAAAATTCCGTATGAACCTCATGTCTAGAGGGGGGGATCGGAAAGCCTCGGCTTTGATCTTTCTTCCAGATCGGCCATGCCAAATAAGTTAACTCTGAACGTGAGGCGCCTCCATGGGGGCCCCAGCGATGACACACGAATTCCACACGGAGCTCCGAAGTTTACGTCTATGAGTGTGACGTCCGTGTTCAACCGCTGCCCGTCTCCTTCCTCTCATTACCAGGCCCCTACGCTTGGAAGGTCCAAGGAAGCCCGACGCCGAAGGGGTCTCACTGACCTGGACTTAGGCCGGGCGTGTCCTCCTACAGGGGGGCTTTGGCCGAACCATAAACAGATGATCAAACATCAACTCCCAAATGCTCAAAAATATTCAGAAATCGCCCCCCGACTAAAAATGGACTATTTGGGAATACTTGTCCTGTAGAGGGACACGCCCGACTCAGACCTGGACGACAGGCTGAGGTCTGAAATGCCCGCGTCAGCGAGCGGCCTCCACGCCCTCGCACTTGGCGGCGCGCACAAGGGGAGGAGGGGGAGGAGGGAAGGCTTCTTAGAAGCAAGCTGCTTCGCTGAAGGCGCCGGCCTTGCATCTATAGATAAGGCCCGCGATTTCTGAAAAGCAGGGGTGCTTCCAAGAAGCCTTCCCCCCTCCCCCTACCCACCTTTGCCCGTGGCCGACACCCCCCCCGCGTGAGACGACGCCAACAGGAGGGCAACATCAGGTGAGGATGCGGCAGGTTCGTGCCGTGCAGACCCTGGCGTTGGTTTCTGCCACCGCGCTGGATCGCTCAGCCTCGAACGATCGGCCGTCTCCGAAACGTCAGATCGTCCAACATCGACCGACTCTGGGTCGCCGGCGGCGTTCAACGTTGAACGCCCGCGGCGGGGTCGCCGCTGGTCGACACGACGCGACCCTACCGTAGATCGAGAAACTCAGAGATCTGGCGACTCTGGAAGATGTCTCGGGCGCCGCGGCCTTGTCGGAGCGTCCCGGAACGCCCTGGGAGCGTTCTGGAACGCTCTGGAACGGATCTATCCTCGCTCTAGCCTGAGGTCGGGCGTGTCCTCCTACAGGCGAATGTTTGAGAAAAAACAAGAAAACTGAAATAGTTGTTGACTATCTTTGTTGCATGTTCCTCCTGTGGTGGGACATGCTCGACTCAATCCCAGCCCCGCCCTGCCCCTCCCGCGGGGGCCGGTGCCTCGCCCCGGGTCGCCCGCGGACGGCCCCGCTGACCGAACCAGGGCCCCCGAGAGGCCAGCCACGGAGAGCGAGGGAGTCAGGGGAAGTACAAGCAATACACCACCACCAGCCCTGGCCAGGCCCATCGTGGGCCCTGGACTGGTGTACAGGCCTTCCTGGCCCAGGCTAGGAGGTCCGTGCACCGATCCAGGGCCCAGGAAGTATCTGGCCAGGGCTGGTGGTGGTATAGTTGGCGTCCCTCCGAGGGAGGTGCTGGCGCTGAATGAAGCCTCGACTTCGGAGGCCCCGGAGCTGAAATCTCCAGAGCCGCCGCCTTCAGATCGCGAGCGCCCCACGAGCCCCCGACAAGGACCATACGATCTGCCAAGCCTGCGTGCTGCACCCTCGTCCTCGCGAGCGTCGTCGTCGCTCGCTCTCCTCCTCCTCCTCCTCCTCCTCCTCCTCCTCCTCCTCCTCCTCATCATCATCATCATCATCATCATCTCTCATCATCATCATCATCATCATCATCATCATCATCATCATCATCATCATCATCATCATCATCATCATCATCATGCACCCTCTCTCCTCCTCCTCCTCCACCTCCTCCTCTCTCCTCCTCCTCCTCCTCCTCCTCCTCCCGCCTCCTCCCCCTCCTCCTCCTCCTCCTCCTCCTCCTCCTGCTCACTCCTCCTCCTCCTCCTGCTGCTCCTCCTCCTCCTCCTCCTCCTCCTCCTCCTCCTCCTCCTCGTGAGCCCCGACCTCGGAGTCCTCCAGAGCCGCAGCCTCAAAATCGCGAGCGACCCTCGTCACCAGGCCTCTCCTGGAGGTGCGCCCGCACCATAATTTCGAGGCGGATCCAGCGGTGGCGACGAGGGCCTCCCATGAGGCCGAACAATGGGAGAACGGGCGAAGGGTAGGGGTATGGGTACCTTCCACTGCACCGACCTTGCAGACGTGCTGCAGCGGATTTTTGCGTGGATCTCTGCGAATGCAAAGCCCCGAAACTACGAGCGAAAAACGAAGTGAATTTCACATGGATTTGATTTAGTTTTCACTCCTGGCCAAAAATGCACCCGAAATTCAAGTCGAAATCGGGAACGAAATTCTCCAGGACACTCCTGGCCCATCCTATCGTTTTCCGAACGAAATCCGCTCAGCGATGTTGGCGCCATGATGGGTACCATCTCGTCCTCCGAGTCCCAGCCCCGTCCGGCCGCGTGCGCGTCGCCTGCACAGCGGGCAACACCGCTTCGGAGCCTGCCGGATCCAGCCTGCGCGGGCGTCGGGCGCGCGCCCGCGACGCGCCAGGCGGGGCACCAGCGGCCGCCGTCGTATCGCCGAGGGGAGACAGAGACGGGCGAGGAGGGAGGAGACCCAGAGGGGGAGGGCGAGGAGGATGGGGCGAAGAGGGAGGAGGCCAGGAGGGAGGAGGCCAGGAGGGGGCGGGCGAGGAGGGCAGGGCGAGGAGGGAGGAGGCCAGGAGGGGGCGGGCGAGGGCAGGGCGAGGAGGGAGGAGGCCTGCAGGAGAGGGAGGAGGGCGAGGGAAGGCAGGGGAGGGCGAGGAGGAAGGATGAGGGGACGAAGCACAATATAATCTATTGTTGCTCTGCCATCGGGGGCGCCTCTCCCCGCCCCACCCGGGCGGCTGCAGAGTTTATACCGCAAAGCGGCACCGTCGGGGCATCAACTGTGCGGCCGCCTAGGGGCAGGCGTCCCCGACGGCGGCACAAGAATTTGTGTTGTAGCGTTCGCCGCTTGCCAAGAGGAGGCCGGGAGAGGGGGCCGAGGCTTCTGCACTCGGCGGTGGACAAACCTCCCTTCAGTACACCTACCCTTAGTGAAAACGGCCTGGGACCGAAACCGACGGACCTGGACCCGCAAACATGACGGTCGCGACGCCCTCTCGCGAACCGAAAACTGCCAATTCCTTAATCGACGTGTCCGGGTAGGAGATCTGTCCACCTCCGATGCACAGTGGGAGCTCGACCACTAGAAACCTTCCACAAGAAATCCAACCCTGAAACCCTGGGATGTCCATTGGTTTTGTATGGCAACGTCACGCTTTCCAATGCAAAACCATCGAAATCCAAGAAACCCAGGGGACCCTGGAGGCAAGCAGGATGTTTCTTGGCATGGGTCTCCACTGTGTATCATCGTTCCATCTTGGGAACGGGGCCATCAAGAGGCCACCAGGAAACGCCGATGCGAGCGGGCGTTGTGCGCGTGGGCGAGACGTGAACTTCCCGCACCACCCGTTCAGACGAAGCCAGGCCGAAAACACACATCCGGTACATATAAAACGAGAATCTCCGAGATCTGGCGACTCTGCTGGATGTTTCGGGCGCCGCGGCCTTCTCAGGGCGTTCAGAACGCTCTGAGGGAAATCCTGAACGCTCCGGAACGAATCCATCCTCGTCCTAGCTCCGACCGGCCCACCCGCCCCGCTCCTCTGCTCCCTGTGTCGCCTGTCACTGCCAGAATCTCCTGGTGCCGGAATGTGACCAGCCCCGGCCTGTATCTCCGTCTGGAACGCGGTGGCGTGCGACGTGTGGCCGTGGATGCCCGTGTCCGATCCAGCGGCTTCGAAGCATTCCGAGAATTACATGTCATGCCATGCCTGGCTGCAAGCACGCTTTGCACAGAGCCTCGAACAAGTTGGGCGCCGAGTTATCCGGGATAACTCCAGCCCGCCCGACGCACGAACCAGGAGCTATCCCTGACCGCCCCCGGCCCCGATGATTCGGGAGTGGTTGTCCGCCCGAATCACCTGGGATGACTCTGGTCTGGGGCCACTCCGGCTCCCGAGGCACGAATCAGTTGCTGCCCCTGACCACCCCCAGCCTTGGTGATTCGGGGCTCTGAACAGGGTGGCTGCGGCCACTCTTGAAGCGTATTTGCGAGGCGGGGACTTATCCTGATCCTCCGCCTGGGGAGCCACCCCCGAAGACCTCAGCTGGCAGTAGATCTGAATACATGCTGACCCCAGGGGTGCCGCACACATCCAGGTCCACTGCGTGCCGAGCTCCGCGAGGATCGACCTCATAGGCGGTCGTATGGATAAGCCACCGCCTCGGAGCATTGATGGATGGACCTGGCGGTGTGATCCACGCCCCTCCGTAGCCATTTTGGCTCAAGTTCCCAACCCCTCTCGGGGGGTTGGGAGCTTGCCGTGGCCATCGGCTCGAGGGGGGCCGAGGGGCTGCGGGGCGCGGCGCGCCGGCGCATGCAGTGGCTTCCCGGGGGGTGCTGGGTGTGCCTCCCCCCCCTCCCGGCGGGCTGCGGGTGGCAGCTGCTGGCCGCGCCGGCGCCGGTCGCCCCCGCGCCTGGCGCGTGGGTCGATGCCGTGGACGCCGTGGCAGGCGGCGGCGGGGCGGGCGCGGCCGAAGGGGAAGGCGAAGGCGCAGGCTCGGCCGGGCGACCCGGCGGCGCCGCGCAGGCGGCCCCCTCCAGCGCTCCGCCTGCGCAGGGAGGCGGCACCGCGCAGGGCGGCGCAGCTGTCTCCTGCGAGGGTGCTGGCGACGCCGCCGAGGCGCCAGCGCCGGCAGGACGGCACCTGGAGGTCCCCGAGCAGGACGAGCAGGACGGCCCCTGGGAGCGACCGCGGCGCACCTGCCGGCCGGCGCCGCGGCAGGAGCCTGCGGGGCGAGGCGCGCCCGGAGGCTCCCCTGGAGCTTGGGCGGCGCTCGCGGAGTCCGCCGCCGCAGCACCCGCGCGGGCGCGGCCGCTCGCCGGAGCCGAGGCCCCCGCGCCGGCGGAGGCGCCGCCAGGGGACAAGCGGGCGGGGCTGGAGCCGCACGCGCAGCCGCAGTCGCCGCCGCCGCAGCCCGCGCCGCGGCGCGCGGCGCCGCTCCCGCCACGCGCAGCCGGCGGACAGGCGGACCGGCCCCACTCCTGGCCCGCCGGAGGCCGGGCGCCCCTGCGAGCGGGCGCTCCGGGCGCGCGCGCTGGCCGCGGACTCGAGCGGGAGGCGCCGCCGGAGCAGCCGGCGGCGGAGCCGGAGCTGAGCAGCAGCTCCTAAGAGTGCTCCTCCTCGGACGTCGACGCGGACGCGCCACTCCCGGCAGCTGCAGGGGCAGCTGCTCCGGCAGCGACTCCGCCAGCGCTTCGAGAATGGTGGCTCTTATGCTAGTTGCACCCTATGTATAAATATCGCAAGTAACATAGCTACTTACATGAGCTACTTATGGGTACTTACTAAGATACTTATAAGTTACTTAAGTTGATGTTCTTAAGTTACTTAAGCTAACACTATAATATACTTATAAGTTACTTAGGGAAATGAAGCGATCGCGATCGCTTGGGAGGAGGAGGAGGAGGAGGAGGAGAGCGATGTCGATCGCTGTGAGGGGGGGGAGGGGGGGAGGAGAGTGATGAGCGCGGCGGGGCGCGCGGCCTCCTCACCGCGCGCGGCCGCGTCCTCAGTGCACGCGCGGCCTCCTCACCGCGCAGGGGGCTCACCCTCAGGGGCCGCCTCGCCGCCCTGCCCGTCGCGGAAGGCGGCCAAGCAGATCGCCTCCGCCTCGCTCAACGCCTGCAGCTCGGCCTGCTGTTGGAGCCGCCTGAGGACGCTGGAGTCGTTCCACCCATCCCCGCCCAGGGACACGAGCAGCTCCACCAGCTCATCCTCGGTAGGAGGGCGCACGGTGGCGCTTTCGAACTCCCACGAACGCTGGACCTCCATGGCCTGCTCCCTCTCGGCCGACGCCATCTGCGAGCGCTCCCAAGCCGCGAGGTACTCGGCGTACGCGAGCTCCGCCTCCTGCTCCGCGGCGTCGCCGTAGAGCTTCTTCTCGGCCGCGGCCTTGGCGGCTTGGGTGACGCGTCGCCAGATCATCTTCGCCCTGGCTTCGGCGATGATCCAGCCTCCACCCTCGGCAGTTGCGGCTGCAACCTCGAGGCGCGGCCGATTGGGTGGCGGCGGCGGCGCCGCGTCCTTGGAGGTGGCCGCAACGAAAGCGGCGGGCGACGGCATCTTGAAGAACTTCGCGTTGGCCATATTCGGCCACGGGCCGCCTCGCGGCAGCGGGACACTGGACGGCTTCGCGCCGACCAGCCCAGGTGGCAGCGGTTCCGAGGGGAAATCGTCCATGACGCGCCCCCTCCTGCGCGCGCGCGCCGTCGCTTGGCCGCGAGCGCCCCGTGCGTCACTCGCGAGGCGAGCCGAAACGGCTGAGCAATCGCCGTCATCGCGAGCCCATCGTCGCCAACGCCCGCCCGAGCGATCGCCATCGCTTCACCCATATTCCCACCCGCGCCCGAGCGATCGACATCGCTCTCCTCCTCCTCATCATCGTCATCCTCCTCTTCCTCCTTCTCCTGCCTCCTCCCCCTTCCAAGCGATCGACATCGCTTCGCCTCCCCCAGCGATCGGCATCGCTCTCTTGCTCCTCATTCTCCTCCTCCTCCTCCTCCTCGCGGCGATCGAGATCGCGAGCCCCCCTGGCTGCCTATGCAAATCCCGCGGCCCCACTGGCTGCCCATGCACATCGCGATCGGCATCGCTACTCCTCCTCCTCCCTCCGCAGCCCCCTGGCTGCCCGTGCAGATCCTGCTCCTCCTCATCCTCCTGCTCCTGCTCCTCCTGCTCCTCCTCCTCCTCCTCCTCCTCCTCCTCCTCCTCCTCCTCCAAGCGATCGCCATCGCTACCTCCCCCAAGCGATCGACATCGCTATCCCCCCCCAAGCTTCTTGTTGGCGCGCGCAGCCTCGCGCCGCCTCACTGCGGGGGCGCAGGCCGCGGCGGCGGGGGCGGCTCAGTCAGGGCGTCCGTGGACGACCCTGGGCGCCCGTCGCCGCCCGTGAGCCCCTCCTCACGGGGGGGCCACGGCGGCGGAGGCGGCTTCGTCAGGGCGTCGGCCATGACCACCGCCGACGGCATGGCCGCCTCCGCCTCGGGGGCGTCGCACAGCCTCTGCAGGCGGATGATCGCCATCGCGTCCTGCTTGAGCTGCGCCAGCGCCGCCGCATGCACCGCGGCGCGGCGGCGCGCGACGCCCAGCAGCTCGGCGGCCCGATCCAGCTCGACGTCGCGCATGTCGATCTGAGGGCCAAGTGCCGCGCCACCTGGGGGGGTCGTCGTCGTCGTCGTCGCCGCCGCCGCCGCCGTCGTCGTCGCCGCCACCGTCGTCGTCGTCGTCGTCGTCGTCGTCGTCGTCGTCGTCGTCGTCTCGTCGTCGTCTCGTCGTCGTCGTCGTCGTCTTACCCGCCTCCTCCTTCTCCGCCCGCAGCTGGGCGTTCGCCGCGCGCAGCTGCTCGACCTCCCCGCGCAGCTGCTCCACCTCCCCGAGCAGCCGCTCGGGCAAGCTCGCCTCATTCGTCGCCGTCTTCGCCGCCGTCGTCGCATCGTCGTCGTCGTCTCGTCGTCGCGCGCGGCCGCCTTCGGCCAGCTCGAGGCGCGCTTGCGCGCGGCCGCCAGAGGCAGCATCGCGCCTGCCCCGCGCGAGCCCAAGGGGCAGCAGCGCGCCAAAGCTGAACGGTTGCGCGCTGCGCGCAGTGATCTTATTTTCCTCCTCCCACCCCCCGCCCATCTTCCAGCGATCGATATCGCTATCCCCCCTCCTCCGCCACCTCCTCCTCCTCCTCTTCCTCCTTCAAGCGAAAAAACAATAAAATCAAAAAAAAAAGACAATTAAAAAAAAAAAAAAAAACAAAACCAAAACAAAAAAAAGAAAAAAAAAGAAAAAACAAAAAAAAAGAAAACAAAAAAAAAAAGGAACAACAAAAAAAAAGAAACATAAAGAAAAAAAAAAAAAAAACATAAAAACGAGAACACACAAAAAAAAAATAAATAAAAAAGGACAAACAAAAAAGAGAAGAAGAAAGAAAAAGCGAAAAGGCGCGGCTTCACAACCTCACCCTAAATTCCCCGCGGGCGATCGACATCGCTCGATTTTCTTTTCCGTCCCCCCCTCCTTCCAGCGATCGGCATCGCTTTCTCCCTCCCCCTCCTCCTCCTCCTCATCATCATCCTCTTCCTCTCATCCCCTCACCCAAGCGATCGGCATCGCTTCACCTCACCCAGCGATCGACATCGCCCCCCCCCCCCCCCCCCCCCCACACACACACACACACACACACCGCACACACACACACACACACACGCGCACACACACACACACACACACACACACACACACACACACACACACACACACACACACACACACACACCGCGGCGCGGCGCATGTTTCCATCTGTTGCTCAGCGCGCGTGCGCGATGACATAGTCACCGTTGCTCTTCACGCGCCACGCCCAGACAGCGCCACCCAGGTCAGCGTCGGACATCTTGATGACGAGGAGCTCGTTCACCACGCTGCCAGCGCTGAGGCCGCGCGCGCCCGTTGAGATCTCGATCCCGCGGGCGACGATGCGCAGTTCGCCAGAAATCTCCGCGCACGCGTCGATGATAAACACCTCGCCGCCGCGCGAGCGAACCACCTGGCCCACGTTGTAGGCGTTCCCTTCCCAGCGCAGCCCCCTGGCCACGGAGACGTCGGCGGCCCCGACTACGGAGCGCAACCCGTCAGATTCGGCACGCGCTCCCACCAGCGAGTTGCCCGTCGGCCCCATCTTCTCGAGTTGCCGCACTTGCTGCAATACGCAGCCCGCGAGCGTCGCGGCCTCCATGCGCGCGGTGTTCTCCACTGGTTCTGCCACCGCCTTTGCCACCTTATTGCGGCGCTCCGTCACGAAGCAGTCGAGCTCTTTCGCCTCCTGCTCCGCGTTGTGAAACACGTAGTGGTGTTTGGGCTTCACGTATTTGGCGCCGTACGCCTGCTCGTGCAAGTTGAGATGGACTTCAGCCGCTGCAATGAAGTCACTGCGAGGGGGGGCACGCCCGCGCTTGACCTTCAGGAACGCGTCCGCCAGCAGGCCGCACGCCCGAAGGGACGCTATTTCGCGCTCGAGCGACCCGATGCGGACGGCGCGCTCCTCGGCGAACGCCAAAAGGACGAAGAAGGTCGAGATCAGCTCGCTGGCGCCTGCTTTGAATGATTTCTTGCACGCGGTCTCGTGCCCAGGCGTGAACAGATATTTTGCCGTTCTGCCGTGCGACCTCGGGAACTGCCAGCGCCGCGTGAACGCGTGAAGCTCGGGCCATCCGATGCCAGCTTTTCTCTGGCACGCCTTCGCAAACGCGAACACCTCCCAGCCAACGGTGCCATTGCTCCATAGGTTGTGCATGCTGTCATACGTCATGGCGGACGGCTTCACTATCGCCCGCAATTCCTTACCCTCCAGCAAGCCATTGGGATGGTAGTTGAAGCCGCTGGCTTTGTCGAGCTTCTGGAAGTTGCCCTTCGTCATGTGGCCAGGCTGTCCCGCGGTCGCCGCCGCTGCGGCGAGGTCGTCCCACAGTTTCCACACGTCGGCGTCTGAATGACGATCGAAGCGCGCGTGCTCGTGACAACAGGTGTCGACGAAGTAGCCGCCGTCGCCGTCGACGGAACCGCCCTTCAAGATCACGTTCTTGCATCGCAAGCAAGGCCTCCAGCCGTTGGCACCCCGCAAACGCAGAATGCCTTTGAACGCACCCATGTCTGCGAGAAGATTGGAGAGGCGCGCCCGCGCCAGCATCGGAGTGCCGTTGGCCAGCTCCACGTGCGCGCCAGCTCCCGCGAGCCTGGAGGATCCGAAGAACACCTCCCTGATGAGGAGTCGAGTGGCACAGGAGATGCCGCCGTCCACGCGATTGCTCGCTTTCGGTCGCAGACACCCCAGCGGTAGCCACAGCTCTTCCCTCCATAGCATGTCAGCCCCGAACTCCAGGAACGTGAAGAAGATCATCCAGAACTTCCGATCGTGCCTCAGGGCCAGCGCGTCGCCTGGTGTCACTTCGTCCATGTACAGCACCAGCGAGAGCGGCGCGCCGCGGACGCGGTTCGCGACCACCGCGAGAAGCTCACTGGACACGGGGCTGGCCTTGCAAACATACCGCAGGAGCTCGTCGATTCTGGCGAGCTTCCAAGCGAAGGGCGGCTCGTTATCTTGCATGGACAATTCGATTGTCGCCCCGACGTCGTCGAATACGCCCTCAATGGTGGATTGAACCGCGTAAGCCGTCAGCTCTTGCGCATGGCCAGGCTCCGCGAGCTTCTTGGCGATGCGAACGAGGGCCTTGCCAGATACGCCATGCGTAGCGATGGCATCGGATAGCCGACGCCGCTTGGCCGCCTGAGGTCGCGGACATCGGATGCCCGACTCCGCTTCGGGGCCATCGCGCCGCCGCTCGGGCATCGCGCCGCCGCTTGGCCACGAGCGACGCGCGTCACTCGCGAGTCGAGCCGAAACGGCTGAGCAACTAGCCCCCATCGCGAGCCCATCCTCGCCAACGCCCGCCCGAGCGATCGCCATCGCTTCACCCCAGCGATCCCCATCGCTCCCCTCTCCCTAAGCGATCGCCATCGCTTCGCCCCAGCGATCCCCATCGCTCCCCTCTCCCTAAGCGATCGTCATCGCTTCGCCCCAGCGATCCCCATCGCTCCCCTCTCCACAAGCGATCGCCATCGCTTCGCCCCAGCGATCCCCATCGCTCCCCTCTCCCCAAGCGATCGCCATCGCTGCCCCCTCACCCACTCTCATTTTCGTTTTTTTATACACATGTGCGCCGCCAGCTACTCAGCGGAGCGGCGAGCGGCGTCAAAGCCTGCTGCTACCGCGCGGCCGCGCGCTGGTCCCAGCGCTGTAGCTGATGGCGGCGGGCCCTCACGAGGACTTCGCAGTCACAAGGCACGCCTTGGCCATCGACATCACCAGAGTGCTCTGCGCCGCCGCCTGCGTCGACATGTCGCTGACATCCTGGGCGGACCAAGTGAACTCCGAAGGTGCGACCTTGCCACTGCTGACTTCATGGGCGACCTTCGTCATCTTGGTCAGCGTGTCCATGAGCTTTTTCGCGTGAACCAGCGTAGCCTCGGGGATCTCCCCGACCCCGTCGAACTTGAGCGCCGACTCGAGCTTGTACATGGGCGCCACAATCCTGCTCAGGGTACGCGTGGCCAGGAGCTTCTGCTGCTGCGCCTCCTTGTCGTTCTTACTCTGCTCTTTCTTCTCCTGCTTCTCGCGCGCCGCGCGCTCCTTGGCGGTCTCGCCGACGCGCGGGTGCGCAGGCGACGAGCTCCCCGAGTCGATGTCGCTGCCGCTCTGCGAGGAGCTGGTCGGTGGCTTCTGCTTATTCATCTTCGTTGTCGAAGATTCGGCTGCCCCTTCGTTCGCCCGCTTCTTGCCCTTGGTCTCGCCATCGACCTTGGCATTGCTCTTATCCTTATCATGTGTATTGCCCTTGCTCTTGTCCTTACCATCGGCCTTGTCATCGGTTTTGTCCTTGTCTTGTTTCGTGGCCTTATGCTTGCCCTTATCTTTATCAGGGCCATTGCTCTTGGACTTGTCATTGTTCGCCTTCTTGTCATTATCATTCTCCTTATATTTATCTTTGCCCTTGCTCTTGTCCTTATCCTTGCCCTCACCAGCGTCCTTATCTTTATCGGCGCCCTTGCTCTTGGCCTTGACCTTTTCCTTGTCGTTATCCTTATCCTTAGCCTTGTCTTTGCCATTGCTCTTGGACTTGTCATTGTCCTTATTCTTGTCCTTATCTTTATCGGTGTCCTTTGACTTGGACTTTCCCTTGTCCTTATCAGCGTCCTTATCTTTATCGGCGGCCTTGCTCTTGGACTTGTCCTTCTCCTTATCCTTGTCCTTTGACTTTTCCTTGTCCTTAGAGCTCTTGCCCTTGGGCTTTTCCTTGCTCTGCATTTTTTCTGTTCTGGGGGGGTGGCGTGCCGTCGTCGCTGCTCTCATCGTTCGATCCGCCAGGAGTCACTGGAGGCGGCTGTCCGCCGTACGACCCGTCGCCGTCCCCCATGGAGTCCTCGCCCGAGGTCTCGAGGCCAAAACTGTCCGAGTCATCGCTGCCACTCTGCAACTGCTCCGAGCCCTCGGTGCTGTCGGAGTCCTCGGCATCATCGACATCAGCGGTGCTGTCGGGGTCCTCGGCGCTCTCCCCCTCGCCCTCCTCGGCGCTGTCGTCGGCGATCTCGGCCCCCGCTTGCGCGGATGCGGGCGTCTTTCTGGTGCAGGGCCCCTTGTCGTCTGAGCCTGAAGCCTCGAGCCCGTCTTCGGCCTCGGCGGCGCGCGATGCCCCATACTCATTCTCACGCCGCGCGATGTTGGCCTCCCACTTCTCGATCTCGTGGATGTCCACCTTGTAGCACAACCCCATCACGGCATGGTTCAAAGTGTCAGTGCACGTATTCTTGATCCTTCTCCACGGGAAGCCTTGCCTCTTGTACCAGCTCAGCGGGTAGCAGCCGCCTCTCTTGCCCGCCCGCGTCCCTTTCTCGTGGATCGCCTTCAAGGTCGCCTGGGCCATGGCCCTGACGCTTGATTGGCCGCTGCAGGCGCGGATCTTCTTCCAGAACTCGACCCTCTCCTCAATGCTGAAGTCCTTCAGCTTCGAGGCCATCTCCTTCCACTCGGGCGCCCGATTCGCTTGCACCCCCCGCGTGCTGCACAGCGCGCACCTGTAGATCTGGCCCTTCTTCGTCATCCGCACTGGGTAGGCCTTCATGACGTCGCACGGCTGGTCGCACCTGTCGCAGAGGAGCTCGTTCTCGACGGCGTCGAGCGAGAGCGGTGCTGCGCGCTTGTCAGGCGAGCTGAGCGCCGCGAACGATCCGACTCGAAACTTCGGCGAGGCGCCTGCCGTCGGCTCCTCGCCCATGCCCGCCGACGCCTGGGACTCGGTGTCCGAGGCGCACCTTCGCGGACGAGAATGCGGCGACGACAACTCTTGCACCGTCGCCTTCATCTTCGCCTTCGCCTTCGCCTTCGCCTCGCCCACCTGCAGCGCCCCATCGCCGTCCTTCGGCGAGGGCGCACTCTCGCCGAGCCTCAGGGTGGGCACACCACCGCTCGCCTTCGCCCTCGAAGTGGGCTGCATCCACTTCGCGATGTCGGCGAACTTGGGCGGCGCCTTCTTGGCTGCGGCCACTGCCATTGCCTTCTCCTTTGCCGCGGCCTTGGCGTTCACCTTGGCCTTGGCCTTGGGCGGCGGGCCCTTCGGGCCTGCGTACTTCGCCCTGACCTTCTTCGGCTTGCGCCTGCGTCTGGCGGCGGCTGGCCTCCTCATCGGCCCCCGCTCGGCCGCATCCTCGCTTCCCTCAGCATCCACCTCCTCTTCCTTGGGCGCCTCCGCCTCCGCGGCTCCGCCCCCCTCGGTCGCCTCCTCGCCTTCCTCAGCCGCCACCTCCTCTTTCTCGGGCGCCTCCGCCTCCGCGGCTCCGCCCCCCGCGGCCGTCGCGCCCTCGAGACCGAGATCCCCCGCGAGAGTGTCCATCAGCCCGGCGTCCTCGGGGACGCTTGCGCCCGCGGCGCCTGCCATCTGCAACGTCGCCTGGCTGTCCTCGCTCGCCGCCGCCTCATCGACCGCGCTGGCCAGCGCGCCGCCGCATCCCGCGGCCATCGCTCGCAGCGCCCCGCGACCGTTGGCGGTGCGCTCTCACCGATAGTCGAGCGACCTCGGTCGCTGGCTCTTGAGCCGCGCACGTTGCGTAGTGCCGTTATCAGGTAAGCTACGCGCGTCAGCGATCAGCATCGCTCGGGGAGGCAGCGATGAGTATCGCCCGATGTCGATAATTACTCGAATAAGTGGCATAACTATCGTAAGTGGCAACCAATGTTATCCTTTTGTTATCCTTTTGCTATCATTTGTTATCCTGATCCCTGGGTCAGTTAGGATAACATGTTATCCTATATGGCCCATGTTATCCTATCTGACCCAGTCAGTTAGGATAACAAAAGGATAACACTGGGCCAGTTAGGATAACATGTTATCCTATCTGACCCAGTGTTATCCTTTTGTTATCCTTTTGTTATCCTATCTGACCCAGTGACCAGGATAACAAAGGATAACAAAGGATAACAAAAGGATAACACAAGGATAACATTGGTTGTAACTTGCGATAGTTACGGTAGTTACCAGGGTAACTACCTCCCCACGCGATCACCATCGATGCCTCTCCTGCTCATTATCCTCATTCTTCCCTCAAGCGATCGGCATCGCTACCTCCCCCAAGCGATCACCATCGCTTCCCCTCCCTCTCATCATCCTCATTCTTCCCCACGCGATCGACATCGCTACCTCCCCCAAGCGATCGCAATCGCTCCCCCTGTTCCTCATTCTCCCCCAGCGATCGGCATCGCGATCCACCTTCCCCCACCCCACCCCACCCCCGCCACCCCCCACCCCCCAGCGATCGACATCGCTATCCTCCTCATCCTCCCTCTACTTCTCCTCATCCTCCTCCCCCCAGCGATCGGCATTGCTATCCCCCCTCACCCCCAGCGATCGACATCGGTATCCTTCTCCTCCTCCTCCTCCTTCGTCTCCTCCCCCCAGCGATCGACATCGCTATCCCCTCTCCCCCAGCGATCGACATCGCTATCCTCCTCCTCCTTCTTATCCTCCTCCAAGCGATCGACATCGCTACCCCCCACCCCCCACCCAGCGATCGACATCGCTATCATCCTCATTATCCTGCTCCTTCTCCTCATTTCATATTCATAAGCATGCGGCGGCGCGATCCGCGGCCGCGGCCGCAGGCGGCGAACGTCGCAGAGCGCCAGCGACCCGCGACGAAGATGATGTCGGGCTCCAGGGTCGCCTCCCACATGTCGCTGAGAAGCGCCAGAGCCCGCTGAGCAGCGCCAAAGCCCGCTGCCACTGTTCAGAGGAGGGGCACCGACGCGCCCATCGTCTCGGCGACCTGCTCCCCCGCCGCCCTCAGGGACGCCTCCTCCTGCTCGAACGCCTGAGACGCCTTGAGGCACGTCTCCTTCGCCACCTCGGCGCAGCGCTCCGCCCGCTTCAGGCAGTCCATGAGCGCATCGGCCCGCGCCTTGCTGAGCCTGAACTCGGTCTCGGGGGGCACGTCGGGCAGCGAGGCGTCTCCTGTCATGGGCGCCATGATCAGGTTCATCGCCGCGGGCGCCGCGGACGGCGCAGCCTTCCCCGTCAGGCCTGCAGCCGATTGCACCCGCAACTGCATATGCTGCTGTAGCTGCTGCTGCTGCTGCTGTATATGCTGCTGCTGCTGCCGCATCTGCTGCTGCTGCTGCTGCAGCTGCTCCGCCGTCTGCTGCAGCTTGTGCGCCGCCGCAATCGCCAGGCTGGCCGCCGCCGCGGGGGCGCGGTCGTCTCCGCGGCCGCGGGGCGGCGTGCGCGGCGCGGGGCGGCCGCGGTGGCTGCGGTGGCTGCGGCTGCGGCTGCGCCTGCGCGCAGGCGATCGCGCGCGGCGATCGCGCCCGCGACTGCTGGCGGCCCCTGCGCTGGCGGCGGCCGCGGCGGCGGCCCCTGCGCTGGCGGCGGGCGCCGTCTTGTAGGGGTTGGCCGCGGTTGCCGCCGCCTTCTCGGCCTGGTGCTTCTGCCACGCCGCCACCTCACTGTCGCTGAGGCGCTCCGCGTTGGCGTCGTCCAGGAGGCGGTTGATCTCCTCTAAGTTGGGCCCGCTCTCCGTCTTGAGAAACTTGTGGCTCTCCGCCGTCGACGTCGCCAAGTGGTTGAAGAGCCACTCCAAGCACTCCGCGTGGCTCTCCTTGTAGCACTTGGCCTTGCAGTTGCTGACGGGGCAGCCGACCGCGCACCACTCCTCCTCTGTCTTGACGGGGCAGGCTGCCGCGACGTCGGACGACATGGTCGGTGCTGGCGACGGAGCTGGCGTCGGTGCTGACGACGGCGCTCGTGTCGGCGCTGGCGTCGGCGCGGGCGGGCGCCGATGGAGACACGCTCCGCTGGGCGCAGGCGATCCGCTCCGATGGGCGCGCCACGCGTGGAGCCGACAATGGCCATGCAATGCGTGCAATGATGCGTGCAACGTGAGCACAAGGCCAGCGATCGGAATCGCTCCCCCGCACAATTTTGTCGTCGTCGGTCGTCGCCTTTGTCAGTCGTCGCCAGAAGTCGTCACATCCCCTCAGCCAGCGATCGTAATAGCCATCCCCATCCTCACATCCCCATCCACACATCGTAATCGTTAGTCGCCGGTCCTCATCCTCACATCCCTTCAGCGACACCTCCCATCCCCTCAGCGATCGTAATCGCTATTGCACACACAAGCGATCGTAATCGCCATTGCACACACAAGCGGTCGTAATCGCGATTGCAAACAATCTCTGCGCGTACACAAGATCGTTTTGCCGCAGCGCCTGGAGCAGCAAGCGCATGCAGATCGCTTATGCGCGCCCAAGGCGCGAAGAGGCGCCGCGCCCCACGGCTTCGCAGCGCCTGAAGCCGCAAGCGCAGCCGAGATGTGCCAGCGCAAGCACCAGCGCCAGCGCGAAGAGGGCGCGACGGCGCCGCGCCTCTCGGCTGCGCGCCATGGCGCGGAGAGGCGCCGCTCCAGCGGCCAGCGCCAGCGGCCAGCGCGAAGCTCCAGCGGCCAGCGCCAGCGCGCCGCGCCTGCAGCGCAGGCGCCAGCGGCGCCGCGCCAGGGCGCCGCGCGCCTCACGTCAGCCGCGACGGCGGCGGGACGGCGGCGGGGACGCCTCTGCGCCACGGCGGCAGCGGCGCTGTCGATGGCCTCGGCGCTGCCCCTGGCGTCGGCGCCGTTGCCAGCGGGCGCGCGGGTGACGCAATGCGCGGGCGCGCCGCGCGCGGCGCCGCGGCGGGCGGGGGCGGCCCCGCGGGGGGAGGAGCCAGGGAATCGCCCATGCCGCCGCCCTTGCCGCCGCCCATGACGCCGCTGCGGGGGTCGGGGAGCGACCCAGCGGGGACCTTGCCTGGCGCGCCGCCGCCGTACTTCTTCGCGAAGTACTCCCTGTTCCTCCCCCCGCGGTTGGCCCGCTGCTTGGCGTTGACGCGGCGCCGCTGGCCGCGCCACGTCTCGGGCCCGCCCTCGGCTGGACCCGCAGGGCCGCGCTGCCACCAATGCAAGCCGAGGGCCTTCGCCGCCGCAGCCTCGCCGCGCAGGTCGGCGACCTGCTCCTCGGTGTAGCCCGCCCCCTGGCCAGCCGCGCGCTCCTCGTAGACCCTCGCCCACGCCGCCTCGGCCACGGCCTCAGGGGGAGGCGGCGCCCGAGGCCCCACCCTCTCGGGCGGCGCCCGAGGCCATTGCGACCCCTTGGCGCGCGGGTCGAGGGCGCGCGGGCTGCGGCTCCGCGAGCGCTCCGCGGCCGTCGGCGCGGGCGGCGCGGGAGCCGCCGCTGGCGGCGCGGCCGCTGACTCCTCGGCCGCCGCAGCCGCTGCCGCCTGCTGGGCCCGAGCCGAATCGCGGCGCGAGACGTACGGCCGCGGCGCGCTGAGCGACAGCGACGTCGACGTGCGGCCCGACTGGCCGCCCGACGAGCGGCTGTCGCGAGGATCGCGCGCCTGCGGCGAGGGCGCGACCTCGACGGGGGGCACCTCCTCGCGAGGCCCCGCCTCCTCCTCCTCCTCCGCCGCCTGCTCCTCCGCCGCCGCCGCCGCCGCTGGTTCCTCGACCTCCGCACCCTCCTCGCCTGGCGACGACGCAATCTCCAGGAGCACGTCTGACGCATCGTGCGTCTCGACCTCCGCACCCGCCTCGGACGCCTCCTCCTGCTCCTTCTCGGCGGCCTCGGTTAAAGGAGACTCCTGCTTCTCCGCGGCCTCGGGCGGCGCCTCCTCCCCGTGCTCCTCCGCGGCCTCGGGCGGCGCCTCCTCATGAGCAGCCAGCGCCGCGTTTGCGAAGACGTCCGCGGCCTCGTTCGCGAAGGCGAAGAACTCCTCGGCGGCATCGCGACGGCCGCGGCCGCGGGGCGGCGCCATGGAGGCGCTGGCGCAGGCGCAGGTGTAGGCGCTGGGCCTGGTGTAGGCGCTGGCGCGCCACCTGCTGGGCCCCAAATGGCTAGTGCGATGCATGCAATGATGTGCGCAATGTGCGCACATGCCCAGCGATCGCCATCGCTCCTCCGCCTCTTGCTCTTCCACCTCATCCACCTCCCCTCCCATCACCACGTCCACTCTAGCTTCGCCATCCTCCGAGCGACAGCTGCAATTCCACTCGCTGAAATCCCCAAGCGATCGCCATCGCTGCAATCTGCACTCGCTGCAAACTAATCTACAATCCCTGCAAACACAATCGATCATCATCGCTGCCCTGCCCAACCGACCTCAAGCGATCCCCATCGCTGTCCTGCAACTCCATCCCTGCACCCCCCCGAACAACCATCCCTACACCAAGCGATCATCATCGCTGCCCCTCCTCCACCACTCACTATTCATAGCCATAATCGGCTATCTAGTCGTGTGCGAGCACACGCATTGCAGGCTGCATCGTCGCAGCGCCCGTGCGAATTCGCCAGATCAGGCGCAGCTGCCGATCAAGCGTGGATGCCGAGCTTCTTCTCCTGTTTGCGCACCCACTTCTTAGCCGCAGCGATCGCCTTGTCGCTGCTGCCGCCGTGGTCGCTGAACTTGATGGCCGTCGACTGGCCTGGACCTTTCGCACCCGTGCGGCACATGACCTGGTTGCGGGACCATTCCACCGCATATGCGGGTTTCGGTGGTTTCTGGACCCCCTTCGCGCCCACGTGCTCGGCCTCAGTCTTCTTCTTCTTGTTCTTCCGCTTCGCCTTGGCCTTGGCTTTGGGGGGCGCGGGGTGGCCGTCGCCAGCGGCCTTGCGCTTCTTCTTCATCGGCGGCGGCGGCTCCGCCTCCTCCACGCCGTCGGCGCTCTTGTTATCGGAGTCGCCCCCGTCGCTGCCCTCCGACTCGTCCTCGCTCGGCGGCGTCTTGGCCACATCTGGCAGGCATTGTTTGCCACCGAGCTTCGCGAAGATCTTGTCCCTGGCCTCCTCCACGCTGTGCGTCGTCGGCTGCGGCGCCGACTCCGTGTCGCCGATCGGAATCGCGCCGTCCGTGGCGGGCGCAATGGGCTGCGGAGTGCAACGCCTGCATGGCACGCCGCCTCGCGCACCTTGGCGGCCGCCACCCTGCATCGTCATCGCCCTTTCCGCGAGCTGCAACGCCATGTCGACGGACGACCGATTGCCATCGGACGTGGCCTTGAGGCGAGCCTTGGACTCTCGCATCGGGGCCGCGTCGCACAGCACCATCAACATGGTGCGGTCCAGCGGGCACTCGTTTGCTGGGGCCTCCCCTCCGCCACCATCCGCGCGCGAGTACCACTCGGGGTGCACCTTCGGCATGTCAGTCGGGTCCGCAGGGAGCTCGCTGACGAAGGACGGCTCGGTCGCGGCAAGCTGCTTACACAACTTCCACGGCAGGAGCTTCTTGGCGTATGTTTTCGCCCGCTTGAAATAGCCCCACTGTGCCATCGGACACATGCGCATCGTCCAATCGAAGCCGCCCACGAGGAGGGCGACGCACGCCGCCAGTTGAACCGTCGGCTCATGCAGCGCGCGCCACCCGAGGGATTTGCAAGCCTGCAGGACGACCGCAACCCGACCCATGAAGTCGTTGCGCTCGTCCAGGATCTTGTCCCACTGCCTCTTCGTGAGGTAGGCGGGGAGGGACGAGAAGTCCTGCATCGGCGCCCTGCCCGACCCCGCCAGCTCCGCGCTTGCGGCCGCGTTAGCGGCCAACATTTGCGCTGAGGCCGTCGCCAACGTCGTGGCGCGGCCGAGCAGCGTGGCAAGCGCCCTCTTGCCGAAAGGCATCTGGCCGATCTCCAGGACCAGCATGGCCGAGTCCTCGGCGGAGATGAAGGTCCACGGCGCCATGATGGCCATCGCCGTGGCGCTCTGCGCCTCCGCGATCTCCTTGTACGCGTCGGACTTCTCCCCGATCTGGGCGAGGACCGACTTGGCGGCCTTCAGCTGCTTCACCAGGTCGGCCGCCATGGCGCCCGCGGGCGTCGCTCGCGCCGCGCACGCGGCGCGACTGCAAAACCGACAACGGCTATGCACAGCGATCGTTCAAAAGGATTGCCGCCTACTTAAGTTAGCGATCGGTATCGCTTCTCTGCTTCTCCCTCCTCCTCCCCGCCCTCCCCCAAGCGATCGCTATCGCTTCTCCTTCTCCTCCTCCTCCTCCTCCTCCAAGCGATCGCCATCGCAACCTCCCCCCATCCCCCTCCTCCTCACACAAGCGATCGCCATCGCTACATCCCCCGTCCCTCCCCCTCCTCCGATGATCCCTCCTCCACCTCCTCCTCCTCCTCTCTTTTGTTTGCAACCCGTAGGGTTCGGTCCGTGCACGTCCTACTCCCCCCTCCCCCCCTCCCCCAAGCGGTCGCCATCGCTGTTCCCCCCGTCGCCCATCCTCCTCCTTCTGGGGGAGGTGAAGCGACGGCGATGACGATGAGGAGAAGGAAAAAGATGAGGAGAAGGAAAGCGATGTCGATCGCTGAAAGGAAGGTGGATGATGATAAAGGAGATCACTGAGCGCCGCGCGCAGCCGCTCTGCCTCGTGGAGGCGCGCGGGGCTCGCGCGCGCGGGGCGCGGAGGCGCGATGTGGGGTGCTCCGCGCGAGCTCGCGCAGGGGGCTCGCGCTTTGGCGCTCAGGCGCCAGCGCGACAACCTGCTGCAGCAGCTCGCGGAGGCGGATGCCCCCTCCTCCCAGCGATCGCCATCGCTCTCCCCCGAATCCTCCTCCTCCGCTTCCTCCCCTTCCTCCTCCTCCTCCACCTCCTCCTTCCCCCTCCTCCCCCTCCTCACCCCTCCCCCCACCCCCTCCTCCCTTCACTCCACCGCCCCTCTCCCCCTCCCCCCGCCTCTGCAGACTGTCAACGCGGAGCAGACAGAGCGCGCCGCGCAGCTCTCGCTGCGGCTGGAGGAGGCGGGAAACGATGACGACGAGACGACGACGACGGCGGCGGCGACGACGACGACGAATGAGGCGGAGCGCGAGCTAGTGATCGCGATCGGCGAGAGGGGCGCGGTGCTGCGGCGGGAGGCGGAGCTGAAGGCGGAGAACGCGCAGCTGAGGAAGGAGGCGCAGGAGGCGCAGCTGCTGCGGAGGGAGGAGCAGGCGCGCCTTCAGGCGGAAAATGCGCAGCTGAGGGCGGAGAAGGCGGAAAAGAAGAAGAAGAAGAAGAAGAAGGAGAAGAAGGAGACGAAGGAGAAGGAGGCGGCGGCGAAGGCGAAGGCGGCGGCGAAGGCGGCGAAGGCCAAGGCGGCGCGCGCCGCGGCGAAAGCGCCAGCGGCGGCGAAGGCGCCGCCAGCGCCGCCAGCGGCGCCAGCGGCGGCGAAGGCGCAAATGCCGCCGCCGTCGACTTCGCCTCCGCGGTGAGGCCGCGCGCCCGCAAGCGCGGAGCGCGCCGCGCGCCCGCAAGCGCGATAACAAAAGACCAGCGATCGTAATCGCTATCCCCTCGTCCTCTTCCCCCCACCCCGCCCTCCCCCAAGCGATCACCATCGCTTCTCTTCCTCCTTCCCGTCCTCACCCTCCTCCTTCCAAGCGATCGACGTCGCTTCACCTCCCCCAGCGATCGCCATCGCTTCTCCTCCTCCTCCTCCTCCTCCTCCTCCTCCTCCTCCTCCTCCTCCTCCTCCTCCTCCTCCTCCTCCAAGCGATCGCCATCGCTACCTTCCTCATCCCCCTCCTCCTCACCCAAGCGATCGCCATCGCTTCTCCTCCTCCTCCCCATCCAAGCGATCGACATCGCTACCTTCCCCATCCCCTTCCTCCCCACCCAAGCGATCGCCATCGCTACCGCGGCGAGCACCCACCAGGCGGCGCCGCGACGAGCTCCAGGTCGATGGGCAAATCCCAAATCCTGAAAAACCTCTTCAAATCCAGATAACCTCTCCAAATCCAGAAAACCTCACCAAATCCAAAAAAGATTTCCCCAAATCCGGAAATCGTTCCTGAAAACTACATCCACCTCCTCCTCCTCATCCCTCCTCCCCCTCCTCCTCCTCCTCCTCGTCCTCCTCCTCGCCCTCCTCCTCGTCCTCCTCTGCGTGGGGGCCGCGGGCCGCGACGTCCCTGCGGCGCGGCGGGCGGGCGCGCGGCGGGAGGGGAAGAGAAGCGAAGGAGGGATGGAGGGAAGTTATAAGTTACTTATAAGTAACATATATGTTACTTATAAGTATTGCATCTCAGCACGGGTAAGTAACTTAGCGGTAGTGATAAGTATCTTCCAGCGTCATTAACAATCAGCGAAATACTTATAACTAACCTAAATATAGTTTTGCGACAAGACAAATACTTAAGGGCACATAGAAATAGTTAGAAATACTTAGGTACTTATCCCTTGCTATAAGTATCTTATACCTAGCTGTACCTATGGTGCAACTAGCATAAGAACCACCATTCTCGAAGCGGCGGCAGCAGCGGGGAACGCCAGGGGCGCCGGCGGCGCCCTCGCCGTGCCGCCCGCAGCGCCTCCACCGGCTCCAGCGGAGGAGCGACGGGAACGGAGGCCCCGCCTGCCGGCGGCGCCGGCGACGCAGCTGGCTCCGGCCCCCCCGGGGCGACGGGCGGCGGGGCTGGGCGGCCCCGCGGCGGCGCCGCTGGCGCCTCCACCGGCCCCCGGGGGGCAACGGGAGCAGAGCGCGACAGGCGCGCCCAGCGCGTACCTGGTGGCAGCCGCCCTCCGTCAGGCCGGCTGGGCTCGCTTCACGGCGACGGACCTGCCCGACAACCAGGTGCTCCTGCGCTGGGGCCCCTGAGCCCAGGCCGGGAGCTTCGAGGGGTCGCGGCAGTGGAGCTGGACAGGGGAGAGCACCCAATCGAGTCGGAGTACGGAGCCGATTGGGCGGTGCACACCCCGGACTCGCGGTCGGCTTGGGCCGACCTGCTCGAGGACGCAGCTGGCGGTGAGGGCTCCGAGGGCGGCCACGCGGTGGCGACGCCGCCCCGGGCCGCTAGGCGGGCAGGGCGCCGCGGCGAGCGGGCGGCCGACAGGACCCGCGCGGCGGTGAAGCCGCTCCCGGCCCTCCCTGCTGCGGCAGGCCTGGGCGACGGTCTGGAGGCGGACGGATCGCCTCGCGCAGCCGCCCATGCCGGCGCGGCGGACGCGCCGGTTCTGGCCCCCTCGCCCGAGCGGGAGGGCGACGGTCTGGAGGCCGACGGCATCGGCAGGGACGAGTTCCTGCAGGCGCTGCGCTTCTGCCTGGACAACTCGGGCTGGGTGGCGGCGCGCGCGCTCGCGCCGGCGCTCCACGTGAAGCTCCGCGGATGTGGATTCCGCGAGGCGCGAGCCCGGATCCTGGAGGCGTGCGACGGCATCCCTGACGCGCGGGGGCGCCGGCGGGCAGCCGAGCGCGTCCTGGGTCGGCGCCTGGGGCGGGCCAGGGAGCCCTGAGCCCCGCGCCGCCGGCCAGGCCCGCCGGTCTCGCGGCTGGCACTGCCTGTGCCCAGCCAGCTGAGCAGGGGCGAGCTCGGGGAGCTCGTGGGCCTGCGGACGCCCGGCGCTGAGAGCGGTACTCCGCGAAGCCGGGGTGCCAGGTGGCGGCCGCGGCCGTGCCTGTCTGCGCTGCTTGCTGCTGCTGCTGCTTCTCGTCTTGTTCTTCCCCCCCCCTGCTGCTTTCCTCTCCTCTCCTAAGCCACGGGGCGCCCACTCGAGCTGGTAAAAAAAAGTGATCTACGCCCCCCAGCGCCCTCTCCCCCCCCTCATGGCTGGGTGTGATCCACGCGTCCAGCGCCCCACCTCCCCCTTCGTGCCTGAAGTGCGCCCTCGGCAGGCGTGCGCAAGATCTCGCCTCGAGGAGCCAAACGGCTTGAGCCAAAAAACGAGGCCGGGGTTCGACTCGCATCAAGGAGGGAGGCCTCAGGTAATCTCACAGAGGGTTGGACTCTTGGAAATTCAATGGGGCTGGTGGGGGCTTCGGGGTCCGAGTGCGTCTCGTCTTGTGAGAGGACAGAACTGATACACAACCACCGCCGGGAGCGCCGATGTTCCAGGACCCTAGGGGCAGTGGGTGTGAATCCCACCAGCTCCCTGGGCATGAGTAGGGCGTTCCCTCTTTCAACCCCCTTACTTCCTTCGAGGATGGTTTCTTTACTGTTACCCATTGAAAACCCTTCGCCAAGCCTTCGCCTTCGAGTCTGCAGCATGCGCGGGCGCCCCGTGGCCACTTCGCATGCGCTTTTGCACAGGACCGCGGGGGGGGGCGCATATATTGCTTGCTGCGCGCAGGCCAAGCAATCCCTGCCAACCTGCGATGCGAGATGCACCTGCTGCTTCCGAATCTGAAGCATGCGCGGGCGCCCCGCGACCACTCTGTATTGGCTCTCGACGAGGGTCCTCGGGGTCGACGCCTGTGCTGAGAGGGCGGGAGGGAGTGCGATGGGGAGGAAAAGGGGGAGGGGCGAGTGGAGGGGAGCGAGAGGGCCACTGGAGGAGACAGGAGGAGGGGAAGATAGGATGGGCGCATGAAGGAGGGAGTGGAAGAGGAGGAGGGGCAGTGAGGAGGGGGGGGGGGAGACGGGGAGGGAGGGGGACAGGATGGGAGAAGTCACGAGGTACAGTCAACCCGCAGAGTAAGGATGCGCGATAAGGATGCAAGGGCCTTGGAAGCCCATCTCGAAGCGTTTCGAGGGGGCGCGGCCAACGAGAGTGTCCAAGGATGGACCCAGGAAGCAAGGATGCAAGGGCACCCTTGGGAGGGATGCCTATCCTTACTCTTCGGGTCAACTGCAGGAGGGATGATGCAGGAGGAGGGTGGAGGAGAGGAAGGGAGGTGGGAGGAGAGGGAGAGGGGCTGGGGGCGCTGGGGGAGACGGGAAGGAGGTGGAGGGTCTAAGAGAGGGGGAGGGGGGGGGGAGGAAGAGGAAGGAGGAGAGGAGGACGGACGACGGGGGGAGGTAACGTTAGGTCGGGCATGTCCCCCTGCAGGCGGATTTTGGACGAAAATTGAAGCATAGTCACAAGTACCCAAAAAACAAGTCATCCACAAAATAATAGACACATCGTCCAGAGACTCTATTGCTTGACTATGTTTGAATATTCCCACTGTAGAGGGACAGGCCCGACTTCAGTCTAAGAGAGAGGGGGGGGAGAAAGAGGAAGGAGGAGAGGAGGACGGACGAAGGGGGGAGATAATTAACGAGACGAGAGGATGGTCGGGCGGTCGTGGGCGCCTACAGCTTGGCACTCGCCAGGCCCAGCCTGGAACCCCTCCAAACATGAGGTCGGGCATGTCCTCCTACAGGCGGATTTTGGGCGAAAAATGAAAGATAGCCAATATACATACCTCAAACTAGCCAAAACATGATACAACAAAATCGTCCCAGGACTGTCTGTTGACTATTTTAAGAATATCCCTCCTGTAGAGGGACAGGCCCGACTTAATCCAAGGTCTGTACCTCGGCCTCGGCCAGGACACGAACAGAGCAGGCACGAACGCCTCAGGGACCCGGAGAGCCTGCGAGTCCAGAGGATGCATCGGGCGCCGCAGCCCGTCTAGAGCTCGGCAGCCCTCGCGCCTTCTGAGAAGTGTTCTGTTTTCGAGGAAGGCTCAGGAAACTTCTCAGGAGGCCCAGGGCCTGCCGAGCCTTCCGACGAGGCCCGCCCCGTCTCACTCCCACCCCCGGGCTCGCCGCCGGAGAACGCTTTGGAATGCACTGAGACCCTCTGGGAACAAGCCCGAACCCTGGGGCTGCCAGTCGACCCCCGCCCCGTGATGATGGTTGGACGGTCACCACAGACGCACGTAGACCTACACACGCTACGTCTCTAACCACCTCCTGGCAAAGCTGAGTTTAGGTTGGGCATGTCGCCCTACAGGCGGATTTTGGAGAACGAATTATAAGTAGCCGACAAAGACTCAAACATAGTTTAAGAACATTAGAAGCATCGCCCCCTGGTCATTTTTTGACTATGTTTGAATTTCCTTTACGTAGAGTGACGCGCTCGACTTAAAACTGTGATGCTTGTGCCTGGTGCCCTGGTTGTTCAATAACTTCCCTTCAGCACAAATGTGCCGAAATGTCTGCAATACCAAATCGGCGCAATCGAACATCATCCGTGGAGAATGAGTCAACGCTGGCTTCGGGAATCTTCTGACCCGGGTCAATCCAGACCCGGGTCAGTCAGGCCTTGCAAAATCCTGCAAGATCCTGCAAGACCCTGCACCCAAACCCGGGTCGATGCGAAGGATCCCGCAAGATCCTGCAGGACCCTGCGCCCAAACCCGGGCCAATGGAAGCCTAGCCAAGCAGGATCCTGCAAGATCTGGCGCTCTGGCTGACCCCCGTTTGCATGGACCCCCGTCTCAAGGCTCCCGATGGCTGTGAGTAGGGGGACAAAAAGTGGCATGAACATAAAAACTCGGAGGTCCACGCGGATTTCTCGGATCGGCGCTGGACCCCCCTCCCTGGCGCGCGGAGCGCGCCAAGGGCGGCGCTAGAGGCGCCGCCGGGGGGCCCCAGCGCCGATCCGAGAAATCCGCGCGGACCTCAGAGTTTTTAATGTTTATGTCACTTTTTGTTCCCCTAATGCATGGACCCCCGTCTCGAGGCTCCCGATGGCTGTGAGAGCAGTGCTCCTTGCAGACGCCGGCACGCTCCGCAGATCGAGCCGACTCGTACCTGCCGTGCACGTGTCGAACCCGTGCGCGCTTCCTCCTGCCTCCGGCCGCCTCGTGCAGGTGCGACCAGGCCCAGGGCAACACAACTGAAGGGGCCCTGGGACACACACACACACACACACACACACACACATAGACACACACACACACACAAATAACAGGACTCCCAATGTTTTCCCAGATTTTCTGGGTGTCTTCCCCACACTTCCCATATTTTCCTGGGCATCGACGATTCATTGTGTCTGTGTGTTGTCCCCTTCTGAATCACACTAATCAAGAACACGCGACCCTCCGCTGGCCAACCTGAAGAAGAGTCAAGGGTGCCCTCCCCTAAGAATGCGCAAGAAGATCCAGCAACAGCGAAGAACATCAGGGTACCCTCCCCGAATCGACCGCGATCTTAGCGTCTGTTTGCAGTAGTGCGTCCTGTGGGGGAGACTCCACCTGCTCGAAACAGGCGCCAACTGACAGCCAAGATCTGCTCCATAGGGCATTAGGGGGGGGGGAAAGGGGTTGCGAGGGCCCGCGCCGATCGGCGAAACAAGTAATAAAAAGCGGTCATCTCCGCGAGGGCCCCGGCCACGACCCAGGGCGGGGCCCCATCAACAACGCTCATCCTCATTGTGCCGCCAGGCCCCGGATCTGAGGCCCCTCGGGGGGGTCTTCAGAAACGCGCCTCCGCGGCGGTCCGCGCAGGGTCTCTGGAGGCCTCGGTAGTCCCTGCACGACCCCTGGACGCCTCCAGGTGCTGCCAGAGGCCCCGAGAGGGCTAGACATGGCTAGAATGCATTGCGCGCGAAAATCCAGCAATACCGGAATGTGTTGCACGCGCCAGAGCTATTGCAACACACATCGATTGCACCAAATCTATTGCACCACCCCCTTTCGGCTGGACCCCCTCTGGGGTCAACCAGAAAACGGCCGCGGTCCCGCAGGCAGCGGGGGGGAGGTCATCCGTCCGGCTGGGGCCGCCCGCGCCTAGGAGGCAGTCCTCGTGGTAGAGGTGCCTCGCCGCAGCGGAGGCTGGCGGCGCGTAGGAGGAGTGGTGAGGCGGGGGGGCATACAGTGGAGGCCAGTCCACAAGAAACCGTCCACGAAAAACCCAACCCTGAGACCCCAGGACGTCCATGGATATTTGATGTGGGAAGGTCAGGCTTTCTATCGAAAAACCATCGAAACCCAAGAAACCTAGGGCACCCTAGAGGCTAGCAGGGTGGGCCTCCACTGTAGCCTGCTGAGAACACAGCTTGCAGACTTCTGAGAGGGCTTCGCATAGAGAGCCGAAACAAAAGCACCCTGATGATCAGCACCCCGACGAGTGAAGCCGCTTAGTAAGCGTACCCGAGGAAGGAATCGAGCAGGGCAGGGCAGTCTAGTAAACGACGCCCAGGGCCGTTCGGTAAACGCCGATGAGGGGGGTCGGGGTGGTGTCTCCTCCCTTGACTTTAGGAGGTACGAGGACTTCTGAGAAGCCCGCGCTCAGGAGAGCCCCACATCCCTCGCCGTACCACCGCCTGAACGCTGCCGAGGCGACCGCGCGGGCTGGCGGGAGGAGAAGACCAGAGAGCGCTGGCGGATCGGGGGAGTGGCACGGGAGCAGAGCAGACCTGGAGGGACGACGCGTGCCTCCCTCCTTCCCTCGGGGAACACAGGATGGCATAAAAGTATATAAACTTTTGGAGGTCCGCGGGGATTTCTTGGATCGGCGCTGGACCCCCCTAACTACATTTAAGTCGGGCGTGTCCCCCCACAGGGGGGTTTTCGATGAAAAATAAAAAAGCTCAAAAAATATTCCGAAATGACCAAACAAATACTAAAAAAAATAGTCTCTGGACTATTTTTTGACTATTCTTGAATATTCCTCCTGTAGAGGGACGGGCCCGACTTAAAACTACCTGGCTACATGCGAGGCCCCCCGCACAACTCGACCCCCTCCCGCGGACCAGTGCTTCGCCCCGGGTCGCCCGCTGACGACCCCGCTGCCCGAAGCATGGCCCCCCAGAGGCCGGCAGCGAAGCGAGAGAGAGAGAGGTGCTGGCGTTGTTGAGGCCTCGACTCCAGAGGTCCGGGAGGGAGGTCCCTGGAGTTAGAAGGGCATGAAGGGCCATTGGTCCAACGGTCACGTGAGAGCGGCCCTGGCTGCGTCCATCGCGAGGGCCCTTCCAGGGCTGGAATTAAACGTCGGTTTTCGTTGTGTGTTCGTTTTGTGATTCGTTCTGCTATGCTTGGTCTCGTATACCTCCCTGCCAGAACGAAACACACCACACAGCCGAAGTCTAGCAAAACAGCGTCAGGTCCAGCCCTGCGTGCGAGCGGCCCTGGCTGCGGCCACCGCGAGGGTCCTTCTGGGTCGTCTTGGGAGCCTCTCGGGGCTGCATTGGACTGCCTCGCCCTCCTCCTGTAGGGAGACACGCCCTACTTGAGTATTCCTCCTGTAAGCATTGACTATTTGACTATTTTGGAATGTTTCGGAGCACTGACAATTTTTGAAGAAAAAAATTCTCTCTGTGAACAGTTTGGAATCTTGTATTTTTGAATATGCTGAAAGCGCCTCCCTTTTGACTATTTCTGAATACTCCTCCTGTAGAGGGACACGCTCTACTTAGGGCTGCAGTGGACCGTCTCGTCCCTGACCAGCCACAACTGGGGGAGCTGCGGTCCTTGCCCCCCTGGGGGAACCCATCGCGTCGACGATCTCTCGAGAGGGGTGTCGAAATCGATGGGCCCCCCAGGGGTAAGGACCACAGCTCCCCCGGGTGTGGCCGGCCTGCGTCCTCCTCCTCCCAGGCACGGCCGCTGGAGGTGGACTTCGAGCGGGCGGCCGCCCTCCGCCCTTCGCCCACCGCGCGGCACCACCACCAGGACCGCCCCCAGCCTGCCTCGCAGAGCTCGACTTAGGTCGGGCATGCCCTCTTACAGGACAATTTTGGACTAGGAATCAAACATGCAAAACACATGCTCATACATATATATATATATGTATATATGTATACATATATATACACATATAATGCTAAAGCAATCGTCCCCATACTATTTTTGGACTAACGTTGAATATACCTCCTGTAGAGGGACAGGCCCGACTTAAGGCTCCACCAAGACAGTGCTTCTCGCGTTCGTTGTGCTTTAGTTGTCCCTCGTCTTGTCTTCGTTCCGCCTTCGCTGCAAAGTCAAATCAACACGAAAACGGCCCACGGAATCGCCAAAACACCGTCCAGGGCCAACGCGGTAAGTACGGTGCACACACGTCCGGGGTCCCAAAACGGTGTGGTGACGGACCGCATGGTGGCCTCGGAATCTCCAACGACCTCACCGCGCGGTCCATCACCACACGGTTTTGGGACCCTGGAGGCCCCAGTCGCTCGAGACATCCTCGGGGAACTACTCAAGAGAGTTCAACAGCTCATGGAGATCCCGAAACAAAACTGACTCACCACCCTGTGTGGCCACCACACCGTTTGGGGGCCCCCGAACATGTCGTCCACGGATCTTTCCTCCTGGGGAGGGCTCGGGAGCGGCTAAATCGAGACGGAAGAAACCCAAACCGAGGCCGAGCAGTCCGTTCGGACTTACGACCTGCCATCCTATTGGGAGAGGCCGAGTTTAACCCAGACGGAGACCGAACACTCCGTACGGACTTACTCCGTAAGGACTTCGTGCCCTCCGATCGGGCTTTACTTAACGAATGGGAGGGCGATCCATGGGGGGGAGATGCGCGCACGTCTCGTGCCCTCTTGGGGCCCCAGAGGGGTGCACTTCAGGGTCCCTTTGTGGCGCAAGAGGTGCACCCTTCTTCGCCACCCGATTCCTCGACGCCCGATCCGATCGGGGATCCTCTGACCCGGGTCAATTCAGACCCGGGTCACCCAAGCTCTGCACCCAAACCTGGGTCAGCGCGCCCCTGGCACTGCACCATCATTTAAGATCTGGCGCTCCGGCTGACCCCCGTTTGCACTGACCCCCGCCTCTCGAGCACCGACGATCTGGGACCCGACCTGCTCCGGCCCCACTCACGTGCCGATCCTCGGAGTGCGTGTGAGCGCCCACGCGCGTGTTGTCAGCCGAAGAGCCCTTCGATACGACACGGTCGGTGTAAAACGAGGACCGACGCCGACTGCGTCCTGTCGGCGGAGCTGTCATTGCACTGGCCTTGCAGACGTGCTGCAGCGGAACTCTGCGTGGCCATCTCCCAGTGCACGCCGAAATTGCGAGCGAAAAACGACGTGAATTTCACGTGGATGTTTTGTAGTCGTCATTCCTGGCCCAAAGAATCTACGCGAAATTCACTTCGAAATCCGGAGCGAAATTCTGCAGGACTATCCAGGCCCATCCCAGTGTTGTCCGAACGCTAGGGCTCCCAACTTCGCGCTTCGCCCTCCGCGAAGCGCGAATAACTTCGCGCCATCGCGCCGCCCCCCCAAAGGGAGAAAGGGAGGACGAGGAGGAGGGGGAGAAGGAACGAGGACCGCGAAGCGCGAATAACTTCGCGCCCACGTGGGAGCCCTTGGAACGGCATGCTCTGCGGTGTTGGCGCCAGGAGAGCTGGGCCCCGAAGGCGGCGACACGGACGGTCGCCAGGACGGGCGGCGGCGGGCGGAGAGAGCGGGGGGCGCCCGCACGGCAAGGACCGCCAGGAACCCCCCGCGTCCAGGCAGATGGCGCACTCCGCGCCGTCCTCTGCGGCGCTTTTCGCCGTCGTCGTCGTCGTCCTCCTCCTCGTCGTCCGCGTCCTCGTCGTCGTCGTCCTCGTCCTCGTCCTCGTCCTCGTCCTCGTTTTCCTCCTCCTCCTCGTCCTCCTCGTCCTCCTCGTCCTCGTCCTCCTCGTCCTCGTCCTCCTCCTCCTCCTCCTCCTCCTCCTCCTCCTCCTCCTCCTCCTCCTCCTCCTCCTCCTCCTCCGCGGCCCCCGAACGCGCCGCCCCGCCGCGGCCGCGGCGCGGCCGCAGCGGCGGCGGCGCCGCCGCTCGGGCGCGGCACACGCGCGCGCGCGAGCGCGGGCTAGAGTTGTATCCACGTCCGGTACGTCGTGGACTTTCTCCGAGGGGGCGCCGCAAGGGGCAGGCGCATTGGGTATGGATAGGAATCGAGCCTCTATAGGGGGCAAAGTCAGCCTCGGGCTTCTGGGCAAAGGAGCCCGAAACTCCATCATTACGGCAGTGGGTATGGACAGAAGTATTGCCCGCAGCGTGTGCCGTCGGGGGCGGCCAAGAGTCGAAGGTGCCACCATGATTTCCAAGAAGGCCCCCACGGCCTCCAGAGCATCCCTCACGAGGCCCAAAAGGGCCCCAGGGCCCCAAAAAGGAGCGGAGGGTACCTTGGGCCAGGGGTACCTCCAGCATTCCCCGAAAGAGGAGGGCGTCCGAGAAGGGGGGCGCAAATCAGGGCCCAGGGCACGTGCGCGGCCCATGAGGGGCCAAGGGACGTCTTAACACAACAGATAGAGGCCATGAAATCCGGGGAGATCTCATGGCCCCCGCCATGATATCCCCCCTCCCTAACCATACCCCCCTATTGCCTGCACGCGACAGTGTCAAGACGAAGCCAGGACTGTGACAAATCAGAGATCTCTGGGATCATGCGGCTTTGGAGGATGAGTCGGGGGCGCCAAAGCGCTCCAGATCGCCCTGAGAACATTCCGGAACGCTCTGGAGCGATTCGTCCTGGACCCAGACCCATACGACGAGTGTGTGTGTGTGTGTGTGTCTGTCTGTCTGTATGTCTGTCTGTCTGTCTGTCTATATGTCTAGAAGCTTGCCTGATGATTGACCAAATCGCTTGATGAGAGACAACCGCTTTTGCAACACTGAATACAGTATTATCGACACAGCGCAACAAAGTACAAGCAAGGGAACGGAATATGGGGAATGTGACAGCGAGTACAACTTGTCGAAACACTGCAACAAGGGCACGAGCATCTTTGAATTATGTGCGACCCCCACGGGCCGAGTGCACCCATTACGGTGGGGTGTCTCTTGCCCGGGGACGCGCCTGCCTTAACCGCTGCAGGCACCCGTGGACCGTTCCGTCTCCAGCGTGACGCGGGGCAGGCCGACGTTGACACGAACGACACCTTTGTTCCCGACGTATGGAAAACACCACGTGTAAAGCGCTCGGTGAGCTTCCTCTTGACACTGTGTCTGGCGTCGACCGCGGTAACTGTATTTGCCAGAAGACGTCGAGCCAGGCTACTAAACCCTGACTATCTGGCCTTCACAAAAGGGAGGAAACGACTGCCCCCTCTTCCGTGACATCGTCGGCACCTGGCGGCTTGGCCGCAGGCGCCCCCTTGTTCCTTGAATGTCCGACCCCCCGCCCCCGTGACCAGCGCACTGACTGGAGCACAGGACGGCGGAGCCGACTTCGTATCCCGGTTCTCGGGCACCACGATCAGAGCGCACGTGCGAAGCCCCCTCTTCGGTAAAACGACTGCTGCTACTACTCTGGCCGATGGGAAAAATGCTGCACCGCCGAAGACGAGCTATTGGAAAGACTTTCGGCTGATAGCCAGAAATTTGCCTGATGATTGACCAAATCGCTTGATGAGAGACAACCGCCTTGGCAACGCTGAATACAGCATTATCGAAACAGCGCAACAAAGTACAAGCAAGTGAACGGAATATGGAGAATGCGACAGCGAATACAACTTGTCGAAACACTGTAACAAGGGCACAAGCATCTTTGAATTATGTGCCCACCCCCACGGGCCGAGTGCACCCATTACGGCGGGGCGTCTCTTGCCCGAGTCTTTCTTCTGAGAATCGGGGTAAGATGACAAAGGAATTAAGATCTCATGTTCACTCTGCTCAGGGAGAGCAGAGACGGGATGAGACATTGACAAGACAAGTATCCGTTAAGCAAGACTACTCTATCAGGAATGTGAAGGGAGGAGGTCGGCCGAGGACGGACGACGACGAGCCGCCCGCGCACCCCAGCGCGCTCCTTTTCTCTCCTGCCAGCCGAGGTCGGCCGGCTCGAGCAGTCGCATGGCTGCGGAAACGCAGCTTCAGTTCATGCGGACAGTGCAACGCATGCAAACTAAGTTAAGTTCTGATTGAATATGAGGCGGAGGGGAGCATATTTACTCCCCCCGCGGCGGGCCGCGTAGAGCCCATCCAGCCACAGCACCCCCAGCCTGTACATTTGCACAACCACCGGAGCCAACCCGAAAAAGCTTTTACGGCTCAGCGGTGGCTGCCAGGGGGCCAAGGGCCGAAGAGGCTCGACGTTTCCCACCATTGTGATGAATATTTTCTCTCCGCTGGACCGGCTTAGCCGACCAGTAGAGAGGTCCGCGCCCAACGCGCTGAGCGCGTGGGTAAAGTGTTTTGCACGCGCCTGCCGCGGACGGAGTCACGCGGGCCACGCTCAGTTGAGGTCCTCGAACAGATTGGGGTCGTTCTATAAATAGTGACCAGGCGGCGTGGGAGGAGGCGGATTTTATGGCGCCGATCCTCCCATCTGTACGTCTACGCCGCGAGGCGTCCGAGACCGCCCTCTTTCTCTGTCAACCAGTGCCGCAGAACTTCCTGAGCTCCGCGCGGATTTCTTGGATCGGCGCTGGGTCCCCCGTTTCTTGCGCGCGGAGCGCGTCAGGGGCAGCGCCGAGGGCCTCGCCAGTGGGGCCCAGCGCCGATCCAAGAACTCCTCGCGGACCTCCGAGAGATTACGTCTGCAGTGGAGGCCAGTCCACAAGGGACCTTCCGCGAGAAACCCAACCCCGAGGCCCCAGGACGTCCCCAGTGATTCTTGGTGCGGCCACGCCACGCTCCCCACAACAAGACCATCGAAACCGCAGAAACCCAGGGCACCCTGGAGGCAAGCGTGAGGGGCAACGATAGGGGGGAACTGGCATAGGGGTGGATGCATCGACCTGGAATCAGCGATACATCGTCGATTGATCGGCGGTAGGCCTCTGATAGTGAGTGCGTACCTTCCTGGGCAGGTTGGGGCTATCGGGCCCCTATCGGCGATCAATGGGCGATTGGGGGTCGATGCATCCCCCCCCTATGCCTGTCCCCCTATCGTTGCCCCTGAAAGCGGGGTGCCTCTTGGCAGGGGCCCCCGCTGCCTGCCGCTCTGGACCCTCGACCTCTGCCGGGCGGCGCCGCCCCGCGCGGGCCGCGGCCGCAGCGAGGCGGCGGGGGTGGGGCTCCGTCGCCGTGGCCGCCGGCAGCGTGTCCTGCAGGTGCTTCGCCGCGGCCTCGGCCTCCGCGCCCCGGGGGGTGGGGGGTGGGCCCTCCGCGAATTTCGTGGAGCAGAGACCGACCGTCCTGGCTTCCTATAGGCCTACCACGCAGTGTTCTCAGAACCCCAGAATGTCCCAAAAACAAGAACAACGTTCTCAGAACATAACACCGATGTGCTCAAACAAAACAGCCCCAGCCAAAACTGTTCTAAGACAACTTCTTGCTGACCACAGCAGATTATTGGAACATTGTTTGGTAGGCCTATAGGCACGCCAAGACGCTTCGCCACTGCTTGATTTTGAGCCTCGACCCTCCGCTACATCATCTGGCCTTGTTTTCACGTCTGCGCGTCGGGGCCTGGCCGCCTGGCCAGTGGTGGGCGCTAGCCCGACTTTCGGGGCTCATGACACGGGGGTCCACGCCAACGGGGGTCAGCCAGAGCGCCGGCTCCTGCAGGATGCTGCAGGGCCACAATCTGTCAACAGCATGCGTGTCGTTGGTTATGTTGGCATTCTCGCCCTTTCACTTCCCGATGGGCTTCTGAGGCCTCACGATGGCCAGGAGAGCCCAAAGAGGGGCCCAGAATGACTCCAAGATGGCCCCAACAGCCAAGATAGCCCCAAGAGGGCTCCCAAGATCCGGAGAAGAGGGAGTCCCAAAGGCCTCCAAAATCGTCCCGATAGAGCCCCAACATGACTCAAACAAACTCGCAAGAGGCCTCATAGCGAAAGACCCACGAACGCATTTACTAATGCCTCCCAGGCCTGCTCAAGTTTATCCGGAGCTTCGGTTCGATGGCTGCTCCTCCCGTTCCACTGCTTGCGTCTACGCTTCCCTGATCAAGACACATCGCCTGGGCATCGTTTCTGGATAGGCTGATAGGGAAATTGCGCGAAGCGGCAAGAATGGACCTCAGGAGGTTCTGGCCCATACACATATTACGGGGATAAGCACCAACAAACATAGAACGGTCGATGCTGTGTGGCATACAGGAACGCCCGTTCTGTTGTTGCGTGTTCGTCGGATCTGGCTAAAGGGTGACGCTCTTGGCGATCTCGGTGTTCCAAAGGACACTCGGCGAGGCTGCTGGAAACCGCCCTGGGGTCCGAAAGCGCCTGGAAACCCCCAAAAATCCCGGAGACGTCCGAACACCTCCAGGAGACATCCGACAGCCTCCGAGACCTCTGCAGTCGACAAGCAATCTTGCAGCCTGAAAGTTTGCGCGCGGGCCTTCAAATTGTTCAACACCCCAAGGGGCGAAAAACTCCTCATTGGTCCAGTGGTTTCCCCTCCCCCCCCCATCTCCCAGGACCAGGTTGACCGCTTCATCGCCAAAACTTGAAAGCAGGTGACGGCCCAAGCGAGGTAGCGAGTTCGGCTCAGCGGTGTCCGAATCTGAGGCAAAGACAAAGGCCCGTGCTGATTCCTTGGACCGGCGCTGGACACCCTTCCCCTGGCTCGCGAAGCGTGCCAGAGGCGTCGCCGAAGTCGGCGCCGCCCAAAGAAGTTCGCGCGGGCCTTCCTTCGGTCGGGGAGCCCCTCGGTAACCCTTGGCTGACCGCGGCTCCGAGGACTGACCAAGAGCAAAGCCCTTGCCTGCCCGTGGCCCTGAGGACTGGACAAAGAGCAGGCGGTCACCCTCGGCTGACCGTAACTCAGGGGGGCCCCTCCGTCACCACTTCGGGGAGCCCCGAAGGCAGCCTCCGACGCATCTCACTTATTCTTGTTATTATTATTATGTTTTTCCTTGTTCTTCTTCTTCTTCTTTTTCTTCTTCTTCTTCTTCTTCTTTGTCTTCTTCCAATCCTGCCACTGGCCTGCCTTGCCCCACGACTGGATCCCCTGGCGGCGCGGGGACCTCGAAGCTTGCGGGTGTCGTTTGGGCGAAATGGGCTCTAACAAAGAGCAGGATGAGGAGGAGGATGAGATGAGATGAGACCAGTCGCGAAGCGAGTAGCAGGAGGAGGAGGAGGAGGAAGAGGACGAGGAGGGCGCGGAGGGGGCACGGCGGAGCGCGGCCGGTGGCTGGGCCTGCTGCCGGGCCTGCGCCTCCATCTGGAAGGTGGTCTGTCCGCGCGCCCGCGGGCGCGGCTCGGTTCGTCTCGGCTCCGCTCGGGCTCGGGCTCGTGCTTGCGAAGCGGCCGGGCCGCTTCTCGCCACCCCGCCGTCGCCGCCACCCCGCCGCCGCCGCTGCCATCTGTCAGTGCAGATCTTTTTGCTCGGACCGCGCGGCGGTCAATCAGCGGGTGCAGTCCCAGGGCCCTAGGGACTAGGGCCAAAACGGCGGCGGGCAGCGCGCACGCCACAAACATGAAAAGTATGTGCATCATGCTTACAATGGCGGCACGGGCGGCAGAGGGGCAGGGGAGTGCCCTCTTCACACTGGGTGAGAACAATGCTGCCCCGATGCCGCCTCCCACAAGCGTGAAACGCTGCATGCGGTCACCGCCTGCACCGGCCCATAGGCCGAAACACCTCAAGCACAAGTGCGGCCTGAGGATCAAAATATGGAATATGAATGTCCAGACTCACTAATCCAGACTGTCATCTCGATGTGCATGTGCACGTCACCGTAGCCATCACCAGGTCCATGCAGCGGCTGCAACAGGACCTCGCGGGCTCGCAGGCCCTGAAACGGCGGCCCGACGCTGGGCCTTCCGCTCCTTGGCTCTCTCACGCTGTCCGCGGCGCAGCCGCAGACGGTGTGCCACCTCATCCTCCTGTTCAGCAGTCGGCAACATGCTGAACAGTCCGTGGCGGAGGAACTGCAATAGCACCTCGTTAGGCTGCACGGCCTTCGTCAGCACGTCCGCCAGCATGTGGCTATTGGGCAGCCACTTGAACTTGATGGCCTCCTGCTCGATCAAATCCTTGGTCACCAACAAGTCGATGAGGGTCTGCCGAGACACCGGCATCGAACCGATCTTGGACGCATGATCGTAGAGCGACTTCGCATCCGTCACAAGCGCCCCCGGAACCTTCAGCACCAGCCTCCAGTCCCCTTGCAAGGGCGGCTCCCCGTGCAAGACTGCCTCGATCAGCAGCCTGAGGTAGAGCTGCCGATCCAAAGCAACGGACATAGCTGCAGACTCTGCGGCCATCGTAGATCCAACAACTCGTGTAATAGTACTACTCTGGCACTCCACTAGACAACGCACAGCTAACTCCTTCAACACTCGGGTGTCCGTAATCATACTCATGAATCCCATCTGGCTCTTACAGCCGGGTTCCTTCGCAAACGAAGCGCCCATGAGCGTGAGCACCTGCAAGCGCTCGATGTCCACACGGCGGATCCGGAGAGTCGCAAGACCTCTCTTGTCGTAGTCCTGAAGCCGGTCGATGATGTCATTGAGCACTCGCAGGTGCAATGACCTCCGATCTTTCGGATCCTTCTGTGCGAGCGCCGACGCACTGTACGCGAGCTGCGGCACCACGCGTGCGACAGGCCAGCGCACCTTCTGGAGCAAGCTCCAGAAGTCGCGGTGCTCTTCGGGAGTCATCTCCCGCTCTCGTCCTCCCCCCTTGCAAGGGGGTGCTTTGTCAGCTTGCCGATGTACTCGTGCATGCTGATCTCGATGTGATCGGGGTGGCGCCACCACTCCTCCCCGAGATAGGCGACTGCCTCCTTGTCATTGCCCTCCTTCCAGTGCTTGATGTTGAAACGCCTGTTGATATTCGCCTTTACCTTCTGGTACTGGGGGTCGCGCGGGTCCCCAAACAGCATGCCGTCGTCGACGTGCAACGTCAACATAGCGATCAACTTGCCGGTCACCCGGTAAACGAAGACGGCCCGAGCACAGCGCAGCTCCACAAAGCCAACCTCGTCCGTCAGCACCTGGCGGGCTCGGAGATACCACATCCGAGGCGCCTCCGTCAAACCGCACGCCCCTTTCAGCAGACGAAACAACGCGCAAGGCCGCACAGCTGGCCATCCAGCGCCGTCGACGGCTGGAAGCCCGTCCTTAGGAGCCCTCACGTACAGCTCCCGCTCCAGCTTCAGCCCGGACAGGAACGCAGTCGCTACGTCGAAGCACTCGAATGTCCAATCCATCGCCATTGCGATAGACGCACACACCAGCACGGCCAAAGGGGAGGTAGTAGGCGAATCCGCCCTGAATAGACCAAGCTGCGGGTCGAGATGGCCAGGGATAATCAAGCGCGACTTCGCCTCCAACTCCGGCCCTCGCCCCCGGTTCGTGCGAACCGAACGCATGGGCACCGAGATGATCTTATCCTTCGGAATGCTCCTCTCCTCCTCCTCGGTGACCAGCTCGACCGTGTCGTTGGCGATCCATTGCCGCCACTCGGCGGCGTCGGCCTCGTCGAACTTAGCCTTCTCGTGCTGGTCGAAGCGACGTGGGTCTAGCTCCTTCGCGTTCTGCTTCATCACGAGTGCGAACACGTCGTGCTCGTGCCGTGCCTCCTGCAGCCATGCGTCATACACGGATGACATGTTGATCCACTCCTCGTAAGTCAGCGGCTGCCGTACAAGACCCTCCGGAGTATCCAAATAGTACGCCCCCTGTGCCTGAGCATCCGGCTTGTCGTGGTAGAAGAGCATGAAACCAACCCAGCTGTCCTCCATGCGCTCGTTGGCACGGCTCGCGCCGTCGTCCTTGTAGGCACACTGGCCCGTGGCGGAGAGCATCGCCGACAGGCGATTGCACTCCCAGTGACGGTCGTGATCATAGAGTCGCCGCCGTGGCTCTCGATGCACACGTACTCCTCGCACGACCTTCTGAACGAGCGTGGGGACGCCATCCAAGGCATTCTGGTCGAACCACTCCTGGGGCCCCGAGCGCGCCACAGCGTTCATGGCCACCTCGCGGAGGGCCAGCAAGCCACTCGTAGGGGCAGCCTGCAGACGTGATCTCTCAATGCAACTCGGCACGTCATCTACCAGAAACTTCCGCTTCCGCTCGAGCTCGAAATCGTCTCTGGGAATCGGCGGCTCCGGAAGGGCCGCCGGAGCCCGATGCTCCCGGAGAAGCTTCCGGGTACGTCCCAGAGGACATCCGGCCTGGAGGGGAACGAGACCGGGCCCTCCTCGGAGGCGGAAGCTGCGGCAACTGCTCCTGATCAGGTGGCTCCTCCTCCTTAGCCTGCGCCTCAATGACGTTCAGGGCCCTCAGATCCACGCGAGGCTGCCTGGACCCCTCGAGCTCACTATGTCGTTCGCGTTCCTTCTTCAGGAACGTCTTCTTCACCCTCTGGACCTTCGCCCTGGGCGTGACGTCCACGATGTCGTGGTAGGCGCGATCGTCTCGCTGCTGCGTCAGCCGCACGTCCGTCTGGATGGACTCCGCGGCCGCGGCCTCCTGGGAGGAGGCGTGCCGGAGCTGCTCACGAGCAAGGAGTAGCACGTGACCACGCCATGATAAGTAATACCGGCTGTTGGATTCCTTCGCGATCACAGTCGCAGGACCCCGCCGCCTTTCAGGATCTTGCCGACGACGTCCCTTGAACGGATTCGGTGCCCAGAAATGCACCCGCGATCCTGGGCGCAGATCGCCGACGACCGTCGGCGCCTGTCGCAGCAGCGCCCTCCGCACCTGGTCCGTCGCGTCGCGCTCCAGCAACATCATCTTGGCTGCGGTGCGGATTTGGGGCGAACGCCAAGCTATGCCCTTAGCGCCGAGGACCGACATGAGAACCTCGTCGTCGTCCCTGTTGGTCACCTCCGTAAAATTCAAGATCCGCCCGAAGACAGCCTGCTCCGGGGTCAACCCGTTGCGGCTGATCGTCGAATTCTTCGCGTTGACGATGGCAGCCAGGGCCACGGTAGACATCGACTTGCCCTCGACGTGGAACTCGTGCACCACCTTGCCCCAGATAGTGCCCAGCAAACCTCCGCGGCGCTCTGCCAGGCCGCGCTGCCATGCTGCATGGGCTCCCGTCGTCTTCGTGTTAATACCGAACTGCTCCATCAGCGCATTGAAGTAGCCCTCGAACTCGCCGCCCTGGTCGATCACGATGTTCTCTGGCGCGCCGTAATGCTTGAACCACTCGTTCATGATCTGGCGCGCTACGTGCTTGGCCGTCCTATTCTTGAGAAGGCATGCGCAGTGCCATCCCCTGCCAGCGTCCACCATGCTGAGGACCGCCAGCTGCTCCTTGGCCGCCTCCCGTAGGTGCTTCACGTCGATCACAACCGTCACATTGAAGCCGAATGGTCGCACGTCCGCCGTCCCTTGCACTGGACGGGGCGGGGCCTCCGACTCCGCACAAGTCGGGCACTGCCAATGCTTCGCGTATGCCAACGCGTTGGGCGTTGCACCGCCGAGACGCAGCATCTTGATTAACGTCGGTCGGCTGGGGCGTCCAAGACCGCGATGGGCCTTCCGCACGGCACGTCGCGTACTCTGGGGAATCTTCGTCATGATGTCCTGCCGCACCACCTCTGGAAGCTCCATCTCTTACCAGGAGGCTGCAACCTCCTCCTCCTCCGCGGGGTGCTGCATGGACTCCTCCTTCACCGTCTTCTGCAATGCCTCGCGAATCTCGGCTCGAATCTCCTGCGGTGTTTTGCCCCACTCAGGTCTTTCCGAAATGTTCCCGGGAGCCTCTCCGGGACCATGCTCCGCGGGCTCGGGTCCATAACTTCTGGGCTCCTCCGCGGGGTCCGGGAGGTGCGCCGCAGGGAAGCTCGAGGTCTCGCACTGCCAGGCCAAATAATCCGGGGCACTGGTCATCGCAGCTTTCGCGACCTCCTCCGCGCAGCTTCCGCGCGCAGCAGTGCAAACCTCAGGGTTTGCCAACGCCCGCGTGGTGTTCTGGAGGCAGATCGTGTCCTCGAATGCTGGGTTCGACTTCGTTGCATTCATGGGTGGCTGGCTCCAGGCTGTCGATTGCGCGTGGTCCATTACCATGGCTGCGCGTCCTCCTGCAGCTTGCCACTGCATCACCTCGTCCGTGAACGAGAGCAACATGCGATGCCCAGTCCGCTCTCGACGTTGCCGGCGCACTCGCATGGGCCTTCGCTGGTCGACACTCTGCAGTCGACTCCACGCCGTACGAGGCGGGGACAAGGCCACGAAGTCTGGATCAACTGCAACTAGGTACGCTCGTGCCTCGTTCCTGCCCTGGACCGTCAGGAGGTCGAACGCTGGCGCTGTGATGTGCTGGTGGGCGCCCCATCCCATGTTCGCCGCCAGGATCGCGAGTTGGCAAGCCCATGCGAAGATTTCCACGATCCTCCAGGGCCCCGGTCGCCGCCGGGTCTCCCGCCGAAGAAGTAGCACAAGTTCCTCCTGGCAGTGCTTGAAGGCGTCCTGCTCCTGCCGATCAGCACGAAGCTTCCTGTTCGCAATTTCCTCGATCATCAAAACCTCCAGCTCCTTCAGGTTGCTCCGGACGTGCCTGCGAGCACCTTTCGTCATGAAAGCCTCGTTGTCCGCGTTCTCCATGAAAACCTCCTCGTCGCTCGACGCCGTCTCCGCGGACTCCGGGTCGCTGGTGTGATAGTGGGATGTACTCGCACGCGTCCTGGCCATCGTTGCTGTCAGAATCGCGCGTGCCGTCCTCCTCGGCGGTCTCAGCGACGCTGCGCTCATCCTTCTCCTCGTGGCTCGCAGTTCCGCTGAACATCTCGTCGGCGAGCTCGTCCTGCCCCTCTGACTGTTCGACGGGAAAGGCACTCGCGACCGGTGCCGGGAAATCCAGCAGTGACACGCACGGATGCCCGGACGCAGCCGTCGCCGAAGCTGATTGCTGCGTCCCACTCTGCCATCTCGTCAGGGCCGATGAGACCGGGCACCTCGGCATCGACCTCGGAGATCACAACCTCGCACAGCGTGCCATTGATGCCAACTGTGTAGCACCACGCACGCTCTGACATGAGCGGCACGCCTGGGCCGATCTTGAAGTGCCGGCGCTGGCTGATGCTGTGGTACGGCACGCCCATGGCATCCAAAGTCTTCTGCAACTCGACGTGCCACGGACGTCCACCGACAGCCCGCTTGCAGCCCGCGTCAATCATAACCAGCCCCGCGGGCAAGACAACAAGCATGACGGACTGCCCATCTATCACCTCGCGGGGGCACTCCTCTCGGGCAGTGACCATGCGGGTTGCAGATCCCCCTTTTGCTGCCCAAGGGTCCGCCCCCTTTGCTGCCCAGGGGTCCGCGCCCGCTGCTGCCCCGGGGTCCGCGCGCTGCAGTGAGTCCTCCTCGTCCGCCTTGGGCTTCTCCAGCGTGTAATGGATCACCGACTTCAACGAACACTTCTTGCACTTCGCGAAGATCACGGCGCCGTTTGACTGCCACTTCAGCTCGTCAGCCGGATGAGGACACGCAGCCTGCTGCTGCATGAGCTCTGGGTCGAACTTCGCCCTCGGACCTGGGACCAGCTTCTCGCCGTCGAACTGCGAGTCGCACATGGCACGATGCATTTGCTGCTTCTCCAGGTCGCTCTGCGTAGCGCCGGCACTCATGACGTAGCTCCGTCCAGAGGCAGTGACTACGCGCGGGGCCCCCGATGCAGCCGGAGGTGCCGTCGCAGCGGCAGGCGCACCTGAGCTCGCGGCTCCAGGGCTGGCCGCCCCTGGAGGCGCTGGAAGATGAGCACGTCGTCGAACTCCCTCCATGTTCTTCCACACGCTTCCGACCCCCTGCTGCTCAGAAGTTGTAGGCAGCGCACGCTCTGGCGGGGGTGCCTGCCCACGTCGCCTCTGCAGGCCGTCGTAGACCTCGCCTGGGTCAAACCGGGTGTGCATCTCCGACTCCTGCTTCTCTATCAGCGCGAGGCGGTCCAGCAGCTCGGCTTTGTCACGCTGCAAGACCTCCAGTCGTCTCTTCTCCTCGCTTTTCCTCACGTCCTCGGAGGCCCCTGCCGTGACCCAGTCCTCGTCCTTCGGAACGGTGGCGGCGGCTTCCCCAGTCGGCGCGGCGGACGGTAGTCCTGGCGCAGCTCCGTCTGGGATGTTCCCGGAAGGCTCTCCCGGAACATTTGACCCTTTCGTCTCCGACGCCCCCTTCGCCGACGGCGCCGCCGCGGCGTCCACCGCGAATGCTGGATGGGCCTTCGCAGGGCCACTGGTTGGAGAGAAATCCGGCTTCTCGCAGCGGCGCGTGTTGAGGTTGGGGCGCACGATGCGGTCGTTCTTCGTGATGAAGTGGATGGTCGCCGGCGGCGCCAGGCAATCCCTAAAAATGTCCTGGCGCGGATACCAGCAGCAGAAGATCTCGCCCATCTCCTCCGGCGTGAACGGCAGCCCCTTATCCTCGCGCCGCTGGTCGTTATCGTCCTCGCTGGCCTCATCCTCCTCGCTGGCCTCACCCACCTTCTTCACCTCGGCCTCCTTCATCACTTCCCTGCTGCTTCTCGCCTTCTTCCTCTCTTTCTTCTCTTCCTTGCTGCTCCTCGCATTCTTCCTCTCTTTCTTCTCTTCCTTCTCACCGCGGCCTTCCGGCGCGCTCCGCGACCTCGAACGCGATGAGGCCCCCACCTCGGGCGGAGGAGGGGCGCGATGCCCACGCAAAACAGCTCCCCGATCTCGGTGGCGGTCGTCACGGCGATCTCGATGATGATCGTCGCGATGCTTGGTGCAACGGCCTCCGCCTTCACCGCGCCGATCGCCGCGGTGCTTGGTGTCACGGCTTCCGCCCATCACGATCTTAAACATAGTCGCCGTGATCTCATCGAGATCCACCTCAGCCGCCGTGCAAGGCTTCGACGTGGTCAGCTGCAGCCGCGCAAGCCGACCCTGGACGAAGTCGATGGCCTCGAAGCGGCCTTGCTTGAAGAAGATGGGCTTCTTGTTCTCCACGCGCTCCACGATGCGATGGGCCGTCGCAAGGTCAGGAAACTCCAACTCCACGCTGTGCCCCTTTGCGTGCGTGTTGGCCAGGATGCGATGGCAACGCACGCATGCATCCTCGCCCTCCTGATCCTCACCGCGCCTTGCAAGGGCGCGCGCACGTTCATCGCTGCCCTGCTCGGGTCCGGGGCCATCGTCGGTCTTCTGGTGTAAACGTGGTGCAGGCATACTCTTGGGTCGAGGGTTCCCGGCGGAACTCTCCGGAGCATCGGCTCGAACCTCTCCCGAATGCCTCCGGGCAGGCACCGACAGAGGAGCGCGGCGCCACGGCGCGCGGCCACGACGCTCTTCGGCACTGCCAACCATGCCAACCCAGTGGATGACCGGCCCGTGCGCCTGCCTCGGCACCGGCGGCTTCGCTGAGCTCCGCTGGTTGGGCGATGCCGGCTGGCCACTCTTAGGCCCGGTCTTGTTGCGCGGCTCGCGCTCGCCACTCTTTACCTTGGGGCACTCCGGGTCGCCGCGCCAGTGGCCGGACTGATCGCAGTCAGCACACCGGCTGTTGGCTTTGCGCTGGTCAGTCGTCCTGCGACCCGCCTGGAAGGAGCCGCTGGCGTTGATTTTCTTGGGGCCCCGCTGCCGAAGAGCTTCTGACGTTGCACCGCCGTCTTCTGCTTGGCCCTCCAACCGGCCAAGAACGCCTCCTGAAGATCCTCCGGTGCCTCGCGCTCCTCGTCATCAGGCCCGTCGTTGTCCGACGCCAGCTCCTCGTCGACCTCGGCGCCGTCCTCGAAGAGGATCCCCTCGCCACCTCCGGGGTCTCCGTCGTCCTGGTCGTCTGCTTCGTCCTCGTCGTGCTGCGCCTCCTCCAGGTCGCCGTCGCGTTCGTCGTAGTCGTCACCGTTCTCCACCTCGTGCACGTGCTGGCCAGGGCGGCCTCGAGGCGCGAATGGCCTGCGAGCCTGGGGGGGGGGGCAGGAAGCGACCGCCCGAGCTCCCGGAGAAACGCCCGTGCTCACGCTGCGCCGCCACAAACGGCGAGCGGCGAGGAAGCACAGAGCGCTTCTCGGCGTCGTGCACCTTCGAGTAGGCTGCCTTCAGCACGACCTCCATGCGCTTCGAGTCGTAGACGCCGCCGCAGTTGAAGAGCACCTGCGCGCTCTCTTTGCGACAGCCCAGCACCACGGAGCATCTTGCTCGCCAGCGCGCGATCGCTGATCGCTGAAGTGGGATCCTCGAGCTGCAACTCCACGCGCTTCTTCCGCAAGTACGTCGCCCAGTCCATGATGGGCTGCCCTGCCCGACGGTGGGCGCGCTCCCACTCCTGATGCACCTGATCCAGGCGCTCGTGGTCCATCTTCTCGAAGGCGTCATCGTAGATAGCAAAGATGGTCTCGAGCGTGTCCTCGCGCCGGAGGTCCGACGCGTCGAGAACCTCGATGAGCTCCTTGGCCCGACCTGTCACCTGGCTGTAGATGATCAGGCCCAGCTCCACGTCGGAGAGCAGGTTGAGATTGCGGATGACCACCACGGCCTTGCGCCACTCTCGGTACTTCTTGGTACTCGTGCCGACGGCACCGTCGAAGTCCGGGAGCTTCACCTGTGACAGCAGTAGACGCGCACGTCTGGGACCACTGTCGCCACCACGATCCCGCTGCAAGGCCAGGATCTCCCTCTGGGTCTCGGCCATCACGCGCAGGACCGCGTGCAGGTCCGGAGAACGTGCGCCGGCGGAGGACACCGCCTCCGCGTCCGAGCCGTCCTGGCTGCCAGCCATGGCGGCGTGCGCGGGTGGTCGCAGCCACCCGAGCAGAGCACGCAGTGCGTCCGCTGGAGCTTACAAGCTCCGCTACCAATGTCAGTGCAGATTTTTTTGTTCGGACCGCGCGGCGGTCAATCTGCGGGTGCAGTCCCAGGGCCCTAGGACTAGGGCCAAAACGGCGGCGGGCAGCGCGCACGCCACAAACATGAAAAGTATGTGCATCATGCTTACTATGGCGGCACGGACGGCAGAGGGGCAGGGGAGTGCCCTCTTCACACCATCGTGCGTCGTCGTCGTCGTCGTGCGTCGTGCGTCGTCTCGCGTCGCCGTCGCCGTCGCACCCGCACCTTTGCGCAGCCCCGCCGCCCGCTCGGGTGCCCGCTCGGCCTCCACTACCTCTTCCTCGCCTTCCTCCGTCCTTCCGTCTCCTCCTCCTCCTCCTCCTCCTCCTCCTCCTCTTCTTCCTCCTCCTCCTCCTCCTCCTCCTTCTCGTCCTTCTCGTCCTTCCCTTCCTTTTCCTTCTCCTCCTTCTCCTCCTTATCCTCCCTCCTTTTCCTCCTCCTCCTCCTCCCTCCACCTCCTCCTCCTCCTCCTCCTCCTCCTCCTCCTCCTCCTCCTCCTCCTCCCGCTCTTGCGCCTCCGCCTCCGCCTCCGCCTCCACCTCCGCCTCCTGCGCCTGCGCCTCCGCCTCCGCCGCCCCTGGCCAGCCCCCACCCCCCACCCCACGTCGGTCCTCTCGGCCAAAGGCTTCCCCGCACACGAAAAACACCTGCGCATCACGACCATCCACCATGCACAATGCCTGACCACCAAGGCCACCTGGGGCTCTGGCACGGTCATTACGCCTTCTAGCAGGGAACCACAAGGGGCCTATACTATACAGCCCTGCAGCCAGGCACGGCGGCGGTGTGCGGGGGGTGTTTGCTGCAGACATCTCGGTTTTCTCGGCCGCCCAGCACCCTGCGGGACGCCCGGCGGGTTTTTTTTTCCCCCTGCGGCGGCGTGGCGGTCGCGGACCCCGCCGGCCAGGGCGCCCGCGGAGCGGCAGCCAGCCTCCTGGCACGCAGCGCGCAGGCTGAATTGTCACCCCCCTCCTGCGTTGTTATTGTTGTCTGCGGCGGCGTGCATGGTGAGCAAGAGGGAGAGGAGGCCAAAGAGGCGGCGTGGGAGGAAGAGCAACAGCAACTCCGCCGCGACGGCGACGGCGACAGCGACAACGACGGCGGCGGCGGCGACGACAGCGGCGGCGGCGGCGCTGGCGTCCGCAGCGTCGACGTCACAGCAACGGCGGCGTCGCAAACGCCGCCGCCGCAAGTTGGCTTCCGGATGTCCCCCGAAGTGGACGCCTTTCGGCCGGCAGCCCCACGAGGCCCGAAAGAGATCCAACGCCACTTCGTGCCTCGAGCACCATCGCCGCCGATGCACTCAATTTCGCCGCCGCCAGTCGCCGCCGCAACAATCGCCGCAATGCGCCGCGCGCGTCGCTGCCGCCGTCGTCGGCGTCGGCTTGAAACGCCCACAATAGATGGCTACGGTGACCAGGGTTAGGTCGGGCATGTCCTCCCACAGGCGGATTTGTAGTGAAAAATGAAAAAAATGACTGAAAACTGCTCAATCATAGTCAGCAGCAAAACTAGACAGTCGTCCCGAGACCATTCTCAAACAATTTCTCAAGATTCCTCCTGCAGGGGGACAGGCCCGACTTAGCCCAAGAGCGCATGTTCACCAAACTGACAAAGGGCCGCTGAAAGGCGGGCGGCGCCCCAGGTCGAATTCGGGCAACGTCCGCGGCGACGCCGACAGCGCGCCCCGTCCAAAGATGGGCAGGAACTGCTGAGTCATGTTCGACACCATTGTTTCCTAGAAGAGGGATAAGAATGCAAATGCGAATAAAACAGAAACTCCATAAACGTTACATTTTTGGCGCTCCGCGCGAATTTCGTGGATCCGCGCTGGGCCCCCCCTTGGCGCGCGGAACGCGCCAGGGGCGGCGCTGGAGGCGCCGCCGGGGGGGCAGGATGTCCGCGCGGAGCGACACAAATTTATGTTCATGGCGTTTTTGTTCTTCCTCGAATGCTCGTCACCATCTTTTCCGTGCCCACATGGATCGCGCCGTTCAGGGGCGGCGCCGCCGCGGGAGCTCCTCTCGCCAGGCATCGGCCCCACGCCCCTGGCGGCGCCCGCGGCGGGGCGCGGCGGCGGCGGCGCGCAGCCGCTCGCCAGCGGGGCGCCCGCCAAGAGGCCGCGCTCCTCGAGCGGCGGAGTGGAGGAGATCCGGGGGAGTTCCGCCCACGTCGGTGGTCCAAAGATTGGGTCCGATGTGATCGAGCCACCCAGGTTATGGTAGCGATTGGGTCTGGGATTAAAAAAAAACGGAATTTGAAAAAACGTTTTTTCTTTCACTGGACCGGCTGCTGCGTTTACTAAATGATGTGTTCTCGCTGACGAGGCAACCTTTTGCGCAACAGGCGAAGGAACCAGCGAACACAGCGCACGTCGACAGAGACGACGAAGGAAAGGTCATGCATTAGGGCGAGAAGATAAGCCAACATAAACAAAATGTAAAGACCCGCAAAGCTGGGCCCTGTGTTCGTCCCACCTCGGCAGACGCTGCAGCTGGTGCGCCGACTACTAAATCTCCCGCGCAAAGAACGACCCGAAAACGCCGATGACTCGAGACGTTTGCTGCGTCGGCCATCAGCCCAGACACCGAGGCAACGAATGCCCCTACAATAACTCTGAGATGGGGCCTGGGGCAGCCAAGGGTAAGCTGGGGTGGGCCCAGGCAACAGTTGGGATGACACGGAAAAATATGGGGCACCGCTATGCCTACATCCGGAACCGCCTGGTCAAGACCGACGAGAAGCGACGGCGCAGCAGGATCGGAGCAGGAAGCGCTGGCTGGAGAGGCGGACGGATCAACAAAAACGGCGCGAGCGCCGTAGCCGCTCGCGGCAAGCGTGGGAGCTTTTTCCCCGGTGACACAGCAGTTCAGGCGCGTAAAAAAGACCAAGTACAACGCAGTCAAACAAATCTTGGAGCGCGTCTCAGGACATATGCACCACTCGTGGTCAACGACGCCACTCCGGATTCACCCTTTGTCGACAGCGGCGGATTCTGGCGCGCGAGGCGCTCGCTTGCAGGCGAGACTTCAAGCGCGCGCAGAACGCCCGCGAGCTCGAGGCGCCTCTCATCCTCGAGATGAGGAGCGGTCGTCGAGCACCAGGGCGACACGGGGCGTTTCAATGGGCGACGCATCTGCGTCTTCTGTTCTGCAATCGCCCGGGCGACGGACAACAGCTATTGCAGGCAAGCCAGTATCGAGCAGGCGCTGTCCTGACAGATCCGCGCGGAGGCTGCTTCCACGTGCACATGTCTGACAACTTGTCCATCCTCGTCGGTGCGGGCACCGCGCCGATTCCTTCGTTGTTACCATCTTCGTCGCCATCGCCATGGGAATGTGCAACAGAGGTTCCGCTGTCTAGGCGCGTCGCAAACATGGTTCTGCGGGGGTGGGTGGGCAGTCGAGAACACGCACCACGACCGACTGGAGACCCGCTGCAGGCATCGTTCTCCACGGGGGGGCGCGGCGGGTCGCGGGCCCCGGGCACGGTCGACACGCATGCTCTCAGCGCCAAGGGGGGCCCGCCCTGGCCCCCGGGCGCCGCGGGCCATTGCCGGGCGCCGCAGAAGAAGACGCTGCGCCTCCCAGAGCGCGCCGCGAAAGGGTGTCAGTCTAGCGGTTTCGACCCCAGCCTCCTAGGCCACCTCGGGGAAGGCCGCGCGGACCGCGATCCGAATGGCGACGCTCGCAATTAAGCGAGGGCCCGTGCTCGCCCAGCCTGGCGGGCGCACCTGAAGTCACTTGGGGGGGGGCGGTTCTCTCCGACCTTGCCGGCCCCGCTGCCCCGCGGTCCAAGCGGGGGCACATGCGCCCTCTCCGCCGCGGCCCAGCTGTCCAGGCACTGTCTCGCACCCCCCTGGCGCAGCAAGAAGCCCTAACAGCGCGAGCAGCGAAGACACATCGCCAGCTCGATCATCGACGATCGCGGCGACTCCAATCGGGCGGCGGCGGACCGCGCGAGGGGGGGCGGGCGGGCGGCCCCGAGAACGCGGCCTCGTTCGGTCGCGGGCCAGCGGCATGGCCGAGAGGCGCGGAGTTGCTCGAGGTCGCCCGCGCTTCCCCCCCCCGGCCGCCCCCCAGGAGCGACGGGGCGCCGCGCTCGCGCGCGCCAGCGCCTCGCTCAACAACGCCCCCAGAGAAGCGCTGGGGCGCGAGGCCAAGGTACTTCTGCAAGTGCCCGAAACTGGCAGCAGCGACGACGCAAGCGAAAGGCCGCCCCGGGGGCGCGCGCCATTCTTCGACTCCCCAGACTCGTTCGGACGGACGCGCCGCTGGCTCGGCGCGTTTGCCGGTTACGACTCGGACGCAATCCGCGGCGCGAGGGCCGCGCCGACCGCCTGTGGAGGGGGCGAGCGGGTCGTCGAGAAATCGCCATTCTCGACGGGCGCTCGCGCGGCGGCGCCAAGTTCCCCCTTGCAAAACCGCAGCGGCAAGCCTGGCCCCCTCAACGCTGCGTCCGACATCCCAAAATCGGACGCCGCCCGCCCCCGGACTCCGCAGCTACGGGGACCGGCGCGGAGGCGCTGGCAGCGGGCCAGCAGGCGGCGGCCGGGGGCAGTCGAGGCGCGGCGCAGCGCCCGACCGGAAGCGCCGCCCCCGACGGCCCCCGCGCGGGAGCGCGAGGTCGAGTCGCGCCCGTAAACATTTCGCATCTCACGCTGGCAGGCGGCGCATATCGAGCAGCAGATCGACGCGGAATTTCATCTCCAACGCCCGGGGGGCCGCGGAGTTCAGGCGGCGGCCAAGGGGCACGAGCGCGGGCCAAGCGCCCCGCGCGGCCGTCGCAGGGGAACTCACGATTTCCCCAGCACTGCGAGCACGCAGAATACCCTCATCACTGCAAGGCCCGCTTCGTAGCCATGCGCGACTTCCTAGACGGGCGCGCGAGAGAGTTCGTCCTCGGAGTCGAAGCGGGGGGCCGCGGCGGGCCTCGCCGGCGCCCGCCCCCCCCAGGCGCGCTCGCTCGCGATGGGCCACGAGGCAGGTCAATCTTCCCAGCGCGCATCTTCACGCGCACCTGGGCGGCGGGGGAGCGCGCTGCACCGCCGCCCCGACAGAGGCCGTCGACACCTGGCTGCCACGACCCAAGCAATGTCGCCGTTTACGGGCGCCTCTGTAACATGATTCGCGCGCTGCGCGGTCTGCAGCTATCCGGTTCGGATTGCTGCCTTCGCCCGGCAGCTTCTTCGGACGCGGGCGCAGCCGGCGACCGCGACCGCGTCGAGGAAAAATATTCGGGAATGTCTTAATGCGTGGAAAATTTCTGTCAGATTGCCGAATCCAGATTCGCATTGTTCGCGGTCGGTTCGGCGCCCCGGGGCAGCCGCGTCGGCCGAGACCACCAGGAACCAAAGTGCCCCCGTCGAGGTCGGCGGGTCGCCCCCCCGAGAGATCCCCAAGACAAAACCCGCTTTGATGTGCTTAGCGTTCCTCGTTGTGCGCGAATTGGAACAAAGGGCAGCGGCAATTCATGAAGAAGAACCGGCTGTCTTCCACCTCTGGCGCGACATGTCCAACCGCGAAGCCATGCGACGCGATGTCCGGCTGCAGGAGTGGGTCGAGGCCGAACGCGGCGCTGCCAACAGGGGCCCCTTCTCCGACGGCCCGCAGTCACACCGCGTGCCAGGGCGCGACGCCTGCTCGCCTCTGGTCTCGTCGCAGCGCCAAGTGCGACTGAGCTCCGAAATGCGCGGCGCTAGGGCAATTCGCATAAACGGATGCGAGCTGGATGCGGGAACTCGCCCCCGCGTTCATCGGAGTCGCGTTCGGCAACAAGGGCCGGGGAGCTGTCCGCAAGTTCCAGCGCAGCGGGCGCCGCGCGCATCGCCGGGCGACCCTTGCTGATGGCAGGGCAGGAGACGCCATCTTGTCCCGATCGGAGCATTGCTGAAGATAGCCCGAGGCTGCGAGGCAGATGTTCGGCCACAGCGCGCGACCCGTCACAGCGCCAGCACAACAGACGACCCCTCCACGGCCATTTGATCTGGCGCCAGCCGAAGCTGGAACTGGTCGCCGTATAATCATTGGCGAGGCTTTCTTCACAACTCATTGGACTAGGCCAGGCTTCTCCTTTGGAGTCGGTCGTCTTGCTCGGCGCGCGGACACATGGCA
>CAUYUJ010021607.1:5000-69074 GCA_963575745.1 Prorocentrum cordatum | reverse complement strand
CGCCGCCCGGCACGCCGCTACCGCGAAGCACCGGCGGAGAGCGCGGTCGGGCGAGGCACGCTATGCGAAGTTACCATGGCATGTGCGCACCGTCCTTGGGCCTGACAAGAACTTGTTGCTTTTGGCCGAAATGATGCAAGCTGCAGGGGTGACCAGCGACGCAGCGCGCGCGCGCGACAGCGGGGCGCGGCTCCGTGCCTGAGGCGTCCGACGAGAATTTGACGCGTGACTTGGAGCGGGGCTTCCCGCTAGTGGGGGTCCTGCCGCGCTCGGGCATGAACGCGCCCGTGACCCCCAAGGGGGCCGAATGCCCATCCGAGTTGCGCAGCCGAGCGGACACTTTGAAAGCCGCCACCCTCGAGCGCGTGTCTCGGGATCTGGGGACCGACGCGGAAGCCACCCAGATTTTGCATGATAAAGCATACGAAGAGGCGCGCGCCGCGCAAGCCAGCGGGGACAGTCGCCCATGCTGCGACGTCCGCGAGCGTGCAGGTGGCCGCGGGCCAGGCAGCGTGGGTCCGGTTGTCCGACCTGCCACGCGGGGCGGGGTTAAACCCGCGATTCCCTGTAGACGAGGGATGGCGCTGGAAGTTGGAAGAATGGATACGCAAGGAATGGCGCATTCGCCGCGGCATGCGCCGTCCCCTCCCCTGGGCGCCGCGCCGGGAGCCAACGCGTCCAGGTACGCGCGATCGACGATTTCACTGCCACGGGCGTTAATGACTGCGCCGCCGCAGCCGAGAGGTGCAGGCGGGCCCTTTCCCCCCCCCGCCCCTCGCGCGCGCTGTCCGCTCTCCCGTGTCGCCGCGACCGCGCGCAGGGTGGATTCTCTCGATGCTCTGGTCGAGCTGGCGCGGATCGCGGCCGCGGCCGGCACGCCGGTGCTGAGCAAAGAAGATTTCATCGGTGCTTACAAAACGTTGCCCTTGCGAGGCGCCGACCTCCCGTTGGCCCATTCGGTATGGGCCAAGGGAGCCCGCGAGGGCTACTGTCTGCAACTCTTGAGCTGCCCCTTCGGCGCCGTGGGCAGCGGATACGCTTGGGACCGCGTTGGGGCGGCGCTCCAGGCGCGAGGCGCGAGCGCCGCGGCGGCACGGCGAGCGCCCCGCGAGCGCGGCAGGCCATCCTTGCCAAGCTGTTCTGATTCGTGGACGATCTGTTCCGGGCCGACGCGGACAGGGGGCCCGGCACGGGCGGCCCCCGCGATGCCGCAGAGGTCCTGAGGGCGGTCGTCGAAGACCTTTTGGGCTGGCGCCTGGACGCCGGCAAACGCGTTGTTGCCGAGCCGAGTGCCACTGTGCTCGGCGTCGACGCGGAAGTGCGCGGATCGGGCGATGAGCTCTCGTTAGTATTCGCGATCGGTGGCGACAAGCGCCACAAATGGATCCAAGAAATCGAGTGGGTGCTGGAGGCAGGGAGAATGTCGCCGGCGGCGGCATCAAAACTTGCCGGCAGACTCGGATGGGGCTCCTCTGCGGTGTTCGGCAGAGGCACGCCCAAGCTCCCGCGCGCGAGCGACGCGCGCGCGCGAGAGCGACGGCAGGAGCCCGGGTATACCTCGCCCCGCTGTTCTGGCACGCGCAGCAGCGGGGATGGAGGTTGAAGTCGCGGCTCCGCGGGGCATTGGAATGGTGGCTGCGCTTCCTCCGGAGCGCGCCGGAACGAGCGGTGCCCCTGCGGGTGACCCCAGAGCGGCCACGCTACCTCGTCTATTCCGACGCGACGGGCGGCGGCAGGCGACATACGCGCGCGCCTGTTTGGAACGGCGCCCGCATTGCCCGGCCCGCCTCCGCCTCCGCAGGCTCGCGTGGGTCATCATTGGGCCCAGCGGTAAGCGCTATACAGCGGCTGATGTGCCTTCGTCGATCAAGCGGTGGACGAAGCACCGCAAGACGCAGGCGGGGGCGCCCCGGCCACGCGTAGCCTGGCGGACAGCCCGCCGTGTTGCGAAAGGTCGCGGCATGGGAACTCGTCGCGGCCGTTTGCGCCTTGCATCATTTGCTCGCGACGCTGCGCGATGCGAAAATCGTGTTGTTTGTCGATTCGAAGGCGCGGCCGGGCGCGGGTCGCCGAGCTGCCCGTGCGATGCTCCGCTGACCGCGCCAGGCCGCGCTCGGGGTGCTCCTACGCGGGACCTCGCGCCAGGCAGATTATAACGCGCTCGTGGCAAATATTTGGTTCGCAGCAGCGACCGCGCGGTGCCTCCTGAGCGCGTGGTATGTGCCATCCGCGCTCAACGTGGCAGACGCCCCTACGCGGCCCGCCACGAAGGCGGCCGCGATGCCGGCCATGCACCGCGAGGGCTTCACCCGAGAGGCGTGGCCATGGCCCCGCGCGGCGCCCTGGCATTCGCGCGGGCATGCATAGCAAGTAGCACAGGGCAGTTTGTAGGGGGCGCAAAGGCTTGCGCGGCGAGCGCGTGACGACCAGGCCCGCCGCGAGAGGGGGCCCGCGGGCGCCATGCTTGCGTGCTTGTCACACGCGTCGCGGTGGACGCCCGAAAATGATTCGCATCCGGTAGGCGCGGAAGCTCTGCAGTGTCTGACATCCATGCTCGCAGCCGAAGGAGCGGCGTATCCCCCCGACCTGTCCGGATTCACGGCGAAGGAGGCGAGGGAAGTGTTCCCGTGCCTCCGGGAGTGGTCAGAGTGCTTCACCGTGACGCTTATTACTCACGCGCGTAAGCTGACCCACGAAAAGGCAAAGCGGCCCCGGGAGGACGATGCAGCGGTATCGCTCTCCCAGGTCGAGCGCGCGCGCGCGCCACTCCGCCCCATCCGGCGGAGCAAGCAAGGCCGGCCGCCGCCCGCTGCCCCGCGGGCGCGAAGGCGGCGGAAACGTTACTCGAGAAAGCGGCCAAGTGCCCGGCACCGGCACCGGGCTTGCGCGCGAAACGCCGGCCCGGCGGGGGTTTGACGCCTCAAGAAGCCCTCTCGTTGCTCTCAGCGGCAAGGCAGGCACGGCAGGCACCACCGCGCGGCGCCACCGTCCTCGTGCACCGCGCGCGGCGCGGAGGTACCAGCGCCGCCGATGCTGGCAGAGGCAATCCGCCAGCTGACAAAACTCCAGGCTCCGCCCGCGACATTCATAAGCGAAGGCGGCATTCCGCGGGAGGTGCGCGCGAGGCAGGACATCGGCGCGCGGCGGGTGCCAGGAACACCTCGTCGGCGCGCCGAGGAATTGCGGGTGTCAGGAGCAGGACTGGAGTGCATGCGCCGCATCCAGATGGCCGCGCTGTGGCGAGAATTCCACGCGTGGAAGCTCTCGGCATACCCGTATGCCTCGGCGGTGGAGTGGTACGGCCAGGCGTGCGATGCGGCAGGCGTCCCGCCCTGGCCGCCGTGCGCCATCGCGCGGGACATGATGGTGGCGCTCTGTCGCCGCCCGGGGACCCTGTCGAACTATTTGCAGGACATTCGCTCAGTCCTGCATCTGCTCCGCGCAGACACAGGGTCTTTGGCGGACACGCGGACCCTGGTATTCGGTGCCCGAAAGGTACGGCCGCCGCGCGCGTCGGCCGCGAGCCCATGATATCGGCGGCAGGCGGAACCGCCTGGTGCGCAAAGATTTCGTGCGCGCGCCACGGCCGAAAACGTGCGCGCGAGGTCGGATTGGCTGCGCGAGGCGCGGCCGCGCGCTCTTCGAACTAAGCGGCCTGCCGTGCGCGCCGGCCCGCGGGCCTGGCGTTTGGCAGATCGGACGCGGCGATATGGCCGACGCTTTCGTCATATGCTGGCAGTTATGCTTGCGCTTCGGCTCCGAAGTAGTGGGGCTGAATGCGCCTGGGCATAGTGCCGTCTCGCTCCACGTAGACGAAGGAAAGCACCAGGTGCAGGTGCAATTCCGCCAGCGGAAGGGGAGATCCCGACCCGGCGGGCCGAGCGCGCGCGCGCGGCGGGGCGCGCCCCGGGCTCCCCGCATCGCGAGGTCTGGAGGGTATGCGTATGCCAGCTCCAGGGCAAACGATTGTGCGCGGTCTGCATCATTCGGCACTCGCTCCGGCCCGGCGAGCAGCTCCTGCCGGGCGTCTCTTACGTGGACGGGCTGGCTTGCGTCAAGCTCGCCGCTGCCCACCTCGGGCTCCATAGGGCATTGGAGTGGGGGACGCATTGCTTCAGGCGCGGCCGGGCCGACCAGGCATGGGCTCCCCTTGCCGTCCCCTGCCTGCCCAGGGCCCGCGCGCAGTTCGTGTCTCTCGCACACAGGCACTCCGCACCGGGGGGCCAGCAGCGCTGTTCTTCGAAGGGGGTTGGAGATCTGTGGCCGCGTTCGGGCACTCCTTTCCGACAGGGGGCACGGCCGCGCTGCCTGGGTCGCGAGGGCGCGGCGCTTGGCGGCGCACAGGTACCCGGCCGCAAAGACGCGAGCCATGGTGCTGGCGGCAGAAGCCGAGATCGCGCACTCCGATTCCGACGAGGCGCCGCCCTGCAGGCATCGGGGTCGGGGCTCCGCGGCGGCGCGTGGCGCGCAGGACGCGCCGATCGCCGCGGAAGCGGTGCAGGGGCCGCCCAGGCCGTGTGTCAAGCAGACCAGGCATCTGCGGTCTGCTTAGAGCGCGTTTGGGCGTCGTTCCGCCGAGCATGCATCGGGAGGCGTCGGCGAGGTTGCTCGGCTCCGCGACGCCGACTCGCGCTCGCCCCACCGCCTGGCCTGGGCCTGCGCCAGTCGACGGTTGTGCCCTGCGTTAGCGCGGGCCCAGCCTCGACGCGACTTCTCATGGGCGCTCTGGGCAGCATTTGAGCGCGGGGAGAAGTCGCGCGAGCGTCGTGGCCCCTATTGGCTATCTTCTTGCTTGTCTCTAATGCTGCGGGACGGCTATTCACGGCTGAGGCGGATCCCCACCCTGCGCGCCCGCGAGCGCGTTCTCGTCGCAGGTGAATGGGATTTGTCTCACGCGTGGCCGTCCCGCTGGCGGGATGCGTTTTTCCCCACCCGCCCGACCCTGCTGCGCGAGCGCACTGGCGTCGCAGTGGCTGCTACTTGTGTCGAGGCTGGGCTGACCCAGCGCCAGGCTTGGGGGAGGCGTCGGCGAGGTTGCTCGGCACCGCGACGCCGACTCGCGCTCACCCCACCGCCTGGCCTGGGCCTGCGCCAGTCGACGGTTGTGCCCTGCGTTAGCGCGGGCCCAGCCTCGACGCGACTTCTCTAAATAAAAACATGTTGCAAACCCTCTGTTGTCCCGAATGTGTTCGGAAACCTCCATCTGAAAATCCAGACAGGAAGCCTCTGGTTTTGAAAAATTCGGCATGCGCGCGCGACAACGCATGCGTCGACTTTATCACATATGTTGCGAGGGATCGTTGGTAACTGCTGACTTCTGATCCACAAATGCGCGCGCGCCCAATATCATTCGACAGGGATAAAAAGGGAGCGATAAAAAAGGTTTTGATGGGATGGTACGAGTTCATACTTAACATGCACGATGGGGCCGAATCGTGTGTAAATCGTAGTTTCCCAAAGAAGGTCGATTAAGCCGAAAGGTAGATCCCAACCCCATTCTAGAAAAGGAGGATCTACGTTGTCTATATCTAGGCGTCGACGGGGCGGCCACAGGGCGTCTACGGCGACAACATAGCCGCCAGAGCGGATGACAAAACCAAGCGACGGCCGGCGACGAGGCAACGACGGGGCGGCGACGGCGACAACATAGCCGCAAAACCGGTAAACCGGCCCAGACGGGCGGCGACGAGGCGACGGGGCGGCGACGGCGACACAATAGCCGCCAAACTGGCAAACAGGCCCAGACGACGGGCGGCGACGAGGTGGCGACGGGGCGACGACGGCGACAATATAACCGCCAGACTGGGAGACAGGCCCAGCTCCTTAGATGGCGGGGCCCCCATGGGGCCACGAAGCGCTGTGCTGGGGGAGACGCATGTGGACACCGCCATTGGGGCCCTAGGTGGAGCTCCCTATGCGGCCACAAAGCGCTGTGCTGGGTGGGGGGGGCGCATGTGGACAACGCCGCTGGCGCCTTAGGTGAAGCTCCCTATGCGGCCACAAGGCGCTGTGATGGGCGGGGGAGGCGCATGTGGACATCGCCGCTGGGGCTTTAGGTGGAGCTCCCTGTGCGGCCACGAAAATCTGCGCTGGGTGGGGGATACGCATGTGGACACCGCCACTGGGGCGTCAGATGGAGCTCTTTATGGGGCCACGAAGCGCTGTGCTGGGTGGGGGGGAGACGCATGTGGACCCCGCCAGCGGGGCCTTAAGTGGAGCTCCCCATGGGGCCACGAAGCGCTGTCCTGGGTGAGTGGGTGGGGGAGGCGCATGTGGACATCGCCGCTGGGGCTTTAGGTGGAGCTCCCTGTGCGGCCACGAAAATCTGCGCTGGGTGGGGGATACGCATGTGGACACCGCCACTGGGGCGTCAGATGGAGCTCTTTATGGGGCCACGAAGCGCTGTGCTGGGTGGGGGGGAGACGCATGTGGACCCCGCCAGCGGGGCCTTAAGTGGAGCTCCCCATGGGGCCACGAAGCGCTGTCCTGGGTGAGTGGGTGGGGGAGGCGCATGTGGACATCGCCGCTGGGGCCTTAGGTGGAGCTCCCTGTGCGGCCACGAAAATCTGCGCTGGGTGGGGGATACGCATGTGGACACCGCCACTGGGGCGTCAGATGGAGCTCTTTATGTGGCCACGAGGCGCCTGTGCGACCACAAGGCGCTGTGCTTGGTGGGGGGGGGCGCCCGTGGACACCGCCGCTGGGGCCTTAGGGGGAGCTGCCCATGGGGCCACGAAGCGCTGTGTTGGGTGGTGAGACGCAGGTAGACACTGCCACTAGGGCCTTCGCTGGAGCTCTTTTCTGGGCCACGGCACGTTGTAATGGATAGGGAGGGGACGCATGCGGACACCGCCACTGGGGCCTTAGGTGGAGGTCCCTATGGGGCCACGAAGCGCTGTGCTGGGGGGGACGCATGTGGACACCGCCGCTGGGGCCTTAAATACAGCTCCCTATGGGGCCACGAAAATCTGCGCTGGGTGGGGGAGACGCATGTGGACACCGCCACTGGGGCCTCAGCTCTTTATGGGGCCACGAGGCGCCTGGGTGAGGGGGAACGCATGTGGACACCGCCACTGGGGCTTTCGGTGGAGCTGTCCGTAGGGCCGCGAAGCGCTGTGCTGGGTTGGGGGGGACGCATGCGGACACCGCCACTGGGGCCTTAGGTGGAGCTCCCTATGGGGCCACGAAAATCTGCGCTGGGTGGGGGAGACGCATGTGGACACCGCCACTGGGGCCTCATATGGAGCTCTTTATGGGGCCACGAGGCGCCTGGGTGGGGGGGGACGCATGTGGACACCGCCGCTGGGGCCTCAGGTGGAGCTGCCCATGGGGCCGCGAATAGCTGTGTTGGGTGGGGGGGGCGCATGTGGACACCGCCACTGGGGCCTTAGGTGGAGGTCCCTATGGGGCCACGAAGCGCTGCGCTGGGGGGGACGCATGTGGACACCGCCGCTGGGGCCTTAGGTGGAGCTCCCTATGCTGCCACGAAAATCTGCGCTGGGTGGGGGAGACGCATGTGGACACCGCCACTGGGGCCTCAGATGGAGCTCCTTATGAGGCCACGAGGCGCCTGGGTGAAGGGGAACGCCTGTGGACACCGCCGCTGGGGCCTTAGATGAAGCTGTCCATGGGGCCGCGAAGCGCTGTGCTGGGTTAGGGGGGACGCATGTGGACATCCCCGCTGGGGCCTTAGGTGGAGGTCCCTACGGGGCCACGAAATGCTGTGCGCTGTGCTCGTTGGGGGGGGCGCATGGCACCGCCACTGGGGCTCTAGGTGGAGCTCCCTATGGGGCCACGGAGCGCTGTGCTGGGTGGGAGGGGACGCATGTGGACACCGCCACTGGGGCCTTACGTGGAGGTCCCTATGCGGCCACGAAACGCTGTGATGGGTGGGGGAGACGCATGTGGACACCGCCACGGGGGCCTTCGGTGGAGCTCCTTCTGGGGCCACGGAGCGCTGTGCTGGATGTGGGGGTGACGCATGTGAACACCGCCGCTGGGGCCTTAGGTGAAGGTCCCTGCGGGGCCACGAAACGCTGTGATGGGTGGGGGGGCCGCATGAAGCCACCGCCACTGGGTCTTTAGGTGGAGCTCCCCATGGGGCCAAGAAGCGCTGTGCTGGGCGGGGGGGACGCATGTGACCCCGCCACTGGAGTCTCAGGCGGAGCTTCCTATGGGGTCACGAAACGCTGTGCTGGGTGGGGGCGACAGAGGCAGGGATGGGAGGAGGGAGGCGGAGGGAGGAGGGGGCCCAGGAACTAGGATGAGTGAGACGAAGGGCGCTGTCTCTTCAGAACGAGGACCCAACGCCACAAGATCGTTGGGAGCAGAACAAATAACATACAAGCATGCATGCGCACATTAACACATACGTATGTGCATTCATACATGTATGTAGATGCTCAAATCCACGCATCTAAACAAACACACAATAAATCATACGTAATACATCTGTGGTGGTCCCTAACCCCGAACAGGGCGCTGGGAGGCCGAAACTCGGGGGAACAAAACTGAAGGAAAACAGCAATCCACTGAAATCAACAAAGAAAGACATACCCCAAGTCCGGCCTGCCCCCCCGCCCACCCCAAAGGGTGGTGGGGGTGGGGGCAGTCGGGGTGGGGGTACTCCTTGCGTCGTCTTGCGAAACGTCCTCACCATCGGATTTCGACAATTTCCGGCACAGCCCCCAGAAGGAGGTCGGCCAGGCGAGGGGCTGAGGCGCGCCGTTTCGTTTCCGAGCAGTTTGAATCGTGTGCGCGTGGGGATGCACATGCGTGGCGGAGCGACCAGAAGAAGGACAATTCGTGTATCGACCATCTTTGAAAGAGGACGCCGTTGCTGCATCAGCGCCCCCCTGGTTCGTCAGAAGAAGTGGGTAACCCAAAGGGGAAGACTTAGGCCACGAAGATTTAGGCCACATGCCGGCCGCAGGTGCTTGCAGGGTCAATGGGCCATCGCAACGGCCAGCCAGAGCGCCAGCGTGGCGCGCCCTTTGCCCCCCCCCCTCCCCCCCCCTCGATCCATGTTTGCGATCGCCTGACTCTGCCCGCCCTCCCCCTCCCTCCTCTGGGGGGGGGTCGCTCCCTGCCTCCCCCGCTCTCTGGCTCCCCTTTCCCTTAGGTCGGGCGTGTCCTCCTACAGGCGGATATTTGGACGGGAGAAAAATCAAAACACTCCTTAATATAGGTTTCAAACACTACAGCATCGGCCCCTGACCATTTCTTGCTGCTTTTGGAATGTTGTCCCTCTGTAGAGGGACACGCCCGACTTCCCCTTTCCCCCCCCCCTCCTGTGCAGGAGCGCCCTCTGCCTCCCTCGCCCTCTGCCCCACCTTCCCTCTCGCCGCCCTCCTCCTCCTCCTCCCTCCTCCTCCTCCTCCTCCTCCTCCTCCTCCTCCTCCTCCTCCTCCGACTCCTCCGCCCTCGGTGCCGCCCCTCTCGCCTGGCCCCCCCCCATCCCCTTCTCTGGAGGGGGGCGCGCTCTGCCGCTCTGCCTCTCCCTTTCCCCCGCCCCCCCTCCCCCCCGGAGGGGGGGGCGGCGCCCTCTGCCTCGCCTCCCTCCTCCCCCCCCCTCCGCTCCGTCTAAGGGTGGGAGGATACAAATACGGGGGGGGGGACCATTGTCCTTGCGTCCCTGGTGCCCGTGCAGAAGTTTTTAGTCCGACTACTATTATGCTAGCTGCAGCGCCACCCAGTCTCGACAAGCCGCATGCTTCAGCGAGGAGCCAATCCAAAAATCCCCCCCTCAGCTCGTGGGGGGCCGCCTGCTGCCCTCTGCCCCCCTTCACAATTTGCACCATAATGAATACCACGCTCTACCGTGCTCTTCTGCGCCATGCCGTGTCGTGCCCTGCCATGCATCGTGCACCCTCTCGCGATCACTGCCCTGCTCGGCATCCGACTGTGCGAATTTAGGGAGGAGGTCTAGACCTCGGGTAAACGAGGGGAGGGAGGGGCAGGACGTCAGATAGGACGCGAGCGCGCCTAGCCTTAAGTTGGGCGTGTCCCCCGACAGGGGGATTTTCGACGAAAAATAAAAAGTACCAAACAAATGCTCCCAAAGGGGCAAACATGCTCAAAAAAGGGTCCCCAGGCTATGTGTTGGACCCGTTTTGAATATTCTCCCTGTAGAGGGACAGGCCTGACTTAAACCCAGCCTGCCCTCCCCCCCCTCCCCGCCTCCCGCACCAGGCTGAACAGCTGCCGCAGCGAGGGGCCCTGGCGGCGGGCGGCGGGCGCGCGCGTGGCGCGGGCGCGCCGCGCCCCCCTCCCCCTATGACCCCACGTTTGAGTCGGGCGTGTCCCCCTCCAGGGAGAGTTTCGACGAAAAACAAAAAGTACACAAAAAGTAGCCCCACAAACGGTGAAACAAATGCTCAAATAATCGTCCCCAGACTATGTTGTACTATTTTTTGAACATCCCTCCTGTAGAGAGGGACAGGCCCGACTTAATCTTAGAACCACCGAAGGTTCTCGTAACAAAGTCAAGGCTCTCTGAACATAAAGCGGGTCGATTGAAACAAGACTGTCTCAATCAGGAGTGTTACAAGAACCTGTCGCGCAAACCACAAACTGATCTTACAGCACTCTTTGGTATGCCGTGACGCTTCGCAACTGCTTGACCCCCCGCCCCCCGTCTTCTCCTCCCCGCGCCCGGCCCGTGGGCGAACGCCAAGCGCGTGAGCAACGGAAAGAGAAGGGGAACTCACGCAACACGGCACGTGTACCCCTCGCGGTGGCTTGCGCGGGCCGCCAGAGCGGGGAACCATGTGGAGAACGAGGGCGCTCATGGGCGGCTGGAGCGCAAATGTCCGCGCCGTCGACACCGAGTATGTGTTGCGTCGCTCCTGTGGGGCTGCGGTGGGACAAGATCGCGGATCGAGCTTCGAGGTCGTGGATCCAACTTCGAAGACCCAGGGTTCTGGGCACCATGAACTCATGTTGAGGGTCTCTGGGGATTCTCGGTGCCACGTCCAGATCCAACTCGAATTTCTTGCTGAATCGCATCCCAGAACAAGTCAGAGCAAGACGTCCAGCACTACGGTAGGACCCAGACGAAGGGGTACGGCAGGAGCGAGGCCGAGGTTCGAAGGTACAGATTTTTGGGCGAAATGGGGCCTCTGGGTGGAGGTACTCGTCGCCATGGCTAGTTCCCCCCAGGAGTCTCCGCCGGGGGCGCATGCATTCGAGACCCTCGAGCCGAGGCCCCCTCGCGCCCCTGTATAAAAAGATCGGCGGAGGGTTAGTGCCCGTTTTTGGCGTGCGCAGGCCCTTGCCGGCTCCCCCTCTCCATTTCCACCCCCTTTCCCCCAATCAGTTCTGGGAGATCGACCGCCGCCCCACGCGCGAGCCAAATATCTGGAAGCAAGCGCTGGAGTATCGCTGTCCGTACGAGTGCCGATTAAAAAAGCCTTCAGACTACAGTCAGACCCAGGCCAGAAGAACATCATTCACGAACGTGAGACCCTCAATCGGCCAGAACACACAGAACATCCAAGGCCACTAACCCCAGGATGCACAATAATATCCAACAAACGCGAAGAACACTGGGGTATCCTCCCCGAACCGACCTCGATCTCATACTTCGGTTCGACTGTACAGCAGCCTTCCGACTATGTCATTGGCGAGGGTTGTCTGCTTCTCAGCGCTGACGCCGCTCAAGGCAGCAAAAGGTGCTCGGCACGCGCTGCGAGTGCCCGCTGCCGTCGAGCAGATGGAGGCTGCGCGCTGAGCACGCGGTCGTCCAAAGAGCGACGATCCAGAACGAGTCTTACGTGAGATGACATAGCGACCTCACGCGGTGGCTTACGCGGGCCGCCGGCGCGGCGCACCACATTTCAAGCGAAAGCGCTCTCGCGCGACCTTTCGCGGGAAACTTACGCGCGATTGTCGGCGCAATCGGACCCGTTTTTTCGCGTCGCTCAAGCGGCGAAGGTCCAGGTCAGGTCGCCCGCGCGGTCCAGACGGCAAACGACGAGAGCCTGGCCCGCCGCCCTCGAGCGGGCGCGATGGCTAGAGGCCTCCCAGATGGGAGCCGAGTAGATGGGGTCGGAGGATCGCGCTGCATCGGCGATGTATCGGCGATGCATCGGCGATGCATCGGCGATGCATCTGCGACGTCGGCGATGCATCAACGACGTCGGCGTGGGGAAACACGGGCTCCACATGGAGCCGCATCGGCGATGCATCGGCGATGCGGCGCGATCCTCCGACCCCATCTACTCGGGTCCCCTCTAGTAGAGGGGTCCTGGGACACACACACACACAAGTAACAAAAACAAGCCCCAGGATTCCCCTACGTTCTCCGTGTTTTTCCTGGGCTGTCGTCTTCCCCCCCACGCCCCATAGTTTCCCCGTCTTCTCTCGGAAGCCGAAATCTACCCGTGCCAGTGTGTGTTTCCTCCCCTCCTGATCTAGGATTAAGTCGGGCGTGTCCCCCTACAGGGGGATTGTGGGCGAAAATAAAATGGAAAACAAAAAAACTCAACAAAAAACACTAAATGCTCAAAAATAGCCAAACGATCGTCCCCAGACTATTTTTTGACTATTTTTGGATATTCCTGCTGTAGAGGGACACGCCCGACTCAAATCTAGGAGGTCTGTAGCGGCGCCGACGGCGGGACAAAACGCCCCGCGTGCGCGCGCGCGGCCCCCCCGCGCAGTCCCCGGAGCGGCCCGCTCGCGCAAGGCCCGCGCACGCGGTGCCCGCAACCGGCCCCCCGGTCGCGCGGCCCCCGCGGGGCCGCGGGGGGCCCCCGCTTCACCACTGTTTGATCGCCCCCTCGCTGGACACAACATATTGGTGCAACTTCTCCACAATTGCCCGGCCGCCACACCCTCGGCATGTGATATCGTAAATCGGCGCTTGCGCTTCGACTCTGATTCTGTTGGCATAGACCCCCTGGTCATGTCCACCCGGACCGTGTTGCATTCTGAATCAAGGATGATCGCTGAGTGGTTGGAAACAGTCAACCCGTATGGGATGGGTACAACATGTGCGGTAAGGATGCAGGGGCCTTGGAGGGGCATGCTAACGGTATTTCGAGCGAGGCTGGCCAGCGAAAGTGGCCTAGGATGGGCCGAAGGGGCAAGGATGCAGGGGCAGCCTTGGAAAAGGTTGCCCATTTCTACGATGCGGATTGACGGTAGTTGATACAAGGCTGGACAATGAGCACAGTCATAGATGTTGAGAACGGTGAAGCGACCCAATGATCGAAGATTGCTTGTGAAGCATGCGTCGAAACGACTGCGCCGACTACAGGCCCTCATACTTCCACATGGTGACGCCGAGTGGGCGGCAGCTGGGTAGTTTCGAAACTACTCTGCCATCTAAAACGATGCTCGATGGATTACCACCGCTCTGGCGCCGTATCGCCAAGCGGCTTCGCAGTTTATGCAAATCACAACTCGAGTTCCTCAACACTTCCCCGTCCTATTGTCGCTCTGTGGGCCAGAGGAATTCCACAGCATCGGGGCCGCTGGTAGACTCGTTCATGCGTTACACACAGTAGCCGCAATACATGCTTGCCCTTGGTCGCCCAATCGTTTCCTTTCCAAGCCATGACATCGAAGTATTTGCAGGCTGGGCGTTTCGCCTTTTTCAGAACGGGGTTCTCGCCCCACCCCAGCGCCGCGCATTATCGTCTCGACAGGTTGCAACAGCTACAAGGATGGAGGGAAGTCGTGTTCTAAGTGAAGCTCTCAACTTAGCACCGCGCACATTCGTCGTAAAAGCTTCCAGCAGTTCCAAGGATGGTGCGGGGGATACTGTTCAAAATGGAGCTCTCGCCTTAATGCCGCGCGCACAGGAGTAGAAATGCTTCCACCGGCTCGAAGTACTCGGATGGGAGTGTCGTTTCAAGATGGGGATCTCCCCCCAGCGCCGCGCATATTCGTGATCGAAATTCGCACCAATTACACGGATTGAAGGCGGCTCCTGTTCAAAATGTGGCTCTCGCCCTCTGCGCCGCGTATATTCTTTTCTTTCAGCTTGCGGCAGCTACAAGGATGGAGAACGGTTCGATGTGCATGGCGAAACGTGCGAACATGTGCAAAACTTACACACATAGGTGCGGCCCGTTCGTCAACATGGAAAGATCGCTGGACACCTCAGGGAACTGTCTGGTCATACCTGCCCGCATTTCTCACTGCTCGCTAAATGGATGCAAGTCAGCTCGTCTCTAGAACGGGGCTCTCGCCTGAATGCCAATCCCGCAGGGGCGCTGGTCGTTCCCGGGGGCACCTCTTGTCGTACGAAAAGGGGGGCGCGAGAGACTCCGAGGCGGGGCCCTGGGACGGCAGGGCGCACTGAGTAGCATCGTTGTGCATCCTGGGCCCTCTCTTTCGCCTTATACTTCCCCATGCGGCACACGTCGGTGACAATGAGCGGCAGCAGCGATGGCACTTTGCGAGCAGGGCGGCACCCTCGAAGGCACGACGGCACGGCGACGACCCGCGAAGCGACCAGGAACGAACCACACACGGCCCAGAACAAGCGGGGCGGCGGTCCTGGGCGTCCGCTTCCTCCCTCTCGCCCCCACTCCTCCCTCCCGCCACCTCGCCATCGCTCGGACGTCCATTTCCCGTACATGTTTTTGATTTCGTGCGCGTATGTTTTGCAGGATGATCCAGGACGCTCCTCGATGGTCCTCGCCGAGGAAAAAATGCACACGCCCGAACGATGCCAAGCCACCGCTCCTGGAGACCGCGGGGGGCGCCTCCACCACCCGGAGCTCCGCGGGGCTAAGGCTGCCCCTCTGGGGCGGCGTGGACCACCTCCGCGGAAAAAAACGAGGGGCACGGGGGAGGAGGGCGAGCGCGCGCGCACGAGGGAGGGGGACGGCACCGGCGGGAGGAGGAGGGGCTGCGGCGCGGGGCGGGAGGAGGATTGGGGAGGGTTTGGGGCTGCTCGGGGACGTCTGTGGGCCCTGGTGGGCCTCCTGGGGGCTCCTGACACCTCCTGCGAGGAGGGAGGGGGGGGGAGGGAAGGGGGGGAGGAGGGAGGATGTCACAGTGCTTGTATACCCCTTGTGCCCTTCGTTGGGTTTCCTGGGGCGCCCTCGTCGCCACGACGGGGCGCGGTCGGGGCTCTGGACACGCCGCGGCCACTGTGACCGAGCCTCTCCGTGGCTTTGAACCGCTTGGCTCTGCAGGGTTCGGGAAACCGTGTGGGATCCCCACAGGGCCAAAACCTGGCCAAAGAATTCGGGGGCCGGCAGTTCTGAACTCTACGCAAAGCCGCCTTGCCGCACGTCGACAAAATGTTGCACCACTTTTGCCGCGCATTGTCAGCTATATTGCATTGCTCCTCCCCCCCCTCCCCCTGATCTTAATATTGGGCACATGGCAACGGTCCCTTGGCGCCGCCCCCCAGGGCTCGCGACAGAATGTTGCACCACCGAGCCGTTTCGATGAACCCGGGACCGCAGCCAATTTTAAGATTGGGGGGAGGGGGGGGTGGAAGCGAACATCCATTGCAAAATCGGCTCGCTTTCTTGACAACACGAGGTGGTGCAACATTTTGTCGATGTACCGTGCCACTGCCGGTGCCCACACCACCTGGACAGAAGACGGGGAGTTAGTAGAGTTTGCCTCAGGTCAGGCGTGTCCTCCTACAGGCTGATTTTATACGAAAAATAAAAAATAGCATAGTCAAATGCAAACATAATGCAAACATCGTCCCCATATCATTACTTATTTGTGATTGTTGAATATTCCTCGTGTAGAGACAGGCCCGACTGAAAAATAGCCACCCCCTGTCGCAGTGCAGCTTCCCAATCGAGCACACGGGGGGCGGTGCAGGGGAATGCTGGGGCGGGCACGCGCGCCGCCTGCGCACACTGACCCAACGTGCCCGGCGAGCGGGCGCGCGGGAGGAGCGAGCTCTCTTCACGTCATGGTGCGCAGACCTTGCTGGGGAAGCGCAGAGGTACATCGGGAGCGCGGGTGCAGCCGAAACAAAGCCACAAGAACGTGGATCCGGGGCATGGCCCCTCTCGCCGAGAGGCCAAGGCCCCACGGCCCCATGGAGGTGACAGAAACGAGCGAGGCCACGAGGCAGAGGACCCCAGGGGCCAAGGCCCCGTGGAGGTGCCCAAGACTGACAGAACAGCGGCCCCGAAGGGCCCAGGCGCCGGGGTAGAAAGCCCAAACAGAAAGAGCACGGTGGTGCCACTCCAAGGTCAAGGATGTGCACAACCCTCGTGCCCAACTTTGTGGTTGCCGTGACGATGGACACCCTAACAATCCGATCATTGACAAAAACTTTGTTTCAAATGTTAGAAAAATGTTGTTAACATGTTTTGAACATGCTCTTTACATGTTTAAGACATGTGTTAAACTGATGTGAACATCTGGAAATTAATTGGCACCATGCTTCCTCTCCATTCATCGTCGTCCACAAGCTCAACTGCTGGGGGAAACCAGAAGTCACCGATGCCCCAAATTACTCGGACCTCTCCTGGGGTGCGCCGGGACCAGGATCACCAGGCGAATCCATCGGTGGCGACGAGGGCCTCCCAGGAGGCCAAAAAGAGGGGGAAACGAAAGAAAAATAGCGAGGTACGGGCATCGTTAGGCCGGGTACCGTTAGGTTGGAGGAAACATGAAAACTAGTCAGAAGAAAACAGGAGAGACAAAACATGAAAATAATCCGGAACTAATGCAAACAATAATCGAATAATGAATCGAAAAATCGTCCCCCGGCTATATTGAAACCAAAAAGCTTATCTTGAACAATATTTGTCCTCCTGTAAAAGGGACATGCCCGACTTTAGGGTACCTTCTCCTCCTCTGGGCAGCAGCACGGCGCATGCCGCCCGCCACAGCGCAGCGCACCCGCACCCGGGCAGTGCGCACATGGCGTGGCGGCGCGCCCGCGCGGCGCAGCAGGCGGCGCTCCGCACGGCGAGGAGGGCGGGGAGCGCAGTGGGCGCGTGGCATGCCGGGGCCTCGTGCCGGGGGGCGCGCAAACGTGGATTGGCGATCCGTGGATGTGGCGCGCGGTCTGGAGGCAAGAGAACTATGCACATACACCGATTCCGGCCATGCCCATCCTGAGCCCAGGATCGGTGCATATGCCCTCCTGCAGTGGCCAGGAAGGCATATGCACCGATCCTGGGTCAAGGATGGGCGTTGTCAGGATCGGTGCATGTGCAGAGTTCTCTTCGCCCGAGAGTCCATGGATCGGGGGAGGTGCCCTCCCCAAAGTGCGGCCTGGTGCCGCCTCGTTCGGCGGCGGGAATTCGCGAATTCCCGGGGGCTGTCGCTGGCGGCCTCCGGGGCTGTCGCTGGCGGCGCGCAGGAGGGGGGAGGGGGGAGGGCGTCTCGGGAGGCGGCTTCTCAGAAGGCGCCGGCCCTGCAGCCATGGGCGAGGCCCGCGCCCTCTAACTAGGAAGCGGGGGTGCCTCTGAGAAGACTCCCCCCCTCCGCGCGTGGCCGATGTCCACCGTTTAGCCCTGTGACCGACGCCCGCGCCGGTCCCGGCGACTCTGCAGGCATGGCGCTGCGCAGTTGCAGATAGCACCGCGCCGCACGGCGGAGAGAGGGCGGCGGACGCCTGCTGGTGATGCTGGGTCGTGCCCTCGGCTTCTGGGCAGCCGGTGGGGCCCCTCCGGGCCAAGAAACCTCGGGGGCCCACAGCAGGCTTAGGTCGGGCATGTCCTCCTACAGGCGGACTTTAGACGAAGAATCCGCCGACCGTCGGCGTGGGGAAGAGGCTGTTCCGTTTGCCTCGTCGAAATTGAGCAACGCTGTAGTTGAGTCGAACGGAAGCCCCTTTCCTTTGATCCCTTCCCTGGCGGGGGGGGGGGGGGGGTCCCGGGGGTGGTCCCGGGGGGTCCCGGGGCAGACACAACTCCCTCCCGGGGGCAAGACGCGGCAAAAGTGCCCCAAGATGTCCCCAAGACGGTCTTCGAGGGCCCCGAATCGCCGAAGTATCGGTCCATGTCGCCAAAGTAACCTCCAAATGGCTCGAAAGGTTTCGAAAATGCCCCAAGAGGCCTCCAAGAGGACTTCCAAGACGGCCCCAAGGGGCAAACAATTTCGATTTCCCGTAAGTTTTTGAAAGAGTTCAGCATTCTCGCCTCGTCAGCTTCCCGTCGCTCCAAGACAGGCTAAGAGGCCTCCAATACCGCCCCAAGACCGCCCAAGAGACCTCCAAGACAGCCGAGGAGGCCCCCAAGACGGCTCCAAGAGGCAGCCCAGACGGGGGACCCGAACGGACAGTTCGATCCCTCGGCCTGAGAAGCTCTCAGGAAGCCCCCAGAGGCCCCTCAGAAGCCCCCCAAGAGGCCCCACAAGGCCCCCAAGAGACCCCCAGGAAGCCCCAAGAGGCCCCCACGAGGCTCCCAAGCGGCTCCCAAGACCTTCCCAAAAGGCTCCCAAACGAGACAGCTCGTCGTCGTCGTCATTCAAGGTCGGCAGCACCGGCCGTGAGGCCTTCACAATAATACGGAATCCAAAACTAAACTACACCAAAATTGCCGAAAATGATCAAATAAGATCGTCCCCAGACTATGTTTTTTTGCTATTTTTGGATTTTCCTGTCGGACGTGTCCTGTAGAGGGACACGCCCGACTTAACAGCAGACCTCAACATCACGAATTGGGCCACAGGATGGCCTCGAAGTGCCACGGAACGCAACGCGTGTGGGGGGGCGGCGGAGAGGCAGGAAGAGGCCCGCCGCCCGGGTCACCATGAGCCGGCCGGCCCTGCGGTCGCACCGGCCGCCTCGCGAGGACGGTCTTGGCCAGCCGCCGCTTGGTCTCCCGAGTCGTTTTCTGGAGGCCCAGGGTCGGACGAGGAACAGGTACCCATACCTCTGCTCTTCGCCCGTTTTCCCTTTCTTCAGCCTCCTGGGAGGCCCTCGTCGCCACCGCTGGATTGGACTCGAAATTCTGGTCAGAACGCACCCCGGGAGAGGTCCGGGGAGTAGCGGCAACGTACCTCTTGGTTTCCCCACAGTGGCGCCGAAACGGAGCTCTGCAATGAGTGACAACAAAAACGCCGCCGCCAACACATCTTCCAGGATGTGGGGGGTCTTGGTTCGGCGGCCAATACCCTCGACCCCAAAGCCGTTCGGGCCAGAACTTCGACGAGAATCCGGCTGTGGGGAAAACGCTCCCAGACGCCGGCAAAGCGCCCGAAACGCTGACGTGACAAACTTTGAAGAACCCAATCCTCGATCTCTGACACGGTCATGGCCCCTGGAGGGCGAAAATGGCCAAAGACCTTCTGTTGAAATTGAAGTCAACGTCGCGAGGGGGTCTTTGGGACGCCCGAAATTCGTACGAATAAACAGGGTACGATGCCGAATAACCAATGTTGTCCAACAACGACAGCGGTCGCTGTTGGGCGGGCGGCTTTTTTTGTCTGAGACGGACAACGTCTGCCGCGGCCTGGAGAGCGAGCCCGGTTCGAAATGAACAAGAACTGCTGTCGGTCTTTGTACCCATCAGTTCCGTACAGTGGGGGCCAATCCACAAGAAACCTTCCACAAGAAACCCAACCCTGAGACCCCAGGACGTCCATTGATTTTTGGTGTGGGAAGGTCAGGCTATCCACAGGAAAACCATCGAAACTCACGAAACCCATGGCACCCTGGAGGCAAGCAGGGTGTCTTGGCATGGGCCTCCACTGTGCCCATTTCGATCGTCCCGAGGGTCTCGGTCCGGAGGAGGAGGAGGAGGAAGAGGAGGAGGAGGAAGGAGGGATGAGGAGGGGGTGGGAGGAGGAGGAGGAGGAGGAGGAGGAGGAGGAGGAGGAGGAGGAGGAGGAGGAGGAGGAGGAGGAGGAGGAGGAGAGGAGGAAGAGGAGAGGAGGAGGACCCGTGGACCCGTCCCGAGGAGCGCTCCAGACCGAAACTCGTGGGGAACCCAACCGCGGCCACGAGGAGCCCCCCGGCGGCAACGAATACTGGAAAAATACTCACAGGCCTCAGCTCCCCCATCTCGACGTCCAGGCTCGAGCTCCTCGCCCCTCGGCTGGCCCTGAGGGGCGAGGGAGGGAGTGCGAAAGCTCGAGGGGAGGGACGTGTCGGCTACGCGCAAGAGTGACCCTGGGTAAGAGCGACCTTTGGTGCGCGGCTTTTTGGGGGCCGCGGGGGGGCCAAACGCAAGCGCGCAAAACGCCTATGCCGCCTCGCGCTCGGCGATCAGTGAGGAGGAGAGCCGTTCTGTCCCCCGGGAGCGGCTGCCAGGGCTGCGGTACCCCGACAGGGTTCTGCGGGCGTACCTCCAATCGGCCGGTGCTGCGGGGACCAAGCTCTCGACCTTGTCTTGCCCATGCTCCGCGGCCCCAGTGGGCGCGGCGGGGGCGAGACGCCGCCACGGCTGGGCTCAGGGGCCGCTGTGCTCGGGCAAGCCCACTGACACGCGGAGTCTGGAGGAGAAATGAAAACATAAATAGTCCACAGATAGTAGAAACCTCGTCCCCCCACTATTTTTAGGTCGGGCGTATCCCCCTACAGGGGGATTTGGGGCGACAAATAAAAAAATACTCAAACAATGCCGCCCAAATGGGTAAAAATACAAAAAATAGTCCCAACCTATTTATGTTTTGACCATTTTTTGACTATCTAGAGGGACAGGCCCGACTGAAACTTGAGCCCAGAGCAGGGCCGCAGCCGCGGAGAGGCGCGCAGGCTGGGCGAGGCGCCTGGCGCCGTGGCCCCTGCGCTGGTGGGCCATAGCCAGCAGGCTGTCTTCAACTCGGCGGTGGACAAACCTCCCTTTAGTAAACCTCCCGTCAGTGAAAGCGGCCTGGGACCGAAACCGACGACCGACGGACCTAGACCCACAAAAATGACGGCCGCGACGCCCTCTCGCGAACCGAAAACGGCCAATTCCTTAATCGACGTGTCAGGGTAGGAGGTCTGTCCACCCCCGATCAACGTGTCCATGTGCACTGGCACGAGAGCCATGACGACGCCCCCCAGCACCACTAGAGGGCAGAAGATCCCCCCCAGAATAATCACCCCCACGAGCGAGGCCGTTTAGTAAACGCACCCGAGGAAGGAATCGGACAGGGCAGGGCCGTTTAGTAAACGCCCAGGGCCGTTTAGAAGACGCAAATTGTCGGGGTCTGGGTGTTTTTTGCTCCTTCCTTGAACCAGATCCAAGAATCCCCATCACCAACATCACCACATCCCCTACATCGCCTTGGTCCGAAGGCCACCTGAGGCGCCAGTTTGAAATACACCTCGGTTTCACGGATGCCAGAGCCACGATAGCGACGACCTTGGAAGGTAATTGAAAAAGAATTCCGAAGAGCGCGCAAAGCTGCCCCGCTGCAAGGCCGAGGGAATAAGCAGCTCCATCAGGATGGATCTTGCACGCGCACTTCTCAGAGGAGGGCACAGCGTCGAAGCCTGAGTGCATGGTAATGCCACCACTGCGCGCCTGTCGCTCCAGCTGCTCCACTCGCGCACGGGATGGAATGGAAGCACGAGCGAGCGAGGCGAGGGGCGCGAATGCGATCACACAGTCCAGCACGCTGGCAGATGCTTGGCCAAGTGGGCTGTGGAAGACGAGGTGGGAGGACCAGGACACACACGGACGCGGCCTGCGTCGTGCCTCACGCGGGTGCTGCAGGGCGGGGCCGAGACTCCCAGAAACTTTGAACACTACGGCCTCTGGCGCTGCCTATGGACGCTGGAAAATTGGAGCGACGGCAGCCGGAGTCTGAAGACTTGGGGCTGGAGTAGGAGGCACGCAGGTTGGAGAGGGCTGGAGAGGATGAGGAGGAAGAGTTGGAGGAGATGGGAGGAGAGGGGAGGATCGAAGCTCGCCTTGAGCAAGGACAGACCGTCGCCTATAGGCCAACCACGAATTGTTCTTAGAACCCCCAAATGTTCGAAAATAAAAAACAATGCTCTCAGAGCATAAGCCCGATGCATCAAAACAAGGCCGTACAAGCTAGAAATGTTCTCATAACGTTCCTTGCAGACAACACAAGGCTCTTAGAACATTATTTGGTAAATCTATAGCCCAGACCCCCGACGTCATGATTCTTTCACAACGTCGACTCAGGAGATCTCGATCCATTCCGCGGGACCGGTTTCTCATCCGGAGTCGTTTTTTGACGGTCCCGAGGCCCTGTAAGGGCCCCCAGAGACCCAAAATAGCGAAAAACCTCCCGTCGTGACTTTTTCATGACTCTAGGGACGTCCGGGAGGCAAGCCAGGACGCTACGCCACTGCTTGATCGTCGATCCTCGACCCTCGCCGCCCCCCAGGGCAGCCCTGATCATTGGATACTAGACTGTTCCAGTCGCGACCGACGAGAGCGGTCGCTACCGATGTTGCTTCAAATGTTGGTATCGGTCGCGATCGATGTGCTTCAAAATCGGTCGCGACCGCTCGCTCGCGACCGTTCGGTCGCGATCGGTGGCGACCCAGCGCGAACGATCTGGAGTGCCGATCGGTCGCTACCGATCGCGACCGAACACAAATTCGTGTCCAATGATCTAGCGGGGGGGCTGGACGCTGGCGGACGCCTGTGCCGCGGCGCGCCGCGGGCAGTGGGCGCCGGGAGGAGCACGGGCGTCGTCCGCGGGTCCGGGGGCTGGCCTCGCGCTGGGTCCGCGGGCCGCTGACGTCGTCGTCGTCGTCGTCGTCGTCGTCCTCGTCGTCCTCGTCCTCGTTCTCGTCCTCGTCGTCCTCGGCGTCCTCGTGAGCATCGCCGTCGACCGATCTAGGCTTTTCTCTCAATTGTCGACCTCTGGGACTCCGCTTCTGGGCCTCGTGGACCTTCAAACGTGCATCCCGGGCAGAAGACTACCCCTGGGGGAAGGCCGAGGCTTCTGGGGCGCGTCGGCGACGTCGTCGCGGCGGCGGCGTCGGCGCCGCCGCCGTCGCCGTCGTCGTGGACGTCATCACAGTCCGCGTGGGCATCGGCGGCGTCGTCGCTGTCGGCGGCGGCCTCGGCGTCGGCATCAACGAGGCTCTGGATCGAGCTTCGAGGCCTGAAGATCGAGAGATCTGTGGGCCTGGCTTGGGCTTTCCCGGGCGCGCTCGTGGCTGCGGCGGAACAGGCTTTGCAAGATCCTGACCAGAAGCCACCACAGGAGAGGCCATCAAGGGGGCCGCGTCGTCCCTCGCGAGGCCCAGATAGAGGGCAGAAAAAAATCCCCCCCAAGGAACACCCCGACATGTGAAGCCGTTTAGTGCACGCACCCACAGAAGGAATCGGACAGGGCAAGGCTGTTTAGTCAACGCCCAGTAGTAGACGCCAATTATCGGGTCCGGGTGTTTTTTCCTGCCTTGACCAGAGGGCCCCAGGAGTTCGAAAGTGACGCGGAAAGCTGAGGGGATCTGGGTGCAATTAGGGATCCTCTGTCGAAGAAACGTCGGGGCCTGGGGGGCCACTCCTGGCGCGCTCCGCGCGCCAGGGGGAAGGGGTCAAGCGACGATCCGAGAAATCCGCGCGGACTTCCGCAAGTTTATGTTTAGTTTATGTATGTTTGGTCCTACCCCTCCTCCCCTCGCGCGGCCGCCCTCGTCTTCGTTGATTCTTGCACGCCAGACAATATCCGATTAGCCCCACGCTGGTGCGGACTTCCTCTGCATCGCCGCCGACGGCAAAAAGTATGTTTGGTCCTACTGTAATTACTCGGGCAATCTCCGAAGGGCCGCCGACGTCGCTGCCACCGACCCCGCTGGAACCTCAGAGCTGGACGTCGTGGGAAACCTATGGACGGCGGGCGTTTTCTGGCCGGTTTCGGGCCCTCGGGCCACCTCACGGGCCGATCGGGCTGGAAGGAGTGAAGCGGGAAGATGGGGCCGTGGGCTCTTGTCACGGTCTTCGGTGACGTCGGATCGTGTGGCCGGTCGCCGTCGACGCTGTTCATGTCGCCGCCGCCGTCGATTTCGGCGTCGACGGCGGCCGCACGCCTGCCAGAGGCTTCAGGGGCCAGTTGCCCGTCCCTGAGTGTTTCGGAGCTCTTGGATCCCAGAAGCGTTACTGCACCAGATAAGTGCATACAAAAAGCGCAGCCTGGAGGCATTTGAGCCCCATGAGCCCCTGGAGTCCCCGAGGCATGCAGGGGCTTGAGGACCATAAAAAAACAGACATACAGACAAAGCCATTCTTCTCGGCCCCCAACGATCCCCGACCGACGACGACGGAGCGTCGAACGACGGGCGACGACGCTGGGCACCCTGTGCCAGGGCATCCCATGCTGGCGTGAAGTATGAAGGTGTCTTGCAGGAGGAGGAGGAGGAGGAGGAGGAGGAGGAGGAGGAGGAGGAGGAGGACAGCTTCTCGTTCTGAATCGCCTTCCCGAGGGTCCCAGGGCCCCGAGGAGGGCCCCCAGGCCTGAAGCCTCGGCCACACGCAGGAGTGACCCTGCGCAAGGGTGACCCTTCGTGCGCGGCCACGGGGGGGCCCCTTTTGGGGACACCACCAGGCGCGCAGGCTGCTACTGTCGCGTCGCCTTGAGCGATGGGGGGGGAGGACCCTTTGGGCCCGCACCAAACAAGTCACTCCGGCGAAAGGTCACTCTCGTGTGGTCGAAAGACGGCGCAGACCTTGAAGGACCCATGCCAAGCGCCCTGGCGATGGCTGGAAAAACAAACAATGACATAAACATGAAAAACTCAGATGTCCGCGCGGATGTCTCGGATCGGCGCTGGACCCCAACCCCTGGCGCGCGGAACGCGCCAGGGGCGGCCCCGGAGGCGCCTCCAGGGGGGTCCAACCCCGATCCGAAAACCCCGCGCGGACGTCCGAGTTTCTCGTCTTCCACTCGTGGCCGCGCCTGGACTGCTGGCTGCTGCTGTTGCTGCTGCTGCTGCCACTTTCTCCTTTCCGTTTCTCCCCCCCTTCTGCTCTCCTCTCTCCCTGGCCACGGGGCAATCTCTCGCGCCCGGGTTTAAAAAAATAAGCGTCGCTGCTCGTTCCCCGAAAGGCGCTGGACGCTGCCTAGGAAGGCCGCCGCGGGCAGCCGGCCCGCCGGGGACCCGGCAGCGGGGCCCCAGGCTGCCGCCCTCCTCGGCGGCGGCGCCTCGCGCGCGCGGGGGGCGCACGGCGTCCGCCACGAGGCAGCCGACGCTTCGGCGTCGACCACGAAGATAAGGCAGAGCCGCGAACGCTGGCGCCGACGGCGACGAGGATGACGCCAGCGTCCACATCGGAGGAGGAAAAGGTACGAAGCCTTCCGCAAGAAACTCACCCCTGAGACCCCAGGACGTCCATTGCTTTTCGGCGACGGAGTTGTGATATGGATCGGCGCGCAGCGCCGGGGATGCTTTTGCTGTGAGCGCGGCTCGAACAACTGGCGTAGCACTAAGGCCAAGGGCCCTGATAAATAAAAACGGCAGCGGCGAGCAAGGGATGAAACCACAGGCCCTGGGGAGTGAGCTTGATCCACACTCCTCCTAGTCGCCGTCTCGGGCGGCCTCTGACAGGCCTGAGCGGGGACTATAGCAAACAGGTCACTCGCCGGCAAAACACGGATATGATTACCGGGATAATCTATAGCAAGCAAACGGCTTGCGCGGCATACGAGGTATACTCAGCAATGGCAACTGTTCGATCGCGATGCGACAAAGCCCAAAACATATAGACATCTCCTCAAGATACTAGACGGGTGCGATCGTCATCACAACAAAAAACTGAACCCACTGAAACGGATGAAACTCATCAGAAAAACGCGGGGTTACGTGTGGATCTCTATCCGGGCGTAAAAAGCGGCGATTCGGAACCCATAAATCTTTACCAAGCGTAAAATCTGAGCAACGATGCGAAATACATAAATCTTTACCGGGCGCACAGTTTGAACGGTAGAACATTGCCAATCCGATCCGCCAAACTGCCGTCCGAAAACCAAACGGGTTCACTTTTCTTTCTTCGGCTTCGCCGGTTTGTCCGCCAAGTCAGATCCTCGCCAAACGTCTCTGCCAGTGAGTTTCCACCAGCGACCCTTGACGTCATTCATCACACTCTCCGGGAAGATCGTGAAATCGGGGTTGCCGAAATGATAATACCGAAGAAGCCACGATGCGTGCTTCTTGCAGGTCTTGTAAGTAGAATACACACTGTGCGGGCTGTGGCAAATGACAGTATCATGATGAGGAATGCCTGTCACATAACTGAGCATGTCATTCGGCTGCACAGTCGGGGAAGATCCGCTCCACGACACAACGCTGGCTGATGAGGCTGAAACGGAACGCGATGAACTCGCCACGGAAACCACGGTTGGTGATGCGGGAGACGAGCTTCCCTGCGACCTTGCTGATCTTGATCGTCCAGATCCCCGCGCTGATGCTGCGGCATATGGTGATGGCGGTGGCGGTGCGATGGCGGGCGGTGGTTCCGTCGGTACCTGCGGCGGTGGCGGCTGCTGAATCGTAGCAGATGCCACTGAACTCGATGCCTGCGCGCTACTGAACACGTCCGCGTGGGACATCGTGATGTCACCATCGTGGTCACGGTCCTCTGGGATGGTAGGTGGCATGTTGCGGCGTCGGCCGAGCATGCGGCCGTCCCAGCCAGGGTGCTCGCCCATGGCCTTCGCCTCGGCAACAACCTCTTCGGTGGCGATCGCGGCGTTCTGCCTCGTGATCGCCCAGAGCGCCGCGAAGATGCCGAAACCGATAGTCATGCCGAGGACCAGCGTGAACGTCAGCAGGCAGATGTAGAAGCTGTAGTCGGGTATAGTCGGCGTAGGCGTAGGCTGTCCCTTGACCTTGCCGAGGCAGGTGAACAGGACTGAGGCGAGCATGGCAGCGCGCGGCTGCTGGGCACCCTAGTTGTGTTTGCGGGCCTCGAAGAACGACAGCAGGACGCCAGCCTCCATCGTCTTCGTCAGGGCGTCCGCGGCCATGGCCCAAGTCGGGATCCAGCTGAGCTTGAGCGCGCTGCTGGGGTGCGCGCCCTCCTTGATCACGGGGGCGACGATGCGGAGGCGCTTGTCAGTAGACTGGCCGACATCAGAAGCGATGTGCGTCACGAGACCCTTGCTGTCGCTGTAGATCTCCCCAGGGCGCTTGTCGGCGAACACGTCGATATGCTTGAGCGCCGTCTTGAGGTTGTTGTTGGCCTCGGTCAGCTGCTGTCGAAACACCATGTTGGTCTCCGACCCCTCGAGGGTAGCGTAGCCCTCGGCAGCGAGGGTCGACTTCACCGACCTCTTGACTGTGCCAGAGTGCCAGGCGAAGGGCAGGCACAGGTCGCTCTGGCCGCCGACGACGTCACACGGGCGATGGGTGAGCCCCATCACCATGCCCCACTGGCTCTTGACGCCGTCCACGTTGGCGAACGCGGCGTCGCTGAAGCACGTGGCGATGGCCGTCTTCAGGTCGACGAGCTTGCGCGTGAGCACGATCGCGAAGCTCGCGGTGGAATGCACATATGCGACTGTCTTGTTGAGGGTCTTCGCGTGGGCCACGGTGGCGACGTTGGTGCGTCGAGCTGCGAAGCTCGCCGGGCAGGCGATGTCCACCCGGGTCCGCACTGCTAGCCGCAACAGCTGCCCGAGCGCGTGGCGGTAGCTCGTCACCTCGGTGGCGGTGGCGGTGAGCCGGCCCTCAACACATCGGCCCTTCTGGGCATTCAAGTCGACGCAGCCCACCTGCGCGGCAGCGGTGGCCATGGGTCACGCGGAACTCGTCGTCGAGCTTGGTGATCGTACGTCCGCAGTATTTGATGACCCCTTCGACTGGCGATGCGATAGTGGTCTTCCACTTGGTGGACTTGTTGCGCTGGGCGATAAGAACGTCGTCTACATGTGAGTGGACCACCGCGGCGAGCCCACCTTCGTCGTAGAAGTTATAGAGGCCCTTCTCGAGCTTGCTCTCCACGGGGCCGTGCTCGGCGAAGACCTTCTGCGCGTAGAAGAACCACTGCCCCCCCCCCCCCCCCGTCCGTGTCCCGTAGATCGCGCCTGTGGCCATCGCGATCTCGCCTGGCTGGGTCCCCGGCGGCGGGTTCTTGGCCGGCATGCGCCAGAGCAGTAGCCTCTCAATGTTACCCGACTGCAGGCGGGCCGTCATCGCGTCGCAGGACGAGATGTCCCAGTCCTTCTGGGCCGCGGCGGCCAGGGTCAGGTACAGTGCGCCCCTGGGCCCTGCAAGAGCGTCCGCCCTGATCTGCGACTTGGCCTCCTGGCAACCCTGCGCGACCAGGCGCGCCTTCGTGATGTTCTGGCCCTTGCTGGTCAGCGCCCAGCGAGTGCCCACAGGGCGCATGCCAGGGTTGCGCCGCAGGAGCTCCTTCAGCTCCTTGGGCGGATGCTTCTTGTAGGCGCCGAACTCGTTCCACATGGGCCGCTCGGTCTTCATGGCGGCGCCCATGTCCTTCTTCTCGGTGGCGCTGAGCGCGTCGTACTTGAACTCCTTGGCGGTCGCGTTGCCCGTGAGCAGTGCCTCACGGAGTCGTGTGCTTGCGTAGAGCTCGCCCGCGTGCTTCTGGAAGTAGTTGTCTAGGTAGAGGTCGACCTTGTTCGTGTCCTTCGGCTTCTTGAAGCACTAGGGCATATCGTCCAAGAGATCCTTGCGCTCGGCAGCGCGCTCGCGGGAGTCGAGCTCGCACTGGCGGTCACTTCGCAGTGCCACTGGCGCGTTCCCCCGTTGAACTTGGCGCTTCGTCTTGGTGCCGCGCTGGTTCTCGGTGTCCGGCGGGCGCCGCGACATCGTCTCCTGGCGCGCCTGCCCCTCCGCAATCTTGGCCCATTCTCGAATCATGTCCGAGCCATCGGACTCAATGTCGTCGTCGACCGGGCCCTGAAAGGCAGGTTCAGGAAGTCGAAAATCTGAGGCAGCAGCGGCGGAAGTGGCTGCAGGACCGGCAGCATCGGCTGAGTCTGAGGCAGGCGCCGGCGGGTCGGCGGCCGCCGGTGGCGGCGGCCGCTGGTGGCGGCGGCGGCTCCGCCGGCGGTGGCGGCGGCGGGGGCCGCTGCACGTCCCCTCCCGAAGGCGGTGGGGCCGGCCCTCCACTGACGCTGGCTCCTCCGCTGGATGTGACATCGCCGTCTCCTTGGCAGCGTGCCAGCCACTCGGCGTACTTATGAGCGCGCTGGTTCGCTTCGGATTGCTCGATGCTGCCGAAGTTGTGTTGCTAGATGGCTGGCTGCTGATCGGGTGCTGGTAGCGCTGGTGGCGCGGGGGGCCGACCGTCGCTGCGGGGGCGCCTCTTTGGTGTCGGTCCAGTCAGATCAAGGAACATGTCGTCGTCAGCGTCTGGCGGTCCAGCAGGGTCTCCTCCTTCGCTGGGGTCGGGCGGAAGGGGATCCGCCTCCTGCGCCACCGCCGCCTCCTCCAGGGCCTGGAGGAGGTGCGGACTGGGAGGTCCCTGGCGGGGCGCTAGGCGGAGGTCCAGACGGCTGTTTGCCGTTCAGCGCGTTCAGCACTTGTCCCCACGGAACGAGTTCCGTGGCCGTGGCGCGGCGTAGGTGTCCACGGTTGACCTTTACGGTCGTGGAGCGGCGGCTGACCCACGCATTCGATGCGCCCTCGAACCGGATGATGACGGCGGGCCCGTGCCACTGCAAGGCCCATTCACTCTTGGGCTTGCCATTGCCCCTCCAGCAGTACAACTGATCGCCCGCCTGGTAGACGTCGTTGGCGCGCTGAGCTCCATCTGCCCGAGATTGGGCCAGCAGCGCCCTGGAGAGGGACTGGTTGAATATCAGGTGCTGCATGGTGGTCTGCGCGGCCTTCGCGATGGCAATCCTCTCCGAGAGCGGCTTGTCGGACACGATGCGCTCGCGCAGGGACAGCCTGCGGCGTTGTCCAGCAAGACATGCGGGAGGCGAAGACCTCGCCCGTGCACCCACTGCGACGGCGAGTAGCCCGTGGAGTTGACCTGGCTGTTCATGGCCAAGCACACGGAGGCGATCATCCACTGGATTTTGTGAGCGGCCGGGGGGTTCGTCGAACCTGATGCTGAACTGGTTGATCAGCTTCCTCGCCTGCACCTTCCAGACCCCCCACGTCGCTCCATGGTGACATTCTGCTGCGGCGTCGCCGCAGATGTCGTCATCAGGCGGCAACCCATGCCCTCGAGCTCCTTGGAGAACTCTGGCTCGAACTCGCATCCTCCATCAAATATGACTCGCTGAGGCGCGCCAAAAGGCGTGATCCAAATCTGCAGCAGTCGAGCGAAAACAACCGATGGGTGCCTTGATGCGACAGTGCCGCACATCGTAAAACCTGAAGCTAGGTCGACCACGCTGAGGTAGACCAACTGGTTGCCAGCGTAGTCGGCCAGGGTGAACGGGTCCACTCCGATGGAGTCGTTGAAGTCCCTGTCCAGTCTGATTTGCCCCGGTGAGGTAATGGTCGCTGATGTGCTGCACACACCTCGCAGTAGAGGTTGAGGGTGATGTCGACGGACCTCTGCGATCCACCAGTCACACGAATGGCTCGGGCAAGTGAATGGTTGGACGGGTGCCCCGTGTTCACGTGGAGCTGCATAATGGCGGACCGTAGAGTCCGCTCCTCCGCGGCCGTGAGCGCTGGCTCCTGAGCGGCTGCGGTGGCTGGAACCGTCCTTCTTCTTGCCCCTCTCGTCGTCGATGTAGGATGAGCTTCTCGTACAGGTCGGCGGTTCGGACGTCGCAGCTGCTCGGCTAGCACCGTCGCGAGCTTGGTCGTGTAGTTTTCGCTGCGCTTCGCGCCCTTCCCGCAGGCCCCTGCGCGCGGGTGCCCCCCGCTGCAGAAACGCCTGAGCGAGTCGTCGAACCGAAAGAATGGTCGGCGATGATCCGCCACGGCTTCTTGATGTGAAACCCATTCCTTGTCTTGAGGTTGAACGCGCAGCCGACGAAGTCCACGACGCGCGGGAGCTGCCCCCTCAGCTGCTTGGCAATGGCGTTCTTGTTGGGGCCCCATCCGTCGCAGTACCTCGGCCACTCGAACGAGGCGGCGAGCTGGGCGCCGAACTCCTCGCGCAGCCGTGACATGGACTGCAGGAGCAGGCCCATCATCTGCTTGGACTTGGCCCGATCCCTCTCTCAATTTGGGGATCTTGCCCGGGTCGACCTTGACGACGAGTCGTTGTAGCGATGTCCACGGCTGGCAAGGAAACGCAGCGTGAATTCGCACACTCTTGCCTGCCGCAAGGTGCTTCCGGATCCTGCCCTCCAGCTCCTGGACCACGAACTGCTTGGAGTGGTCGAAACCTGGGAGACCACGCCTGACAGCAGCTCGTCCTTTCTTCTTCCAGATGGCGCTGAGCTCGCTGTCCGGGTTGCAGCATCACTCGTAGAGCACGGAACTGTTCGCGATGAAGGTCGGGCTGGGTCTAGTTGTAGACTTGACCAGGTTAGCAATCAAGGCCTGGCCGATCTTGCGCGATTGGATGCCGCTCTTGCTGGTGACGAAGACTGAGCCGCTTCCTGAGCGTCCTCACGCGCAGTTCCTACTCCTCCACGATGTTGGCCTCGGGTCCGAGGAAGTCGTTGGCGATGTCGTCCTGGCCGTGGCTCAGGGTTACGGGCGTGCCGAAAACGCAGTCCGAGCATAAACCCCAGCGGCTGAAGGCCTCGAAGGTCGTCTCGCCACAGGCGATGCAGTCCTGCAGGGGCTCGGTCACGCACGTCGTGGGATAGGTCGTCTGTGGCAGCGTCGCTAGCGTGAGGTTCGGAGCTGGAGCTGCGGTGGAGCAGCAGACCAGGGCTGAGGCTACGGCCGAACGCAACCGCGATCCCTTCGGTCGCCGAGTCTGGAGACGTCTCGGAACGTTCAGCTCCTTCTTGGTGACGAGATTGTTGATGGACTCGATCAGCGCGCTGGTCCTGGTAGCGTCGTTGACCGTGGGCTGGTCGCCCGCCCTCGTCTTCCGATCTCGTCGGCCGAGCGTCTTCTCGACCTCGACGTGCAAGGTCTTGTCCGGCTTTCGCTCCCTTCCGGACGAGCTGGCCGCGCTGGGCGGTTGCTCCATGCCGGCGTCCTTGATAGCCTGCCAGTCCTCTGGCTGCAACTTGATTGAGGGGTGGCCCGCGGCGCCCGTGGTGAGCTTCTGGGTGGCGTTCCCGATGCGGATCTGGCCCTTCCAAAAAGAAATGTCGATCTTGGAAGGCTGGATGAAGTCGCGGGCGATGAGCAGACCCAGCGCGGGGCTGTCCACGACGCTGAACACGACGCGGCCCGCCTGGCCGCACATCGCAAGCGGCGCGGTGACGCGCAGCTTGCTTGGGAGAGCACCTCCGTTGCCGAACTTGTAGACCTCGTCCTCCGGCTCCTCGAGGATCTGGCTGGCCAGCCCCATCCTCGTGAGGATGTCCTTGTAGTTGTCGTGCCACTTCTTGCCCGAGACGCAGAAAAGGCAGGCGGTGTCGACCGCGCCGACGCCTTCGTCCGCGGGCTTGCCACTCCCGATCGCGGCGTTCACGTTCGGCAGGCGGTGGGCGTGCCGCTCCGAGACGCAAGTCTCCGGGGGCGGCGGGACTGGCCCCTGCGGGTGCATGGCGATCTCCTCGTCCGCGAACTGGACCTGCTCGGTGATGCGCGCCTGGCGCTGAGGACGGCCTCCGCGACCTCCTCGCCCACCGCCCTTTGACTTGCCGTTCTTGGGCGCGAACTTGCGAGCGCCTGGCGCGGGGCGCCCCCTGCCCCCTGTCCAGTGTCCTGTCTCGCCGAAGCCCCAACAAGAAATGCCCCTCTTGTGCCGGTCGACCCGGCCCTGTAGCCTGGTCGGGCGGCGGGGCGGTGCAGACCTCGATTTGCCGCTGTGAGGGCTTCCCGGGCCGATCTAACGGTGGCCATGGCCTCGGGAATAGCGGCAAGTTCCGCTGCGGCAGCTTCGACCTTGGCAGAGTCGTCGCCTTCGAACAGCTCGGAGATGTCTACGTTGGAGGACTCGAGCTCGGCGCTGAAAGCCTCGAGCTCCTGGCGAACGATGTCCCGGGCGTCGGTCTCGCCCTCGTCGCCCCCCCTGCTCTTCGTCTTTCTCGACGTCCGGCTCGTCGACGGCGTTGGTAGCGCGCCCCCCGCGGCTGGAGGAAACGCGGCTGCGCCAGCGACTGGTTGGTCCATGACATTGGCGGGGGGGCGCGGCGCTCCGACGCGTGGATGTCCGGGGGCATCCTGACCAGCAGCCCGCGGACGCGCTGGTAGCCGCAGCGCTCGTCGGGGAGGTTGCCCACGACGCGCTCGCGGCGCTCTGCCGTGGGCCCAGCCTTGCGCAGCAGGAACCATCCCGCCACGTCGTCCAGCGCGTTGAGGTCCACCTCGTTCTCGCGCAGCTGCTGCAGTCCAGTCTCGAACAGGATGAACCAGTCCGTCGTGCGTTCACCTCGTCGTCGGTGATGTCGAGTCGACTCGAAAAACTTCTCGAGGGTCTCGCCCTTTCTGCACAAGCTTCTGCCGACCCAAACTAGCCTCCAGGCGTTGTGGCACATTCTCGATACCGACCTTGTTTCTATTGCGCTTCTTGTCGGGTCTTCGATGTCCGCCGCGGCTGAAGGGCGCAGCTGCGCCTCCGTCATATTCAATGCTGCGCCGCGGGCAGTCCCACTTAGCTTCAGCACGAGCTTCGACGCGAGGCTGTGGGCCACGGCGAGGTTCTCGCTGAGCTTCCAGAGCTTGACCTCCTGTTTGTAATCTCTCCGCTTTGCCGGATCGCCATTCCATGTGGGGATGGCGCTGCACGCATAGTTGTCTGTCGTTTTGTCGAGAAAGAAAGAGAAATAGCTGGCGTCGGTGACACCGCCGTCGGAGAAGTAGCTGTTGATGCTGGCGTCGCTGACGCTGGCGTGGGAGAAGTCGGCGCTGACGCTTGCGTCGCTGACGCTGGCCTGGGAAAAGTAGGCGTTGAAGCTTGCGTCGCTGACGCTGGCCTGGGAAAAGTAGGCGTTGAAGCTTGCGTCGCTGACGTTGGCCTGGGAGAAATAGGCGAAGTAGTCGTTGATGACGGCGTCGCTGACGCTGTCGTGAGAGAAGTAGGCGTTGATGTCGGCGTCGCTGACGTTGCCGGAAAAGTAGGCGTAGATGTCGGCGTCGCTGACGCTGACGTAGGAGTTGGCAAGGTAGGCGTTGGTGTCGGCGTCGCTGACGCTGACGTGGATGATGCTAGCGTCGCTGACGCTGGCGAGGGCGCTGAGCAACAACGCGACCAGGATGGTCAGGAAGCCGCCGGGCTTCGATTCAGAAAGACGTGTCGCAGACGCCGTCTTGCAATATGTACGGCCCGCAGGGCCGGGATAGCGGAACGGCCTCGCTCCCACCTACCATTATGATATGGATCGGCGCGCATCGCCGGGGATGCTTTGCTGTGAGCGCGGCTCGAACAACCGGCGTAGCACTAAGGCCAAGGGCCCTGAGAAATAAGCAGCGGCAGGCAAGGGATGAAACCACAGGCCCTGGGGAGCAAGTTTGATTCACAGGAGCGTCACGCCTTCCATCGCAAAACCATCGAAACCCAAGAAGCCCAGGGCACCCTGGATGCAAGCAAGGTGTTTTTTGGCATGGGCCTGCACTATACCTCTACCCTTCGCCCGTTCTCCCGTTTTGGGGCCCCCTGGGACGCCCTCACCGCCAACGCTGGATTCACTTCGAAATGCTGGTCAGGGCGCGCCCCGGGAGAGGTTCGAGGGATAGCGGAATCGGTATTGTTTGGCTCCCCCACCACGACAGCAAGGCGGCGCCGCCAGCGACTGCGGCGGACGCCGCCAAGGACGAAAACAGCACGGACGAGGACGACCACGGCGCTGGAGACCACGGCGACGCCGACGCCGACGACGAGAGAGGGGAGGGAAAGAGGGAGAGAGGATGTGGGTTGGTTCTCTGAGGTTCTAGACTGGATTGTCTGGGGGGTCCGAAGGTTTCTCGGGAGGTTCTAAGAGAAGTAGGAGGAGAGAGCTGGCGAAGGCGGAGAGAAGCGGAAGAAGGCAGAATAAGAACGCACAAGAACAATGAAACAACTCGATAGTCTGGAACACGTGTGCGAAAAATAACGTGTGTTTTCGCACCGAAGCCCGTCGGTACGCGGTCCAAGGTGCACACACCCAGGGCCGTCAAGGGCTCCAACGGCATCGGCAGAGGTCAACGATGGGCGATCCTACTTTGGGGCCCATGAATAGCAGGATCGCCCACTGCTGACCCATAGCGCATAGCATGGGCCATTGACAAAGACCATTGGAATTCGGTGACGGTGACAAATCCTGGAAATCTCCGTGTGCGCGATCAGCCCAATTCAACCGTAATCCGCCGACTCCCTGTGGGTCTCAAGGCATGTAAGACCTTCCCCCCCCAGATGATGCCCCCACCAGGCCCGAAGCCTTGAAAAATTCGACACCCCCCCATGGCCCCGCACGACCCCGGCACAAAACGCACCACGAGGGACAGAGAGCCCCAAAAGCGGGCCACAGAGGGCCCGAAGAGGCCCCCGAGACTGTCTGAGAGGGCTGCGAGTCGCCGAAAAAAGCGTTCCAAGATGCCCAAGATGGCCTCCAGACGGCCCAAGATGCCCCCAAGACGCCGCAAGCGCCTTCCAGAGGGCTCCCAAGAGGCAGAAACCAATGATTCCCCAACGTTTTAGTAAGATTTGGGCGCTCTCGTCTTTTCGCTTTCTCGACGCTCCAAGACGGCCCAGGAGGCTCCCAAGATCGCCCCACGACGGCCCAAGAGGCCTCCAAGAAGGCCAAAGGGCTTCAAGACGGCCCCAAGACGCCCCCAAGACGGCTTCAAGAGGGGGCCAAAACGAGGGACCCGAACGGACATTTCGAGCCCTCGGCTTCGAGAGGTCCCCAGGAGGCGCCGAGAGGCCCCCATGAGGCCCCCAGGAAGCTTCAAGAGGCTTTCAAGAACCTCCCAAACGGCCCCAAAACTGCCCTCTCACAAGCCCCCGAGAGCGCTCCGAACCACAAGAAGCATCCCTGAAGACCAAAAACCAACGGACGGTGGCGGGACGGGCCGACGGCCCTTCGATCCGCCGCCCCCTGTGGTCTTGCCACAGGGGTGTCTACTGGTTTGGCTTTGGTTCTTTCTTAAAAAAACTCTCCTGGGGCTCTGGCCCAGAGCGCCGGCCACGCGGAAGAGGTGGTTGCCTAATTGTCCCGGTCCAGATGGCTCCAAGATGGCCCAAGACGGCCCCCAAGACGGCCTCCAAGACGGCCAAAATGGCCTCCAAGTTCGCCCAAGATGGTACAAGATGCACTCGAAGACTGCCAAAGTGAGTCCAAGATGCCTTCAAGTTCGCCCAAAATGACTCCAAGACGGCCCAAGGCGGCCTCAAGATCACGGCAGTCGGCCCAAGAGGCTCCCAAGGGGCCGCAAAAACGGCCCAAGATGCCTCCAAGAGGGCCTCCATATTTGGCATTTGCTTATTTTCGGCCTTCTGACGGCCCGAGACGGCCCAAAAGCCCTCAAAGATCGCCCCAAGATCGCCCAAGAGGCCTTCAAGATGGCCCTCGAATGGCCCAAGAGGCCCCCAAGACGGCCCCAAGGAGCCCCAGGTTTTTGACGGATTTGGGCATTTGCTTTTTGTCGGCCTGCCGACGGTCCAAGACGGGCCAAGAGCTCCAAAAGATCGCCCCCAGATTGCCCAAAAGACATCCAGGATGACCCCAGAACGGCCCAAGAGGCCCCAGAGACGGCCCCCAAAGGGCCCCAAGACGGCCCAAGAGGACTCCAAGACGCCCAAGATGGCCTCCAAGACGGCCCTGGAGCAACCCAGCAGGGCCCCAAGTCGGCCCAGAAAAGGCCCCCAAGACGGCTCCCAACGGTGTCAGACGGGCCAGGAGCTCATCAAGACGGCCCAAGATGGCTCCAAGATGGCCCAAGACGGCCCAAGAGGCCCCGAAGAGGTCTCCAAGGCGGCCTCAGAGGCCTCCAAGAGGATTCCCAAAGGCCCGACGAGGCCAAAATCATTGATTCCCTCTATGCGTGTGAAAGATTTTGGCGGTTGCTTTTTGTCGGCCTGCCGACGGCCCAAGACGGGCCAAGAGCCCCCAAAGATCGTCCCCAGATCACCTAGGAAGCCTCCAGGATGGCCCCAGAACGGCCCAAGAGGCGCCAAAGACGGCCCCAAGCGGGCAAGACGGCACTGGAGCAGCCCGAGAGGGCCCCAAGTCGGCCCAGAGAGGCTACCAAGACGGCTTCCGACGGCGTCAGACGGGCCAAGAGCCCATCAAGACGGCCCAAGATGGCTCTAAGATGGCCCAAGACGGCCCAAGAGGCTCTCAACTGGTCTCCTAGACGGCCCAAGAGGCCTCCAAGAGGGCCTCCACAGGTTTTTGTAGGATTGTGGCATTTGCTTTTTGTCGGCCTGCCGACGGCCCGAGCTGGCCCACGAGCCTCTCAAAAATTGGCCCCAAATCGCCCAAGAGGCTTCCAAGATGGCCCCAGACCGGCCCACAAGAGGCCCCCAAGACGACCCAAAAGGAGACCCAAGATGACCCAAGAGGCCTCCAAGACGCCCAAGGTAGCCTCCAAGACGGCCCTGGAGCACCCCGAGAGGGCCCCAAGTCGGCCCAGAGAGGCCTTCAGGAGGGCTTCCGACGGCGTCACAAGGGTTAGGAGCTCATCAAGACGGCCCAAGATGGCTCCAAGATGGCCCCCAAGACGGCCAGGTCTCCTAGACGGCCCAAGGGGCCTACAAGAGTCCTCCAGAAGGCCCGGCGAGGCCAAAAAGCATTGAGTCCCCAACAAAGTTGTTGTAGGATTTGGCATTTGCTTCTTTTCGGATTTACGAAAGCCCGAGACGGCCCAAGAGCCCCCACAGATCGCCCCGAGATCACCTAAGAGCGTTCCACGATGGCCCCAGACCGGCCCACAAGAGGCTCCCAAGACGGCACCAAGGAGCCCCATCACGGCCCAAGAGGCTTTTCAAGACGCCCAAGATGGTCTCTAAGATGGCCCTGGAACACCCCAAGAGAGGCTTTAGTCGGCCCAGAGAGGCCCCCTAAGAGGGTTCCGACGGCGTCAGAAGGGCCAGGAGCCCATCAAGACAGCCCAAGATGACTCCAAGATGGCCCAAGACGGCCCCAAAGGCCCCCAAGAGGTGGCCAAGACGGCCCAAGGGGCCTCCCAGAGGGCCCCCAGGAAGGCCCGAAGAGGCCAACATCGTTGATTTTCGTTTGGTGTTTGCAGGAGCTGTGCATTTGCTTCTTGTCGGCCTTCCGACGGCCCAGGACGGCCAAGGAGCCTCCAAGAGGTATCCAAGATGGCCCCAGAACGGCCCAAGGGGCCCGCAAGAGAGCCACAAGAAGGCCCCAAGACGGCCCAAGAGACCTCCAAGACGCCCACGATGGCCTCCAAGGCGGCCCTGGAGCATCGCAAGAGGGCCCCAAGTCGACAGTGATATCTTTCAAATGTCAAGGCGCTCATCACGAAACGTTCTGGTCGAATCGAGAGCCTCAAGATTGGGGCTCGCAACGTCCAGTCTCGATATGGTGGAATACTGAATGTAATACTCTAGTCGTGCAAATGTTACTGTCACTAATTTAACTGAATCGTTCGTTGGGGAACAAGGCGTGCCAAGACGAATAATGAGAGCCGGGGACGGCCCTCTTGGTTCAAGATGGTCCAAGACATGCGTATGGCGCATGCTTGCTCACCACAAAACCAGTTCGTGCACAGTCTGAGAGTACAGTGGAGGCCAGTCCTCAAGAAACCTTCCACAGGAAACCTAACACTGAGACCCCAGGACGTCCATCGATTTCTGGTGTGGGAACGTCGCGCTTTCCAAAGCAAAGCCATCGAAACCCAAGACACCAGCGCACCCTGGAGGCACGCAGGGTGTTTCTTGGATGCCCCCCCACTGTAGCCCATGTTTTGCGGCGGTTTCTGCGAACCAAAGGGCAAATCAATTACCCAACGCCGAACCGTCGACGCGCCGAATGCGCGCCAACCACGAGCCATGCCAAACGCGCGCTGAGCATGCAAACGCAAGTACAGTGGAGACGTCAGTCACGCTCTTGCGGCGCGCCACGTGCGTGCCAATTCACGAAGAATGGATTCAGGTGACCCCCGGCGAACGGAAACAGTACGAATATAGATACAGTTACACATACATACATACATACATACATACATACATACATACATACATACATACATACACACACACACACACATACGTACATACATACATACATACATACATACATACATACATACATACATACATACATACATACATACATACATACATACATTACATACATACATACATACATGCATGCATGCATGCATGCATACATACATACATACATATACAGATGTATATATCTGTATGTGGGCGCCAGGAGGCTTCAGGGACCCTGAGGCGTAGCCAATCAAGCCAGAGGCCAAAGACGCTCCAAGAGGGTCCCGAGACGCTCAAAGGTTGCTCCAAGACGCCCGGGATAACACCCAGACGGCCCAACAGACCTTGGAGACGTCCCAAGAAGTCTCCACGAGGCCTCTCCAGAAAGGCCACAAAAAAGGCCCAAGCGGGACGAATCAGTAGTACGGTATTGTATAAGCCTCCGGCGAAGCAGTCGGCGTGCCAACCGCGAGCCACGCCAAGCACGCGCCGAGCATGCACACGCAATTACAGCGGAGACGTCGATCACACTCCATGGGCGCGCCAAGTACGTGCCACTTAACCGATAGTGGTCACAAGTAATCCCATACGAGCGGGATCCGTATGACATAGACACACATATATATACATATGTACGCGCATCCACATATATAAGCATTCAAACATACGTACGTACGTGCGTATACACATACATGCATAAATGTAGTACGCATGCATGCATGCATGCATGCATGCATACATATATACATACGTACACATGCACATACACACATACATACATGCATGCATGTATGCAAGTACCCATACATACATATAGCCATACATACATACATACACACATACATACATACATACATACATACATGCATGCATACATACAAACATACATACATACATACATACATACATACACACACATACATACATACATACAGACATACATATATACAAGCATACATACATATATGCACACGCATACACACATACACACATACCTACACATACACACATACGCATATACTTACATCATACATACACACATAGCTATATATATATACATGCATGCATGCATACATATATACGTACATACATACATACATGCATACATACATAGGAAGGCGCTTGTCACGGGCGCTTGCCTTGGGAACATTCGGCGGCGCGTTTGAACGGGGGGGGGGCCCAAAACATTCGGCGCCGTCGAACAGAACAAGGGTCTCCCCTCCCCCCATCCCCGAACCCCCCAACCCCGGGCGCCGGCCCCGGCGCGGCGACGGCGGCGGCAGCAGCGACGGCGGCTGGCAGCGCCGACCCCCACACCCACGCCTACACCACCCACACCCACGCCCACGCCCACGCCCACGCCAAGGCCCAGGACCACGCCCACGCCCAGGCCCACACCCACACCGACGCCCACACCCAAGCCCACGCCCACGCCCACGACCACGCCCACGCCCACGCCGACGCCGACGCCCACGTCCACGCCTAGGCCCATGCCCATGCCCATGCCCACGCCCACGCCCACGCTCGCGCCCACGCTCACGCCCACTCCCCCGCCCAGGCCCAGGCCCAGGCCCACGGCCACGCCCACGCTCACGCCCCAGCCCACACCCACAACCACGCCTACACCCGCACCCACGGCCACGGCCAGGGCCACGCCCGCGCCCACGCCCAGGCCCACGTGCGCTCCCACGCCCACGCCCATGCTAACGCTCACACGCACGTCCACGCCCACACCCGCGCCCACGCCACACTCACGTCCACGCCCACGCCCACGCCCACGCCCGCGTCCACGCCCGCGTCCACGCCCACGCCCACGCCCACACGCACGCCTACGCCCACACCCGTGCCCACGCCCACGCCCACGACCACGCCCACGCCCACGCCCACGCCCACGCCCACGCCCACGCCCACGCCCACGCCCACGCGCCGACGCCCACGCCCACGCCCACGCTCACGCCCGCGCCTACTCCAGCGCCCAGGCCCAGGCCAATGCCCAGGCCCAGGTCCACGCCGGCGCTGGCGGGGGGGGTTCGAACCCCCCCCGTGAACGTTCCGAACGCCCACAGAACGCGCTCTTTCATACATAGATATGTATATGTATATGTATATGTATATGTATATGTATATGTATATGTATATGTATATGTATATGTATATGTATATGTATATGTAAATGTATATACATATGCATATGAATATGTATATGTATATGTATTTGTATGTGTATATTGTTATGTATAGGTATTTGTTTATGTATATGTTTATGTGTATGTACATGTATATGTATATGTATATGTATATGTACGTGTATATGTATATGCATATATATATATATATATACATGCATATGTAAATATGTGTGTGTATATAGACGGGCCAGGAAGCCCTAAGACGGCCATGGAGGCCTGAGACAAAGGCCCCCAAAGGCCCCCAAGAGGCACAAGGAGGCCCTCAGGATGCCTCCAAGAGGCTCCCAGGAAGCTCCGAAGAGGCCCCAAAAGTGCCCCCAGAGGCGCCCAAGATGTCCCCTCTTGTTCCTCCCAAGTGTTCCCCGAACGGTTTCCAAAGCGGCTGGTGAAACACATGGTCCGATAGCTTGGCACAGCTCTTGCCACAACGCTTGGCCACACTGGCGATTCCAAAAGGCAGAAAACGGCGGTGATTCACCGTAGGCGTCTGCGATAAAAAACCTCAGACAAAATCAAACGGGTCGGCGAATGTGGCGTAAACCTGTAGAATAAAAAGCTACGTATCTGACTAAAGCCGGATGCGAGCTGCACTGCCCACTGCACTTCACAAGCCGTACGCCATCCGGCGCGTAGGCGGGAAAAGGTATGACTTCAAGCGTTCACAGCCAATGCGCCTGCTAAACAGGGCAGTTGGAGGAGGAGGAGGGGGAGGGGGAGGAGGCGGAGGAGGGAGAGGGAGAGAGCAAGCAAACAACACACGCATTGCATTCACAATGCGGTGCCCTCCTGCCGGGGCGCCCGGGCCGAGCCAAAAAATCAGTTCGTATCTACTCCTCGTCGGGATGTTCTTCCAGACCCCGAATGACCTTCTGAACAGAGAGCTCCCATTCCTGAGGGTCGCGTACATGTGCCAGGGTAGTTTCTTCTGTGGTGAAGTATGCCGATATGATCTTGAACAAGCACGTGGCCCATTCGTTATTCGGTTTCCCCCTCCTCCGCTTGAGCAACGACGTGGCGGAGATGACGCTGTCACTCTGGAACGTGAGCTTTCGGATGAAGTCGTCGTTGGGGGCTGTTCCAACCTTCCCAAACCAAAACAGTTGCTGCCTCAGTAATTGCCGTGTGTAAGAAAACTGACCGGACTTGTTGAGCACCGTTTTGTTGGAGATGCGAGACACGAACGCTGCTGGGATATGCAATATTCTGCGGACGCACCTAGCTTGGAACCGTTCAATCGCCTGCGTTCCGCTTTATTCAACCAAGCCGTGCTGAAGGAGGACATGGCTTTGGACGCGATGAAAGACTGAAGTGTTTCAATTTTTCGTTCTGCATGAATGGACGTCTGCTTCCACGCTAAGGAGCATTTGCAAAACTCCTCCCATGCGGCGCCCAATCTTCTGTTCAAATTCGCTGTTGACGCTGCCAGTTTTGCAGAGTGTGGCACCAAGGTAGTCCAAAGTATCCTTCGCCGGGATCAATTTGCCTGCTGGAGTTGTCAGTTTGACTTCGAAGCCAATATGCATCAACTGAAATTTACCCCGGTGGAGATCCATCCCAGCCCGACCTCCGGCCAAGGAAACTGCGTCAAATAATTGTTGTAAGTGTTCTTGCGAGCGCCCAACCAGCAACGCGTCGTCTGCACGCAGCAACACCGACATAGATCCCGCATCCATATCTGCTTTTGCCCCCGACCCCAGGTTGCCCACTGCGTCGTTCAGCGCCACCGTCATTGCCATGATGAACAAGAGAAGTGATATGGGGGCAGCCCTGTGAGATCCTAGAACGTTGTCGTCGCTGTCGGAATGTCGAAAAACCATCAGCTACATGGAAGCGCCGGTCGGCGTAGATGTCACCGATGAGCGAAAGCATTCTATCTGGGACCCCAAATCTCCGTAGTGCGAGCAGCATTGCTTCCACGTTGACTGAATCAACTACTTTTTCCAGTCCAGCGCAACGAAAGCAACTTCACCCCCCCGTGCAGCGCGAGCCAAGTCGACGCGCCTGCGCACCGCATAAATAACATCTGACGCCCCCCGTCCTCTGCGGAAGCCACGCTGCGTTGAAGTTAGCCTGTCCTCAGCCCCCGCGCCCTGTAGTCGCTTAAGCAAAAGGCTCGCCAGCAGCCTGTAGGCGACGCAGAGGAGGCTCATCGGCCGGTAGTTGTCGCAGCCATCGACAGCGCCCTTGATTTTGTAGATTGCTCGCGCCTTCGCCTGCTTCCAGTCTTCTGGCACTGCGCGCCGCCCCCCCCCCCCCCCCCCCCCCCCAACGTGCAATGCGTAAAATTGCGAGCCACTTGATGACTCCAGGTGTCCGCGCCGCTGATTTCCAATACTCCGCGGGGATGTTGTCTGGCCCCGCAGCCCGCTTCCATTTCAACTCGCTGACTGCTCTCCCCACCTCTTGGGTCGCGAAGCCAAGTTCTTCCACGGGGAGCGGGGGCCCCAATGAGTCTCCACTTGTTAAGGTTGCCGGTCTTACTCGCCACTGCACTTTTTCTGAGAAATCTGCCATCGCGTCCGCCCTTTGACAACTCTCCACCAGATTCCCGCCCATGCCCCGCAGCCTGCCCTGCCGGCGACGCTTTGGGCAGCAATGCTCACGTATCATCTCCCGGCTCCCGGTGGAGATGGCACTTTTAAGCCATGCTGTTTTGTCCTGTTTGCATGCTTTCCGGACCTCCTTCAGCAGGCGCTTCTCCGCAGGTTTGTCGCTCGAGCTTCGGGCAGCGCTCCTTTGCTGGATCAGGTCCAACGTGCGCCGGGTAATCCATGGTTTAGCGGCTTCGAACGTGATTGGCGGCAGTACTGTCGTAGCTGCCACTGCTGTACCCCCCCCCCCCCCCCGCAGCTCCTCCACTCCCCTCTGCGCCCCGTCCGCTGGTTCACGAACGAATTCAATAAAAGTTTCGTTGTAGAGCCGTTGTGCTTCAGGATCTCGGAGAACTGCGTTGTCTCTCTGCTGCGCTGTTGTTGGGGGCTCACGGTCATCCGCCTGCCCCCTTGTGGGGCCACCAGGCTGTAAGAGCGAGGTTCGCAGTTTCCTGTGCCCGTTGTAGCTTGTAGTTTCCAGTGTTACAGTTTTGCTTATTGCTGGTTACTGTAACTAGTTGACTTCTTGCTGGTTACTGTAACTAGTTGATTGACCGCGCGAGGGGGGGGGCCCAAGCCAGATTTTTAGCACCCCCTGGGCGCGTCGTCTGAATTGCTGGGGGGGGCTCGAAACCGACATCACTCACGCAGATCCGCGGAGTGAGGGCCCCAAAACACAAGGGATTTGCAACATTTCTGAACTTCGGTGCCACCCCTCACGCAGATCCGCGGGGCCAGGGTCCAAAAACACATGGGATTTGCCACATTCCTGAAATCCGGCGCCACCCCTCACGCAGATCCGCGGGGTCAGGGTCAAAAAACAAAGGGTTTGTCACATTTCTGAAATTCGGTGCCACCCCTCGCGCAGACCCGCGGGGTCAGGGTCCAAAAACATAAAAGGATTGGCCACATCTCTGAAATTCGGTGCCGCCACTCGCGCAGATCCGCGGGGCCAGGGTCCAATAACAAATGGGAGTTGCCACGTTCCTTAAATTCGGTGCCACCCCTCGCGCAGATCCGCGGGGTCGGGGTCCAAAAACACAAGGGATTTGCAACATTTCTGAACTTCGGTGCCACCCCTCACGCAGATCCGCGGGGCCAGGATCCAAAAACACAAGGGATTTGCAACATTTCTGAAATTCGGCGCCACCCCCTACGCAGATCCGCGGGGTCAGGGTCCAAAAACACATGGGATTTGCCACATTTCTGAAATTCGGTGCCACCCTTCACGCACATCCATCGCAAGGCGTGGCAACCCAAACTGCGAGGACCCCCTCGGCCCTTGTGATCGCAAGGTGTGGCAACCAAGCCCGTAAACCATACACGTCTTACCAATCGCCAGGTGTGGTAACCCCTCGTGTGATCAGTTGGTTTTGCCGATTGCGAATCGGCTTCGCATGAAGTTTCGACGCTGCTTCGCGACAGCGCCAAGGCCTCATGACTTAGCTTTTCCATGGCCCATTCTCTGAGAGAGGGGGCCGGCGGCAGGGGGCGAAGCCATTGCGGTTCGAGGTGCTCGAGGACCCCCGTCAGCAAATAATGGTCAAATGCTAGAGCGGCCTCCCGGTGGCTGATCTGCCCTCGCGTGCGAGTAAGAGTAGCAGCACCGCAGAGTATAATATCCAATATGTTGCAACTCTCCTCCATGATGTCTCCCGTCGGTGCCGCTGCGGCCTCCATGAACGTAATCTTCTGGTTCACAGGCTGGTCAACAAAAGTGTTCGCTACAAGTAGGATTAGCCCCACGCAGAACTCTACCAATATATTCCGGTTCGGCGCGCCCACCTCTTGCGCGGCGCGTCTTCCCCAGGTTTGCTCTCCGACGACGTTTTGTTCCCCAGCGTCTGCATGCCCGACTCTTGCATTGCAATCTCCAATAATGATCTTGCCAGCGTAAGCCGAACATGCTCTGAAATGTGCGTCCAGCTCTGCGTGAAACTGTCTCCTGTCTCCTCCCTGGCAGCGGCTTGAGATTGCGCGGGCCGCGCACGCAGAACAGGGCAAAGATATTGCGGCCAATTCTAAGCTTCAGTTGACATATGCGATCTGAAATTTGCTGGTGTAATTTTAAGCTTGGCTTTACGGTGGGAGAAATAACGAATCCAACTCCAACCCATGACCGCTCACCTGTGTCAGCACCAGACAATATTACGTAGTGCCCGGTTTGCACGTACTCGGATTATTGTGTTTTAGCTTGTCTGGTCTCCTGTATGCACAAAGCGTGGATACCTTAAGTTTCCAAGTGTATTGTGAGCTCCGCCAGCTTCACATCCGTCAGCCCGCGAACGTTCCATGTAGCGTAGCACAGATGTTCCTCAGTGACGTTGCCAAGGCAGCTGGCATCTTTGCCTATTCCGCCCACGACTGGGTGAACCGATCGTGTACTGCGCAATTCGCCGTCCAACTCTGTAGGTTCTCCTGTTGGGTGCAAGGTATCTTTGCCCTTTCCTCCCAGACCCCCCTTTGGGCAGGTGGTATCTTTGCCCTTCCCGCCCAGTTGACGATTAAGAAATTGAAAGGTTTCGGGGGAAGTGCCCCCGATTGGTGAAACTCCGGCCCTGCGCCCCTGGCACCTTCACTTGCCTTTCCCGGCCCCTTTGCTCACGCTAGCCCTGCTTTGCGAGAGACACTCTCTGTTTTTTTTCTCCACCTCGGCCCACTCCAGTGAAGAGTGGAGTTCTGACCAACTTTCCCAATCAGGGCCCAACCAAGAGATGTTCAGAACGTCCGCCTCCACCGCCGCACGCATGATGGGCTTGCCGCCGGCTTCGATGATGCCCGCGTCCGTGTCCACCTTGAGGTGCCGCTTTTCGAACCCCCACTGCGTGAACACATAACGTAGGCCCAAGAGGAGCGAGGCGACAACCCGCACCTCGATCGTGGAGTGTAGATTGCACCACGCTCTGCTGCTTCCCACCCTGGGCTTCAGCGACTTTGTCGAAAGCCCTTAAAGGTGCGATTGTGCTTGTTGTGCTGCTCCAGGGGTATCAAATTCGGCAAAAACCAAACACTTGAAGTTCTCATCCGAGGCACCCTTTCTATAGATCTTGTTGGCAAGTAGATGTACATCTTCGAGTTCCTTGTTGATCCATGTCTCTGCCTCCCTGAGGACTCATGGGGGAGACCTCCAAGCACTACTGCCGCAGTGCCCGTCGCACGTGATGTAGATGTCGTTGATCGCGGTGTCGTGCTTGTTTGAACTTGTTGTGGGGCTTCCCGGAGTTCTGCAATTTCTTGCTGGAGCTCGCCATGGATGCTGGCGATTTCTTCCCGCGTCGTGTCGATGTCATCCTCCAGGTTGGTGGTCCTGATATTGATCTCTTCTATCTCCGCTTCCATCGTCGTCTTGAAGGCTTGGAAGTCTGTGCTCATGGACTTGTTGGCCCTCATGACAGGAAGCATGTACTGGCGGAAAATCTGGTGCATGCTTCCTACAGTGATCGGCGAATCTGGATTGTGGATGTCCTCTTCCTTCGGAAGGTCGTCGAATTCCGTCTGGTACGTGTTTGAATGGGACGCCGATGCCGCTTCCCCCAGAGCGTGCTGAAGAGCGGTTTGTTGGGCAGCGGCGTCGGCCGGGCCGGTGTCCATGGCGGCACTTGGGCTACCGAGGCGCGGCTGCTTGAGTGCGCTCTTCGGCGGCGGTGTGGCCAGGGCGTAAGACTCGGGACGTTCAGGTCGCTTCGGTCCTCCACCAGTCGGTCGCACAGAGCTGCCACCTGCAGAACCATCAGATCGTGGCTGCAGAACGTCCTTCACGGGCGTGCCGGGCGCACGAGTTGCCATAATTGATTCCCAATGTGTGCGCAGAAAGAAGCAGGAGGAAGTAAGAATGGATGTAAAGTGTGAAGAGATTGGATTGCACAATATGGGAACTTGAATCTTGAGCCGGATACGAAGCCGGACTGAAAAGCTACATTGCGCTGGATGGCCAGAGAAACCGTTGAGAAAACCTGCGTACTAAAAAGGCCCCGCGCGCCCATTGAACCACCCGTGGGTTGCATCTTGCTCCTGAGGAAGGGAGAAGAGAAGCATGCGGGGAAGGGAAGGAGATCCTCACAGTAGACGAAGAACAAAACTGCATAAACATAAACATTCGACGGTCCGCGCAGGGGTCTGCGCTGGACCCCCTCCAGCGCGGAGCGCGCCAGGGGCGGCGCCGGAGGCGCCGCCAGTGGGGGGCCCAGCGCCCCAGCGCGAATCCAAGAAATCCGCGCGGGGCGCCCAAAGTTTACGTTTATGATATTTTTCCTCTACACAAATTAGAGGCGGTCGGGGGTCTGAACTGGTTGGGACCCCAAAGTCTCGTCCGGGAGCGGGGGGCATGAGGCCAAAGCCGCTCGACATCGGTCCCAGGACGCCTCCAGGGATCCATCCCTGGTTCACGTTTCCCGCAGGGCTCAGTTTTTGACGGTCTCGGGCAGACCCCCAGCCCGCTCCAAGTCATCGTAATAACTATGTACTTCTGGGCGCCCCACTGGCAACCTCTTGCCACGATTGATTTTGAGGCGCGACCGGGAACCGAGGGACATGGGGGGGGCAATTGACTGGAGTGAGAAGGGCGGGGGAGCAGGGAGGAGGAGAGAGTGGTGAGGGAGGAGTGGGAAGCAGGAGGAAGAAGGCAGGAGAAGGGGTGGGGAAGGAGGAGGGAACGAGGGCAGAGGAGGAGTGAGGGAGGGAGAGAAGAACTAGGATGATGCGTGGGCGGAGACGGAGGGAGGATGAGGGAGCATGACGAGGGAGCAGGAGCGATGAGGAGCGGAAGGAGGAGGCGCGGCCCCTAACACATGCCCCTCCGTACGATACGAAGGCATCCAGGAATCTCAAAATCCCTTCGGATGAATCCTTCCACTCCCCTCGCCGTCCTCATCCTCCCTCCACAGACCTCCCACGTCCTGAACAAACGTATGCTGAATTGTCTTCTGTATAGTTTCGGAAGCTGGGGGGCCACGTGGGCCTGGGGCGGATGCAAAGCCAGTCCCTGCAGGGGTCGAAAGCTCCGGGTCGGAAGCTCTGGGGCCCGCGCTTTGAAAAAACAGGGCACCAGAAGTCTGACCACCTCCCAAGCGTTCATCACATCGCCACAAGACTTGCGGATGCCATGACAAACGACACCCTAACAATCCGATCATTGAACTAAAAGTGTGTTACACTTGGTTGAAACATGTTCTAAACATATGTAAGTTTCAAGCATAGTTTAAACATTTCTTTGACATCTGGAACGTATTTGGCAATATGCTTCCTCTCCATTGATCGTCGTCCACGACAGAAGACCACCTGAGCCCATGGGTATCTGTTCTATCCCAACTCATATTCGCAGCTGACACTACCCGTCGGTTGGAGGAGGCGGGTAGAAATGTGAAGTAGGAAGGCGTTGAAGTAGGTTGGGCTTCAGCCCGCCCCCTGAGGAGGAGGGAAGAGGGGAAACCATTCGACTCTTGAAGTAGGAAGGCGGCCTCACAAGGTCGGGACCTAGGAACCTAATTGTACCTCCTTCCACCGAGCAGCGTGCAACCGTCAGAGCACACGGAGCCTCGACGTGGAGGCGACATTCCCCAACCCTCGCCGTCGTCGTTGTCGTCTTTGTCAACGGCGCAGTCGCCGTCGTCGTCATCGTGGTCGTCCCCGTCGCCGCCGTCGTCGTCGTCGTCGCCGCCGGCCCTCGTCGCCGAACGTTACTGATCGGAAATGGACCGATCGAGGCCTTTCCGTGACTTCGGCCCATGAGGCCGCTATTGGGGCCCCTGGCCTACAAATATGCATGCATGCAGGCCAGAAGACTGCCACTGAAGAGTTGCCGAGGCTTACAGGACGCGTCGTCGTCGCCACCGCCGTCGGTCGTCGTTCGGCGTCGTCCACGTGGTCGTCGTCGTCGGTCGTCGTCGCCGTCGTTCGACCTCGTCGTCGTCGTCGGTCGTCTTCGTCGTCTGTCGTCGTCGTCGTCGTCGTCGTCGTCGTCGTCGTCGTCGTCATCGTCATCGCTCGTCGACGTTGTCGTCGTCGTCAGTCACCGTCTTCGCCTTCGTCGCCGTCGTCGCCGACGTCGTCGCTTGTAGTTCGACGGTCAACGGGGTTGGTGGTCGTCGTCGTCGTGCGTCGTCGTCGTCGTCCGTTGTCGTCGGACGTCGTCGTCGTTCGTCGTCGTCGTCCTCGCCACCGCCGTCGTCATCATCGTGGCCGTCTCCGTCGTCGTCGTCGTCGTCGTCGTCCGTCGTCGTCGTCGTTCGCGGTCCTTGCGGCTCGTCGTCGTCGACGTCGTCGTCCGTCATCTGTCGTGGTCGTCGTCGTTCGTCATCGTCGCTGTCGTCGTAATCAACCGTCGCCGTCGTCGTCCGTCGCAGTCGTCGTATTGGTCTGGTCCGTCGTGGTCGTCGACGTCATCGCCGTCGTCCGTCGTTGCCGTTGGTCGCGGTCGTCGTCGTCGACGTCGTCGTCGTCCGTCGTCGTCGTCGTAATCGCCGGGCGTGGTCGTCGTCGTCGTCGGTCATCGTCGTCGTTCCCGTGGTCGTCGTCCGTCGTCCTCGTCGTCGTGGTCGGTCGGTCGTCATCGTCGTCGTCGTCATCGTCGTCCACCGTCGTCGTCGGCATCGTCGGTCGTCGTCGTCGGTCGTCGTCTTCGTCGTGGTCGATCGTTCGTCGTCGTCGTCCGCCCTCGTCGTCGTCGTCGGTCGTCGTCGGACGTCGTCGTCGTCGGACGTCGTCGTCGTCGTCGTCGTCGGACGTCGTCGTCGTCGTCAGTGCTCGTCGTCGTCAACGTTGTCGTCGTCGGTTGTCGTCGGTCGTCGTCGGTCGTCGTCGCCGTCCTCGGTCGTCGTCGTTCGTCGTTGTCATCATCGTCGTCGTCGTGGTCGTCGGTCGTCATCGTCGTCGTCGTCAGTCGTCGGCGGCGGCGTTCGTCGTCGTCGTCATCGATCATCGCGGTCGTCGTCGTCGTCATCGGTCGTCGTCGTGGTCGTTTCCGTCGTCGTCGTCCCTGGTCGTCGTCGTCGCAGGTCGTCGACGTCGTCGTCCGTCGTCGTCGTCGTTGTCGCCATTCGTTGTCGTCGCCGTCATCTTCGTAATCGTCGTCGTCGGTCGCCGTCGTCGTCGGTCGCCCGTCGTCGTGATCGTCCGCCGTCGTCGTTAGCGACATCGTCGTCGACGTCGTAGTCGTCGTCGTCCGTCGTCGTCGTAGTCGTCGTCGTCTCAGTCGTCGTCGGGCATCGTTGTCGTCGACGTCGCCGTCGTCGTCGGTCGTCGCCGTTCGTCGTCGCCGTTCGTCGCGGTCGTCGTAGTCGTCCGTCGTCGTCGTCGCCGTTTGTATTTGGGGTCGGTCGTGGTTCGTCGTCGTAGTCGGTCGTCGGTCGTCGGCCGTCGTTCGGTGTCGTCGGTCGTCGTAGTGGCCCGCCGTCGACGTCGCCGTCGTCGTCGGCGTTGTCGTCCTCCGTCGTCGTCCGCCGTTGTCGTCGTCGTCGTCGTCGTCCGCCGTCGTCGTCGTCGTCGTCCGTCGTCGCCGTGTCGTCTGTCGTCGTCGTCGTGATCATCGTCCGTGGACGTCGTCGTCGTCGTCTTCGGTCGGCGTCGTCGTCGCCGTTCGTAGTGGGCGTCGTCTCCGTCGTCGTCGTCGTCGTCGTCGTCATCGTCATCGTCGTCCGTCGTCGTCGTCCTTTTTGTCGTCGTCCGTCGTCGTCGTCGCCGTTCGTGGCCGTCGTCGTCGTCGTCGTCGTCGGTCGTCGTCGCCGTTGTCGTCAACGTCGACGTCGGTCGTCGTCGTCGTCGTCGTCTTCGTCGTCGGTCGTCGTCGTGGTCGGTCTTCGTCGTGGTCGGTGTCCTTGGTCGTCGTTGTCGTCGGTCGTCGTAGTCGTCCGTCGTCGTCGTCGCCGTCGTCGTCGACGTCGCCGTCGTCGTCGTCGTCGTCGACGTCGTCGTCGTCGTTCGCCATCGTCGTCGTCGTCACCGTCCGTCGTCGTCGTGTCGTCGGTCGTCGACGTCGTCGTCGTCCATCGTCGTCGACGTCGTTGTCGTCGTCGTCGGTCGGCGTTGTCGGCGCCGATCGTAGTGGGCGTCGTCTCCGTCGTCGTCGTCCGTCGTCGTCGTCGTCGTCGTCGTCGTCCGTCGGCGTCGTCCTCGTCTGTCGTCGTCTGTTGTCGTCGCCGTCGTCGCCGTTCGTGGCGGTCGTCATCGTCGTCGTCGGTCGTCATCATCATCGTCGTCGTCGGTCGTCGTCGGTCGTCGTCGTCGTCTTCGTCGTCGTCATCATCGTCATCATCGCCGTGTTCGTCGGTCGCCATCATCATCGTCGTCGTCATCGTCAACGTCGTCGTCGGTCGGCGTCGGTCTTCGTCGTCGTCGTCGTCGTCGTCTTCGTCGTCGTCGTCCGTCGTCGTCGTCGGCCGTTGTCGTGGTCGTCCGTCGTCGTCGTCGTCGTCGTCGGTCCTCGTCGTCGTCGGTCGTCGACATCGTCGTCGGTCGTCGTCGTTGCTGTCGTCGTCGTCGTCAGCGGCATCGACCTCGTCGTCTCAGGGCGGCGGAGCCTCCTGCGAACGGCGATGGTCCCGGCGAGCGCCGGCCCCGTGCGCCTCGGCAAGGGCCTGGTGGCGCGCATGGCTTCGCCGGAGCCCCCCATAGCCCTTTCAGCGAGAGAGGAGGTCGAGCCCTCTGTGTGACAGGAGGCCTCCCAGATTGGGTCCGAGTGCAGTCGAGGTACTACCAGAAGGACCGCGAACTTCGCCAGCCCAACGGGCCACAGGCGTGGTAAACTCGGGTGTAAGAGCTTGAGAATGTTCCTAGTGCGCGCGCGCGTAGCGACCTCTGGGGGTCCGTGGACGAAAAGTACCCTGGCAAGGTCCCAGCAAGGTCCTGGCGAGGTCGGGTCAGAGATGCCCGAACTCCTGGGCGCGGCCTCGGGCCCCACCCGAGCGCTCCAATGAGGCGCCAAAAGGGTAGCACGCCCCACGGCCTCAGGCCAGGAGCGTCCCAAGATGGCCCACGTTGGTCCTAAGACGGCCCAAGAAGCGCCCACCAACACGCCCCATGAGGGCTCCAAGATGACTTCGAGAGGTCCCGCAAGCGCACTATATACTTTTTATTTATATATATATAATGTATGTACATATTACATACATACGTATATATATATATATATGTATATATAGATTATGCAAAAACATGGTTTTCGACAGATGTTGGCGGTACTGCTTCTTCGAGCTGCCGACCGACATGGACGGCTCAAGAGGCCCCAAGATCGATCCAAAACTGAACAAAAAGCCTCCAAGAGAGCCCCCAAATGGCCCAAGATGGCCTCAAGACGGCACAGGAGGCCTCCAAGACTGCCCCAGGATGGCCCCACGAGGGGGGCCCAGAGGGTGGGCCCGAGCAGACATAGCGAACTATCGACCCCAAGAGGCGCCGAGGAAGCCCCCAGAGGCCCCCAAGAGCTCCCCGAGAGGCCACAAGAGGCCCCCAAGATGCCCCCAAAGAGGACACCTAAAGCTCCAAAAAGCCCCCAGGATGCCCTAAGAGGCCCCCAAAAAGCCCCCAAGAAGCTTCCCGGAGGCTTCAAAATTGCTCCCTCGAGGCCCCCGAGAGCCCTCCGATGAGACCCCAAGAAGCGTCCATGAGAACTCTGATCCACAACCTAGGTACGTCTCGAAACTCTGCTGGAGCTCTCTTGAGCCATTTTGGCGCCCTGTGGGGCAGTCGATCGGCTCTCTTCGACAGGGTGTGAGTCGCATCTCCAAAGATCTCCTCGCGGACAGTCCTGCCTGTTCCACCGTTCCGCATGGTTATATGAGCACACCACCGTGCAGCCACCGTGGTGCGAAATGGGCCGGTGGAGTGAGCGAAGCGATTGAATAAGGAACGAAGCCCCATTTTCGCCCCTGAAGAGCCTAGAAGCATGAAAAGTGACTTAAGGAACAGCGAGCCCCTCCCGACTGCAGAAGACAACTTCGGCATCTTGACTGCAGAAGGGGTCGGAGGATCGCGCCCCATCGCCGATGTATCGCGCTGCATCGGCGACGACGGCAACGCATCGCAGCCGTCGGCGCGGAGAAAATCGGGCTCCAGGGTGCTGTTCCGCCCACCTGCCAGGAACTGCCCGACAGCACGGGGGGCTCGCCTCCAGCTCTCCGGGCAGGGGCAGGGGGGCGGCGACGGCTCACAGGCCGCAGGCACCGAGGCGCGCGCTCGGGGAAGGAGGACGCGCTTGGGGATCGAGACCTTCGGTGAGCGTACTGGAGCAGCTGTTTGGGCATCCGGGGGGTTCTGCAGAGTAGAGTCCAGCTGGAGACCACCACGCAGGGACCTCCTGCGGCCCCTGCTAGCTGGGGCCACTCCTGCCCGGGCATCCCTCGCGGCGAGCTGGAATCACGACTGCAGGTCTTCTCTGTTGGCCTCTGGCAGCCCAACGTCAGGCCCCGGGGACCATCAACAGCTACCTGGGCCGAAAAACGAGCCCTGGGGTCCCCAGGCTGGGGACCCCAGGGCCCGTTTTTCTGGAGCTCAAGACCCCTTGTCCTCAAGCTGGGGATGGGGTCTAGAGCTCCAGTGACCACCCATCAAGAGCGGAGACTCGTCGTTAGTCTGGGGATTTACTGCGCGATTCCATCGTGGCACGTCGTTGGCGGCGCAGAACTACCACGAGCAGGGCACAAGCGGGCGCGGCCCTCACGAGCGCGGCATGGCTGCCGCAACTATGTCCTCGACAAGGTCGGCATGATGGTCAACAGGTCCCGGGTCCCCGGGGGTGTGGGAATGACCTAAATGCGGGGTGAACGAAAGGTTTTCCGACGTCGCTTGCGACGGCGCCGTCGCCGCCGTCGCCTCCTTCTCCTCTTCTTCCTCCTCCTCCTCCTCATCCTCCTGTTAATTTTCCTCCTTATCCAACGCCTCCTCGTCGAATTGCTCCTTCTACTCTTTCTCCTCTTCATCACCATGATCATGACCATCATCATCATCAGCAGCAGCATCATCACCACCACCATGATCACCACCATCATCATCATCATCATCATCATCATCATCATCATCATCATCATCATCATCATCATCATCATCATCGTCATCATCATCATCGTCATCATCATGATCATCATCATCATGATGATCATCATCATCATCATCATCATCATCATCATCATCATGCACTGCATCAGCATCCACATCACCAGCATCCAGCAGCAGCATTCTCATCAGCATCATCAGCAGAACCAGCATCGGCATCAGCAGCAGCAACATCCTCCTCCTAGTCCTCCTCCTCCTCCCCATCCTCATCCTCATCAGCATCATCAGCATCATCAGCATTCTTATCATCAGAACCATCATCATCAGCATCATCATCAACAGTATCATCATCATCAGCAGCATCATCAGCAGCATCAACATCAGCATCAGCATCAGCATCAGCATCAGCATCGGCAACACCATCATCATCATCAGCATCATCATCACCATCACCATCACCATCACCATCACCATCACCATCGTCAGCATCAGCATCATCACCATCATCGTCATCATCATCATCATCGTCATCATCATCATGCACTGCATCAGCATCCACATCAACATCAGCATCAGCCTGAGCATCACCAACATCAACATCATCATGATCACCACCAGCAACATCACCATCACCAGCAGCAGCATTATCAGCATCATCATCAGCATCAGCAACAGCATCATCCTCCTACTCCTCCTCCGCATCCTCCTCCTCATCTTCATCGTCATCATCATCAGCATCAGCATCAGTATCAGCATCATCATGAACTGCATCATAATCATGAACTGCATCAGCATCCACATCATCAGCATCAGCCTCAGCATCCTAAGCATCAACATCATCACCACCACCATCATCAGCAGCCGCATTATCATCAGCATCATCAGCAGCACCAACATCGGCATCAGCAGCAGCAACATCCTCCTCCTAGTCCTCCTCCTCCTCCCCATCCTCATCCTCATCAGCATCATCAGCATCATCAGCATTCTTATCATCAGCACCATCATCATTGGCATCATCATCAACACTATCATCATCATCATCAGCAGCATCATCATCAGCAGCATCAACATCAGCATCAGCATCAGCATCAGCATCAGCATCAGCATCGGCAACACCATCATCATCATCATCATCATCAGCATCACCATCATCATCAGCATCAGCATCAGCATCAGCATCAGCATCATCAGCATCATCATGATCATCATCAACATCATGAATCCTCATCCACCCCCTGCTTCACCTCTCCAGTCGTCGTTCCCCCTTTCTCTCAGCCTCCCTCCCCCTCTCCCTCCTCCTCCTCCTCCTCGTACTCCTCCTCCTCCTCCTTCTCCTCCCTCCCCTCCTCCCTCCCCTCCCCTCCGCTTGCCCTGCTGGCGGCGCCTGCCGCGCCACCGCGTACGAGAGACTCCCACCGCGATTCGCGGCGAAGGCGCGCAGGTGTTCGGCGCTGCCAGGGAGGGGGGGGGGGGGGGGGGGCGGTCGCCGGCACCGCCGCCGATTGTCGCCATCGTCCTCGTTCTCGTAGTCGTCGGCCGATGGGGAAGAGGGAGGAGGACCAGGAGAAGGGGGAGGAGACTGATGGGAAGAGGGGGGGGGGAAGCATCACGTGACTGAAGGCGAGATCTGTAAGCGAGCTTGGTCAGCCCCTCCCCCCTTACGAGCCTTCGCCTCAGCAACGGCGGGGTGTGGGAGGATGGGAGAAAGCTGATCAAGGATCGAGGCGAGCAGGGAGATGAAGGGAGGGGGGGGCTTCTTCTCCTATTACTCCTCCCTCATCCCTCCTTCTCCTCCCTCCTTCTCCATCTTCTACTCCGAGACATTGCGTTTCGTGGGCGCTTGCCTTGGACTGATGTTAGTTTGGACACGTGGGGACCGCCTCCCCCCCCCCCCCTAAAAAAAACATGTGGTACGCCCTGGGAACTGACTGGGGCTGGTTCGAACCGACCGCCATACCCCCCCCCCCCCCTGGTGCAAGGAAGGGTGATTCGAACCGGGGGGGGGGTGCCTCCCTGAATTGGAGAGAGGGGGGGTTCGAACCGGGCGCCCACCCCTCCCAGCGCAAGAGGGAGGGGGGGTTCGAACCGACCCCCCCTCCTCTGAATTGCAAGGACGACAGCAAGGACGACCGACGACAGCACACAACAGACGGCTAAGCACGGAACATCATCATTACAAAACTGTCAAACAAATCAGCCAGCGCAGATTCCAGATGAACCAGAAGGCTAACATACAGTGGAATGGAACGGACTGAAGTAGACTGGAAAGGAGTAGACTGGACTGGAGTGAACTCTACTCCACACTATTCTACTCTACTCTACTCGGTTATGCCCAATTCTACTCTACCACAGGCCCTATTTCTTTACTCCACTCTGCTTTACTGTGCCCTGCTTTACACTGGCCTGATGTACTCGAATCCACTCTACTCTACCTGCTTCCACTCTCATTATGCGTTGCTTATACTCGACTCTACCCCTAGTCTACTCTACTCGATTCAACTCTACTCTAATGTACTCGGTTGTTTCCTACTCGACTCTACTTCACCCTATTATACCCAACTCTACTCTGCCATCAACCCTGCTCTACTCTGCTCTGGGCGACTCTATCGTACGTTACTCGACCCTGTTATACCCTGCACTCACCTACTTGACTCTACACTGCTTCTCCACTCGACCCTACTCCAGTTCATACTCTACTTTACTATTCTACTCGACTCCCACTCTTTTCTGCTCTAGTATAATGTACTATGCTTCTTTCTGCTCTACTCGATGTTACGCTAGTATGCTAGACTCTACTCTAGCAATTACCCTACTCTACTTTACTCTACTCTACTCTGTTATACCTACCCTAATCTACTCTACTCTACCCAACCCTACCCCGCCCTCTCCTACTCTACACTACACTACACTATTCTACTCCACTCTACTCCGAATATTACTCTACTCGACTGTGCTCTAGTCTATCAGACTTTACTCTACAGTATGCCCTACTCTACTTTGATCTGTACTACTCTGCTCTACTCTACCCTACCCACCCTGGCTCTGTTTCCGAGGCGGTCCTAGCACCGAAGACCATCGGAACGTACTCCGTCGCCGTCGTCGTCGTCGTAGTCGTCGTCGGCGGCATCGTCGTCGTCTTACTCGTCGTCGGCGTCGGCGCCATCGTCGTCATCGTCGTCGCCGTCGCCGTCGCCATCGTCGCCGTCGCTGTCGTCGTCCTCGGCGTCACCGTCACCGTCCTCGTCATTGTCATCGAAGACGTCGGCGTCGTCACCGTCGTTGTCGTCGTCGTCGTCGTCGTCGTCGGTCGTCGGTCGTCGGTGTCATTGTCGTCGTCGTCGTCGTCGTCACTGTCACTGTCACCGTCTGCGTCGTCGTCGTCGTCGGTACCTTCGTAATCGTCGTCGACCAGCCACTGGCGAAGGGTCGGGGGAGCCAATTCGACCCCTCCCCTTGCAACTCTCAAGGAGAGGGGGGAAGGAAGCCCGGTTCGAATCCCCCCCGAGATTTGGACGCCCGCAATAGGTACGGACAAAATTGTACGGTACCCAACAACAAGTGTTGTCCAAAACCGACAGCGGCCGCTGCTGGGCAGGCGGCTGTCTGTCTCCAATGAAAACGTCCGCGGAGGCGCGTACCTTAAGTCCTGTTCAAAATGAACAGGAACTGCTGTCGGGCATCGTACTTATTCTTTCCGTACGCATGTCGATCGTCCCGACGAGAGGGGGCCCCCCCCTCCCGGTGCGAACCTGCCCGTTCGTCCACAAAACGCGCTCCTCCACTACTCTCGATCCTCGTGCCCCTATACTCCGCCCCCCCCTGGAAGAGGGACGAAGGAGGATTGAGGCTGAACATCGATCTCAGATTCCCGGCTCTCCTGTGTGGAAGACCCGCTTTGAATAAATCACGGCTGCTCCTTCCTCATCTCCTCCTGCCTCTTACCTTCTACCTGCCTCCTGAGTTGCCAGGTGCTGTTAATTGCTAACAGTTGCGCGGTTGTGGCAACTTCGTGAGCTCGCGAGGGGATCCGACAGAGTGTGCACCCAGGCTGACCTAAACAAGACCTCCCCTCCGTGTGGCTCCACCTGCCGAAATGCCGCCACTTTCGGGAGCGCCTGGGGTGTCCAATTGAGCGCAGAGTTACCAAGACCCCAGTGGTACGACGAAGTGCCTCCTTGCTTTCCTGCGTGAATGACCTTCCTCCACCTCCTCCTATTCGTGTTTGTCGGTTTCCCCCTACAGATGTTTTCGGGGCCACCCCATACAAGCCACAGACGGCGTGCACACAACACGTTCCCGTGCAGCTTCCAAACGAAACAGCATGCCTATTCCACTGCGCATCCCTCCCAGACGGGCCCGTTGGTATTAACGCAAGTCGTAGATAGGTTTGGCACTTTCCTGGTAAGTTCTCTTTTTTGGGGGTCAGGACAAGCACGAGGAGGAGAATGAGGGACCGACAACAACTTAAGGGAGAGGTTCCCTCCCCGTTCGCCATTCCTCATCAGTCCTCCCTCCCTCCTTCCATCGTGCCTCTTCACTCCAGCCTCCTCCCCCCTCCGCGTGCACTCTCAGGCGCGCAGGAGCGCAGGATGAGGAGGGGGCAAGGAAAAAGGAGGAGGAGAAGGATCGTTTACATCAACGACAAATGACAGCACCCAGATGGGGCAAGAAGAAAACGTCTCGACTGAAACCCCACTCTTCTTAGGGTGGAGGCCTTTGCCGAGCCGCCTCCGATTCCCGTTCTCGTGAGGCTCAGCGACAGGGTTGCGTGCAAGTGAAAGCTTGGCGAGTCGCTCACCTGAGGTGCAGCAACCACACCGACGATAGATGCACACAAAGAACTCGTTACTCCGTGCTAGATTCACAGAGCGATGGCCCAGGTCGCGCAAGGATCGCGGCTGGACCCTGAGGTGCCTGGTGCACCTTCCACTCGGCGACTTGGCGACAGCATGAGCATTGTCAAAAGGCGTGAGGCAGCATGTCGACTAACGCCCACTCGCGTGGCGGTGGCGGAGGGCCTGGCTCCACTCGGGGATTCGGCACGAGCTGGATTCTATCAAGACACGTGCGCGGCCAGAGAGGCCAAATATTGGCCTGGAGCCGAACCACAACTCTCGACACTGGGGAAACCAAGAATACCGATACCGCTGCTCCCCGGACTTCTCCCGGGGTGCGTTCTGACCAGGACATCGAGGCGGATCCAGCCTTGGCGACGAGGGCCTGCCAGGAGGCCCAAAAAGGGGAAAACGGGCGAGGGGGGTGAGGTATAGGTACCCATCGGTCGGAAGAAGCAGGTAGAACCATGAAGTAGGAAGGCGTTGAAAAAAATTGGGTGTCCGCCCGCCCCTTACAGAGGACGGACAATGTGAAGACACTCGATCATTGAAGTAGGATGGCGCTTAAAGTAGATTGGAATCTGGGACTCCGAAAATCTCTGCTTTAAACGACCGATGGGTACCCTTTCCTCCTCCGAATCTTGACCTCGAACCGAACCACAGCTCTCGACACTGCCGCTGCATGGGCCACGCGTTGATTTGCACCTCCTCGGAGGCCTCGGAACGCGAGGCGGCACCCGGCTTCGCCGCACTGCACAAGTTTTACCATCGGCGCCCATATAAAGCTCGTCGGCGCCAAATCCTCCGCCTCCTCCTCCTCCGCCTCCTCCTCCTTCCCCTCCCCCTCCCCCGGGGAGCACCGAACTCGAGATGAGCAGCAACCCTATCCACCCCAGGAACGCACCGTCGCCAAAGGCGTCATGGCCTGCAACGATACACCAGGATAACTACAGCATCGTATGCGAACACCGCTCAGGCCGAAGGAGACTCCAGAATCCCACCACGTCTGCGCAGTCAAAAGGGGAGGGGGAAGAGGATGAGCAGGAGGAGGTGGAGGAGGGAAAGGACGGCTAGGAGGAAAACGGAGAGGACCCACTCGGATGTAGCATTCTAGATCCCTCCACGATCACCGTGGACACCCGCTGCGCGTTTACATGTCCGTGTACATGTACGAATATATGATGCACGGACTCCTATGTGAGCCGTGCAGAATCCTGGTTCACTTTTGCAGCATGTATTGAAAACCTTATTCCGGCCAGCTTCGCGGCTCCACTGCATGGTCTGCACCCCCGCCGACGAGGCCACCTTCAACTCAACACCCACTAAGTCTACCGCACCCGTCTCCCGCACAACATCCACTACTCTAAAACATCCGCCCCCAACCCAAAACCCACGGCTCCTCGGCCTCCGCTGCAAATCGGTTCGATTAGGGGTTCGATGCGAACGTGCTCATATACGTGGATACGTGTGTGTACGTGTATAGAAATAATCACAAAACTGCATCGGCGCTTCGCGCCATGCACCTTGGTCCGGACTGCGCAGGCATACTGAGCGAGGTACGCCGGTCAAAACAGAAATCGTTTTTGGCGGCCGACGTCGCCATCAACGTGGTTACGTTGTTCTTGCTCGTTTCCGTGATTTCGTTTTCGTTCACTTTCTTTTCATCATTCCCGAATGAAGTGGCCGCGATGACTTATTCGTCCTCTTCGGATTCGCTCTCACAAGCTCCTTCGCAACGAATTGTTGGATAGTTTCGCGGAAACATTGTCAGGGCCCCTTTTGGGAACTCTGGACGTGAGGGGGATGAGCGAGCAAGACAGCCAGTCAGCATATATCCACCCCCTGTAGAATGGCGCCCGAGCCTCGAAGGTCACGCGCAGAGAGGTGAGAGAAGAGGACAACTAAGAGGACAACTGCGGGTGCCCCCACAGGCATGGCCCGAGACATGTTCCACGCCCCCCCCCCTTGCGCCCTTGCGACACATGGGTGGCGGAAACAAGCAGAACGTAAAAAAAACCTGGCCGGGCAGACCTCGCAGCGACAGCATTGCAAGAGAGGCGGCGGTAGAACACGCGTCAACATGTGATGCCGTCGGGAAGAATACTGAACATCTGAATTGTGCGAGACGTCAAAATAGCATTGCTATAAATTGAACCGCCCACTGCGCAGTGCGCCGCGTAGCTCAAGATGCGGACCTGGCGGTGGCGACCGAGAAAAAAACGGGATCGCGAGAGCGCGCGAGAGCTTGAGCACGTCGACGCGCGTCGCTCGACGCACGCCTTCGGGGGGGCAAGACAAACAAAGAGAACGGAGGAGAGGGCGGGGGGGAAAAGCGTGTCGACGTGCACCTGCGGGGAGGCAGGGCGCTGCCCATTCGACCTGCCGGGCGCGATCTCGGGCCGACGAACGAAACGGTTGAAACGATGAGAGGGCAACCACTGCGTTCCTCGAGGCCCAACTACCCCGAGGAGCGGGAACGCCGACGAAGCCGCCGGACACCCCCCGACGCGAGACCGCGCGAGAGAGGGAATGGAGGGGAAAAGGGATAAAAGAAATGTCGGCCCCGCCCGAAATGGGCCACTGTAAACGATTCGGGGCGCGCCGGCTCCACCCAAAATGGGTTGCTCATACCGACCAGGGCCGCGCTCTGGCCACCTCGAGCGCGTCTTTTAATGCTCCGCGGTGAGAGGGGCCAGTTTGCAGGGCTGCGACCCCCCCCCGCAGAGGCCCGCGATGCGTGACAAGAAGAAAGAGCAAGAGAGGAAGGGGACGGACCCGACTCCAGAGAGACGCGGGAAGTGAATTCCCATGACTCCCGGAGGCCGCGGGGCCGGGAGAAAAGACGAGGAATGGATAAGGGGGGGAATGCCCCCCCGAAGAGGGACGTCCGCGCCCATGTGTTGCGAGAGAAGAAGGGTTGAAATCCGCGCGGGGCCGCCGCGGGGCCCGCCGCGAAGACTCCACTTGTAGTTGCGGGTGTTGCGAGCTCTGCGAAGAGTGGCCTGAATGCGATTGTGACAATCATCGACCGCAAAACAAATCAGAAGGTCACGGGCCAGCTGCGGGCACCTATAGGCCCCCGCCGTCGACGTCTCGGAATCGTCTGCGCGCGCAGAGTAGACTCGGCCCCTGATTGCCTGGCGCGACGCGCACCGCGCGACTTGCGCGCGGTCCAAACAATCGAGGCAAGGACTTCCTCAAACCGTGCCTTCCCAACGTCTCTGATTCTCGAGTCTCTTTTCGAGCCTGGGAAAGGTGGCGCGTGCGTCCTGCGCGAGGTCCGCCGTCTGCGAGGGCAAAATCGCAAACCGAAATCGGGCAGCCAGCTGGCCAGGCCGGGTCCGTGCATCGTGCAACTCTGCCAGGGCGTCGGAGTTCCGCAGCGAGATTGAAGAAATTCCCCCCGCAAGCAATGCACGCGCGCTCAGACGCATCAGGACGTGAAGCGAAGACCGATCGTACGACGCAGATCCCAGCAATCGCTCCAAAATGGATGCGCGCATGGTGACAACGCGCCCGAACAAAAGCGCGAGGAGAAAGAAGACAAGACACATGGGTGGTGGGAAAGAAGCAACGGATGGGTGGAGATCATAAAGGATAACGAAGAAAGAGAGAGAGAGAGAGAGAAAAAAATAATAAACAAAGAGAGAGAAAGAGAGAGGAGGGCGTCAACGCGCGCCTGCGGGGGCGCGGAAAGCGCCCCCCCCCCCCCCCCCCGACGGAGGACGACGTGAGAGAATTAGAGAAGGAGCCTTGAGGATTGGGGGCGCATCGAGAGACAATGCATACGCGAATTCCGTTGATATCAAAACCGAAGTTGAAATTACAAGCGATCAGCTAGACAGCGTAAAACGTTTCACGTGAGCCAAGCTTGGTCTCAAACGTGCGCGGTGATCATCCACCTATATCAGAGAAGCTATGGATTCAGTTTGTGTCGGGGTTTCGGTTTTCTGCTATGCCTGGCGGCCCATAGGGGCCAGACGGATCGCGAGGAGGCGGAGGAGGAGGAGGAGGAGGAGGAGGAGGAGGAGGAGGGGCCACCTGTGGTTGTTGCTCCTCGCGTTTCTCTGGCCTGCCTCTCTCCCCCCCTCTTCCCTCTCTCCCTAAACCCCCCTCCCTCCTCCCCCCCTCCGCCCCTCCCCCCGAAATGGGGCGGGGCGAATTACAACCGACCAGTCCCAATTCCAACCGTTCGGAGCGAATTGCAAACATAAATGGGACCAATTACAACCATGGGATCTTCAGAAGTACTTCTTTCTTCTTCAGAAGTACTTCTTTCTTCTTCAGAAGTCCTTCTTTCTTCTTCAGAAGTACTTCGATTCCTTAGGATTCCTTATGATTCCTTAGGATCCCTTAGGACCCTTAGGAGTCCTTAGGGTCCTTGGGATTCCTTAGGATCCGGAGAAATATTTGCGAATCCATGGGGGTCCTGAAAAATCCTTAGGGGAAGAGAGCGCTTTGGGGGCCTTCTTGAGGTCTCTTTGGGCCACTCTTAAGGCCCTCTTGGGTC
>CAUYUJ010021606.1:119713-128997 GCA_963575745.1 Prorocentrum cordatum | reverse complement strand
GGGCAGACCCGCCGCCGGGCGCCAGGGGGCCGCCGCGCCGCGCTCAGGAGGGGAGCTCCTGGCCGCCGAGAGGCGGTGCAGCCATGCCCAGGCTCAATGCCCCTGCGAAATGACGAGATTTTGACGGGCGGCCCCGAGTTGGACTGACCAGGCTGACGACCCAGTCAACAGAAGAGAAGCGGAATGCCCAGCGCCGACAGCAAATGGTTCCACCGAGTTCGGGAACCGCTGGCCCCGAAGGGGGCGAGCGGATCGGTGGGGGCGAGATGTAAAACAAAGCGCGTTCAGACAAGTCCACCGACCGACGATCCGAACACCTCGCGTGCTGAGCGGGGTCGGAGCGTCGGGTCTTCGGCGCCGCGATGGCCAGAAAGGCGTCGCCTTTCGGCTCAAGACGGTCCGACAGCAAGGCAAGGTCGCACCTTCTTGCCTTCGTGAGTTCTCCTGGGCGCAGGAAGGCAGTGGAACCGAGCGACGACGAGGCGGCCAAATCTGGCCAGTCTCAGATGAGGCAGATGCCAACCATTGCGCGCAAGAGTGCACGAGGCAACGGTGGGCGAAGCTTGGGAGGCTGTGCGATCTTCCACTGTTTGGCGGCGTCCCGGGCTTCTGTACTGTAAGAAACGCCTTCCAGTGGGGATGCGCTGATTGGGCGCGCAGCAGGGCATGCGCAAGGATGTGGTGGGGGGAACCGGCGTCGTGCAGTCATGCTCCGAAGGTGGCTAGCGCTCGCGCCAAGAGCACGCCACTTCGGTAGAGCATGGTCGGAGCCACTCTGGTGTGCTCGACGACCCGCAGTTCAAACGCATCGACCGATCGCGATCTGCGATCGAGGTACTCGGGAGTCAAACGGGAATCCCGAACGAAAAGGGTGCGAGAGGCGCGAGGTCGCGCGGTGCTAAGCCCGCGGCCAGTGGGCGTGGCGGCGGCCGCCGAGGCCACGTGTGCGCGCAGCCCGCGCACGCGCCGGAGCAGCGCGGCTGGCGCGGGGCCTCTGCTTGTCCGCAGAGCCACGTTGCCCGTCGAGAGGGCCGCGCGCCGCTCGCGCGACGCGAAGAACGGCGGCGGCCCCCCCTCGTCGACTCCTGACTGAGACGCGAAATCAGCGTGCGCCTCCGCGAAGGAGTCGCCAGTCGCATCGACGATGCCCCATCGCGATCGTCTCGACCTCCGAGGGCACGCAGAGTGCCCTGCTCTCGATGTCTGCCCAAGGGAAAGGGGGCAGGCGGGCCAGCGGGGTGCGCCGCGCGATTGCGGCCGCGCAGCTTCGCTCCCAGTTCGGCCGCGTCCTGCCGCCGCGATGTGCCCGACAGAGAGGTCGGGTGGGGCGCGCTGCAGACGGCTCGGTAGCCGTCGAGCAGATCCGCAGGCGCCTCCTTGTTCCGCCACAGGTGTGGCGGGAGTAGCTTGGCCTTCTCGGAGAGATGCGCCGACGAGTCGCACGCGCGGGCAAGGTTGGCCGCGCGACGCCGCTGGGCGGCGTTGTTGCCCAAGCCGATGTCCCTGATCCCTCCGCGAGCTCGCCTTCGCCGTCGCCTGCCGCCCCCGGACCCAACATGGACCCGCTCCTCGACGCCCTCCGACGCCGTGTGATGCGGCGTCGTCCGCTCGGCTCCCAGCAAGTCCTCCTCGCCGTCGGCAGGGGGGGCCCCGTGGAGTGCTGCGAACTGCTCGCGGAGCAGCCTCACCACGGACGGGTGCGGCCAATCGTCCCGACTCCGTACCGTGGCGAACGGGATAACGTCCGCTGGCAGTGTCGGCCCTGGCAACGGCGTCAAGGACTCGAGCTCCAGCTCGTTGACGTCCCAGTCGATCACCAGGACGGAGGCCGTTGTGGCAAACGCGCTGGAGGCTGCCCCAAGGAGCGGCACCTCCAGCACCAAACACGGATGCAGCAACCCAGAGAAGCCGTCCCCCTCCGCGGCCGCCATCTCGGCAGCCGAACGGAAGGACGACGGGAGAGCGAGCAACGCGCCACCATCCCGCTGAGCAAGCGGTATTGCGGCGAAGCTGCGGTCCCCCTCGTCGAGGCGCCACCTGTCGTATATCGTCGCCGATGGTACCTCGAATGGATGGAGCTCGGGCCACACGGGGCCGTCTGGCAGCGCTGGGTTGCGGCCGTCGTCACCAGCGCTGAGGGGCTCTCGCGCCCACTATGACACGCACCGAATCCGCGGCGGAACTGACAGCGAGCACGTCGCGGGCGATTCCGCGCGGGCGGCCCGAAGTCCGACCCGAGGGGACTACCCCCGAAGCGGCGACGCTGGCCGGAAGGCCGACGCCGCCGTGCCGCGCGAGGCGGCTTGAGGGTCAGGGCCGTGGGCCAAGGCCCGAGCAGGTGCCCTCGCGGGTGCTGGGGCTGGCGCGCCCAGCCACCGCGAACGCGAGCCAGGAAAGGGCTCGCGCAGCGGACCGCCAGGCCCGCAAGACAGTAGCCCCCGCAGAAACTGCAACAGGCCGTCACTCCCAGAAGCGAGGGGACCGTCGCGAGCAGCAGAGGAGAGACCCCGCAGCTCAAGTCCACCGCCAGCCCGAGGCAGACGGTGGGGCAGGCGACGGAAGCCTCGAGAGCAAGGTACTCCGCCGCTGCTCCGAGGCCCGCCGCCTGAGACGGCCAGGAGGTCCCGAACTCTGGGGCCTCCCGGTGCGTCAAGGGCAGTGGGCGGCCAGCGAGCCGCTCGAAGAGCGCGGCTCGCAGACTCTGGTGGAGCACAGCACGGCGCGCCGCATCAACCTGCCGCGGGCCGAAGGGGGGGGGCGGACACTGGGCCGAAATCACGGCAGAGACCGCGTGGGGGGAGTAGCAGAGAAGAAGAGGGAGCAGGAGGAGGAGGGAGGAGGAGGAGGATCATTTGCGGGATCCATCCCCCGCACTCGCCCGTGCGCGCCCCCGCGGCGCGCCCGGCGGGCTGGCCCTGCACCTCTGGCCGCACCATGATAGCAAGGCGATGGCCGAGGGCGGGCGCGCGGGGGGGGTCTGCCCACCCTCAGGGCGGCCCAGAGGCTCGCAGAGGGCTGCCGAGACCTGCGAGCTCGGGCCCAGTGCAGCCCGCAGAGAGGCGCTCAGGCGCCGCGTCGAGGCGTGCGTGGCCGGGCTCCGCAAGATGAAGGAGCCCAGCTGGTGGACAGCTGGCCAGTACGACAAGCACGACAGCCAATACCACAGCCAGTACTACTGCCAGTACGACAGCCACTACGAGAACCAGTGCGACAAGTACGACGGCCAGAACGACAGCTAGTACGACAAGTACGACAGCCAGTGCGACAAATATGACAACCAGTGCGAGAGCCCCCCCGAGCTGGAGTACATCGTCATAGAGGTACCGACGCCCTCCCAATGTTCTACGGCGGCTACCAGGCCGAGGATGGCAAGAATGAGGACAATATCGACATGGAGGGCAAGCAGTACGACCAGGACCACAACCACACCCTGAGCGGATGCTACTACGATCTGCGCGGGCCCATCCCAATGTTCAATGGCGGCGACGAGGCAGAGGAGGGCAGGAAGGAGGACAAGAAGGAGCTGCGCGGCGCGCGGGCGGACAACGTGCAAGGCACCCAGGTTACGGCCGCCTCACAAGGCCAACGGGCTCTGCCCCCTTGGGCGCTCCATCCCTGGAGTTGACCTGGGCTGTAGTCTAGAAGATTGCGTCGAGATGGGAATCCCCCCAAATATTCCCTCGGTGGTTTCCCCCCCCCCCCCCCCCTACCTAGCCCTTGGGGCTATGTCGCCGAGGACCCTTGTATCGTCGCCAAGGCTGGATCCGCTTGGAATTCCTGGCCGTGACTCCCAGCCTGGTGAGACAGAGATGGCGCTGGAGGAAGAACGGAGAGAGAGAGCGTGCTGAGCCCAACGATCATCGTGCCCAGCCTGACGATCCAGGCACTCAAGAAAAGGATGAGGAGGTGACGGATGAGGACGAGGCGGACAAAAGGAGTAGATCAGGAAGGTGGACGTGACCAGGAGGATGGTTAAGGAGGCTGGCAGGAGGGGACAGGACCTCCTCAACACCGAGTCCTTCCACGAGGCTGCTGCCTGGTACTCGACGGCCATACGGCTTACATCCAGCAGCCCAGACGCAATTACCACAGCGCTGCAAGCGGTTCTGTATAGACACCGTGCATCGGCCCACCTTCTGCTAAGTGGGCCGAGGCGGAATCTGACTGCACGGGAGCCCTCCGCCTTAACAACCAATGCATTTGTGCGCAATTCTGGCGCGCCGAGGTCCGCTGCGAAACGGAAAGACTGCCAGAGGCCCTCCATGACATCGAGCAAGTCCTCAGGGCAGACAAGGATGAGGAGTGGAAGAGCACGGCGGAGGATATGAGAAGGAAGATCGAGGCTAGGATCCGAAGCAACCGATCCATAGCAGAGATGCGTGGTGCGCCATGCGCCATCAAGGCGCCGTCAACTACCGCATCCATCGACGACTGCTATCAGGAGGCTTTCGAGGATCCCGCGCAAGTGGCACCGCCAGAACCCAACGACCCACGAGCGCAGCCCGGACGAGATCAACGACGCGTGTGGCTAGTACACCGAACACTCACATGTCTGCTATCCGACCGCTACTCGTTCAGTGGAGGCTAGTCCACAGGAGACCTTCCACAAGAAACCCGACCCTGAGACCCCAGAACGTCCATCGATTTTTGGCGCGGGAACGTCTCGCTCTCAATTGCAAAATCCTCGAAACCCAAGAAACCCAGGACACCCTGGAGGCGAGCAGGGTGTTTTGTGGCATGGCCCCCCATTCTATGTCTTCGGAAGACTTGGGTTACGAGGACGTGGTGGACGTGTCGCAGGTCGTGGAGGACCGTCAGGAACGGTACGACGCGCCACAAGACGTGGAGTATGGTGAGGAACGCTGCGACGAGGAGGTGCGTTGCGACGTGCCGCGCGGCATGCCACAGGACGAGGTGGACAGGCAGCAGGACGCGGAAGACGAGGAGGGTCACGACGTGCCGCAGGACCAGGCTGCGAGGTGCAGAGAGCTCATGGCCAGCCCCCGTGGGAGTTGGCAGCGGGATCACCAGTTCTGCATTAACACGATCGAGGCCGTCTACCATAATGGCCAAATCACGCGCGACTCGTACGAGCAACGCGTCGCCGCTGCGACACCGAAGATCCGAGACACGGAGCAGGCGATCAACGATTACTCAAAGCAGAACAATATTGGCCAGCAGCAGCGTGCCACACCTCGCGATCCTTGCGCTGCAACCCACGATTGCGTATCGAGCGGGGCCGGAGGACCTCGGCTCTCTGTTCGCGATGGTTGCGACCTCCTCCGACCTCCCGTGCCGCCGCCGGGGCACAAGACGCACAATCACCAGACACGCTGTAGACGTTCAGACTCGTAGTGCGCTTAGCTTGCCGATCCTGGAATTTATTTTTACGACCGATTCGACGATTACGGGCCCGACTGATTCGACGGCTGGCGCCGTGGGCCGCCGCATGTGCATAATTGCACAGCGGCGAGGCCTCCCCCACTCGCCCCCCCCTCCCCTTGAATGTGATCAGTGCATGGTTTACCTATCCCTCCACTTCCCCCCCTCTGGAAGATACCGTCACCGGCGTTCGAAGGTACCGATGCCGCAGCTTGTCGGGCGCATCGTGGCGCGCGTCAGCTGCTGCGAAGGTGGATCAGGGATCGCCTCGTGGCGTGGCTGGAGAGAGAGAGAGAGAGAGATAGAGAGGAGGAGGAGGAGGAGGAGGAGGAGGAGGAGGAGGAGGAAGGAGGAGGAGGAGGAGGAGGAGGAGGAGGAGGAGGAGGAGGAGGAGGAGGAGGAGGAGGAGGAGGAGGAGGAGGAGGAGGAGGAGGAGGAGAGGAGGAGGAGGAGAGGAGGAGGAGGAGGAGGAAGAGGAGGAGGAGGAGGAGGAGGAGGAGGAGGAGGAGGAGGATAATGAGGATGATGATGAGGAAGAGGAGGATGATGATGAGGAAGAGGCGGAGGAGGAGGAGGACCAGTGTAAACCCAAACCCACCAACGATATTGGAACACCACCCCTCCAAACTCCACCTTCATAGGCCCCTACACGGGTTCATTTCCACTGAAAGAAATGCCCCGTTGGGGGACAACCGTGTGAAAATCCTGAAGCGTGCCAACACACCATTCAGGACTTCAATGCAACGAATCAGACAGACTGTTGGTCTTGGCGATCCTGAGTGGTGCCAGAACGCCCTTCCTGGGACGTCCCCACCGCGAATCAACATAACTGTTGCGCCCTGACAATCCTGAATCGTTCCCCAACACCATGTCTGGTTCGTGCACATTGTTGAAACGAATGTGCGCGGCGCTAAGGCGAGAATCACATGTTGAAACGGAACCGCCCTCAATCCGAGAAGCTCTTCCTGAAAACGGGTGTGCGCGGCGCTTAGGCGAGAACCATATGTTGAAAACGACACGCCCTCAATCCGTGAAGCTCTTGCAATTCTTCAAAACGAGTGTGCCCAACGCTAAGGCGAGAACAACATGTTGAAAACCATCCGCCCTCAATACGTGAAACTCCTGCACTTCTTTAGGAACGAGTTTGCGCGGCGCTACAGCGAGAACCACATTCTGAATACCACCCGCCCTCAATCCGTGACACTCTTGCGAAGTTTTTTGAAAAAAGAGTGTGCGCGGCGCTACGGTGAAGACCACATTTTGGAAGCGACCTGCCTTCCATCTGTGAAGCAGTTGCCAGTTGTCAAGATTAATCATGACTGGTAGGGAGATTTCATGCGAAACGCCTGGCCCGCCCTTCGGACTGGCCTCGGGGTGCGACAGGGAAGAGCTATTCAGAAGGAAAAGCAATGGAGGGGGAGGAGGAGGAGGAGGAGGAGGAGGAGGAGGAGGAGGAGGAGGAGGAGGAGGAGGAGGAGGAGGAGGAGGAGGAGGAGAAGGAGGAGGAGGAGAGGAGGAGGAGGAGGAGGAGGAGGAGGAAGGAGGAGGAGGGAAGGAGGAAGAGGAGGAGAACGAGGTGGACGAGGAGGAAGAGGAGGAGGAGAGGAGGAGGAGGAGGAAATGGAGGAGGAGGAGGAGGAGGAGCAGGAGGAGGAGGAGGAGGAGGGGAAAGAGGAGGAGCAGGAAGAGGGGAAGAGGAGGAAGAGGAGGAGGAGGAGGAGGAGGAGGAGAGGAGGAGGAGGAGGAGGAGGAGGAGGAGGAGGAGGAGGAGGAGAAGGAGGAGGAGGAGGAGGAGGAGGAGGAGGAGGAGGAGAGGGACGAGGAACATGATAAGGAGGGTGAGGAGGTGAGGGCGTGAAGGAGGCGAGGGGTGGGACTGGAAGGACAAACACGAGGAAGACGAGGAGGACAAGGAGGAAAAGGAAAAGGACGATGAGGAGAACAAAGAGGAGAGATGATGATAACGAACATTTCGACAATATTTAACATGACATTGTACGCAATGTGCTGTCCCACCTTGCGCTAAGCCTTCTCCGTCTTCATCGCCGCCGCCGCCACAATTGCCGTCGTCGTCGGCGTCGGCGTCGCTGTCGGCGTCGGCGTCGGCGTCGCCGTCGCCGCCGCCGTCGCCGCCGCCGCCGCCGTCGCCGCTGCTGTCGCCGTGGCCGCCGCCGCCGTCGCCGTGGCCGCCGTCGCCGCCGTCGCCGCCGTCGCCGTCGTCGTCATCGTCGTTCGGAGGCCGTGGCTGCCCCGGCGCTCCTGCTGGGCAGCGGCGGCGGGCTGCTCCGCCGGCTCCTGGGCGGACTGCGCCGCCGCGGCGGGAGCCGGGTTGCGCTTGCAGAGCGGGCAGGTCCTGTGGGGGCGCCAACTGTGCGCCGGTTGTGCGCCTGCGCCGAGCCTGCGCCAGGCTGGTCCCGGACCCAAGGTCGGTGCACGCGGCCTCCTGGGCTTCGTCCGGCATTCCCCCCCGGCCCGCCCAAGCCCCTGGCGCGCCGTCAAAAGGGGGGGGGCATGATGGATTGCGCATCGGCGGTTGCCACAGCGCCTTCCGTGCACTGTGCTTCGAAGGCTTTCTGTGACATCCTCGGGAGGAAGAGGCGGAGGAGAAGGACGAGGAGGTGGGGGAGGGGGAGGAAGAAATGAGGCATGAGAAGAAGGGGGAGGGGGACGAGGGGAGGAGGAGAAGGGGAGCAGAAAGAGAGTAAAGGGAAGGAGGAGGAGGACGAGGAGGAGGAGGAGGAGGACGAGGAGGAGGAGGAAGAGGAGGAGGAGGCGTTTCGGCGTTCCAGGGCTTTCTAAGAGGGGACCCCCTCACCCGAAGACAGATGAAACGAGAGCCGCGCAACAGAGCAGGTAGGGATGCGAGAGAGCGGAACGACTACATCAGGCGATCCAGCAGCATGAGGAGGAGGAGGAGGAGGAGGAGGAGGAGGAGGAGGAGGAGGAGAGGAGGAGGAGGAGGAGGAGTGAGGAGGGAGGAGGAGGAGGAGGAGGGGGAAGAGGAGGAGGAGGAGGAGAAAGGAGGCGAAGGAGGAAGAGGAGGAGAAAGGAGGCGAAGGAGGAAGATGAGGGAGGGAGGAGGGGAAGGGTGAGAGAGGAGGGGGCGAGGGAGCGAGAGAGGGTGCCGCCGCGCATGGGGCGGGGCCACGGACGGGTCCTGGGGAGGAACCGCCTGGCCTGGAACCAGGCGTCCACGCAGCCCTCGCGGGGCGAGAGGCGCGCGCGCGCCCGCCGCGCCCCTTGCCTCCCCCGTCGGGGGAGAAGGGGCGAAGTTCAATGAGAGGGAGGAGAGCGAAGGTCAAAGAGAGGATAGGGGAAATCTTGGAGGATGAGGCGTGGATCATGGGCCTCTGGCGCGAAAGTCAATCATCATTGGATCGCCTGCAATTCGTGCCAGATTTCACGCTGGCGTGCGACTCATGTCGGCAAAGCAACGCGTCGAAGCTCATTGTCGATCTCCGCAATCTGAATCTCAATACTGCTCAAGTCCATGCATACACACCTGAAGCGGCGGCGCCAATGCAACACACAACGCAATGTAGCGAACGCCCCAATCTGGGTACCTACGGGAGGACTCGCAAGATGTTCTTCTCCCTTCCCTGCCGCCTGAGACTTCCCCACTCCCTCCCTCTCTTCCTCTTGGGAGTGATGGGCGAGAAGCTCCTCTTTCACTCCCTCCCTCCCTCCTCCCGCCTCCGCCCCTCTGTTTACTGTTGCACGGGTGCAAGCAGCACTGCACCCAAACTAACGCGTCGACCACGCGACGAAATCACCGTGCCCGAACGCGTTCAAGCCGCCGTTGCGTGACTGCGCACTGTGCCGGCGTGCGCTGCAGCATCATAATGCTGCAAAGGGGTAGCCTGTATGCAAGGCTGGTCAAACTGGTCGCCGCGAGCCACATC
>CAUYUJ010021606.1:59713-114713 GCA_963575745.1 Prorocentrum cordatum | reverse complement strand
CCGTGGTTCGCCACAGCCGCCCACCGCGCTCTGGCCCTGCGCGCCTGGCTGCTGCTGCCCCCCGGCTGCTCATCGTCGAACTCTTCGGCGTCTGAGCGTCCCTTCGTCTTCTCGGCCATCCCCCTTTCCCTCTTTGCTCGCCAATCAATTCGCTAGTTAGTGCCCCGATCTAGCTTCTCGCTGGAGCGGAGTTCGCCGCCTCGCCGCTGACGGAAAGTGTATTGCTCTCCCCTGGGCTATTCGCCCCCATCGCCGCCCCCAATTATCCCCATCCTCCGCCCTCCGCTGGCCCTCCACGCTCCTCCTGCCTCTCTCCTCCTCGTCGCGATCTCGGCGAGGCTGCTGAGCGATTGCGCGTATTGCTCTCCCCTAGGCTATTTGCCCCCATCATCGCACCCGACGCTCTCCGTCCTCCGCCCTCCGCCTTCCGCTGGCCCGTCCTCCGCCTTCCTGGAGGCGGAGGAGGAGGAGGAGGAGGAGGAGGAGGAGGAGGAGGAGGAGGAGGAGGAGGAGGAGGAGGAGGAGGAGGACGGGAGGAGGAGGAAAAGGAGGAGGAGGAGGAGGAGGAGGAGGAGGAGGAGGGGGAGGGGAGGAAGAGGAGGAGGAGGAGGAGGAGGAGGAGGAGGAGGAGGAGGAGGAGGAGGGTCAGGGTCAGGGTCAGGCGCTTGGGGGTCTTCGCAAGCCTCTGGAGCACCGAGAGGCCTTTGACCCCTGCGTAAGAGCTGTGCAGCATGCCCCCCACCTTCGTGGTGGGGCCTGCCACCGCGTGCCAGGAGGGGGGCCAGTCCGCCCCTGCATGGCAGACGGATCAGCGGCGAGGTCCGCTGACCTCGAAGTGGGGTAGAAATGCCCCCCGCATCCCCCGCCCCTTCGCTAAGTAGAGAGGGGCCCGAAGTCGTCCTCCCAACTCGGCGAGTGGGTGGGGGAGGGGGACACTTCTGCCCTCGCGGGCGGAGGAGAGCTCCCTGACCCTCTGGGCGAGGGAGCCTCTCAAGAAGCGCTCTCGGACCGTCTAGTCCGACGGCGAAAAGTAGATACAGAGGCAAAAGAATAGCACCAACCAGCAACAAAAGAGAGAAGAGAGAGAGGCGGCTGCTGCAGCCGCTCGCCGTCATGGTCGGCGGCCTCCCCTGCCCATCTCCTGCCCTTCCTGTGCGCGGGCAATGATGGGATATACTCAAAATAAAAGTTGACTCTCTCATTCAATGTGGCATGGGGAGTGGATGGGGGATCATCTGACCCTCGTCACTTTGCAGTCCTCTGGGGAGAAAAAATCACATTTGTGAGTCAGCCGTCGTATGCACCACAGTCCTATGTCGGTGTTTGTAGCAACTCCCAACCAGCTCCCCGCAATCATCTGTCATGAGTCAATGAAGTAATGAGTCACTGCAGGAACCATCTGTCACTGTCGTAAGTAATGAGTCAATGCAATGAAGTACTGAGTCAGTGAAGTAATGAGTCAGTGCAAAACCACTAATACCTACTCTGATGGCCTTGCTTGGGGAGGCCCGTCGTTGCCATGCTGCTCATGCGTGGCCAGTTCATACACATAGTTGGTCGCATCTGGCCAAGGCGGGATCATGGCTTCATCTTCATTACGAAGTATGCCCAATGTGTACTTCAGCCCATTCATAGCATTCTGCACCTGAAGAGCCTGGCTCTCGAGTTTGCGAACAACTTCTTGCTTCTCAAGCTGCTCTTCCAGATCATATTCCATTGGTGGAGCCAGGCGCTGTAGTGCTAATCGAATAAGTCCATGCTGTCTGGTCAGTGCCTTCAGAGCTTCCTGAACAGCTGGGACTTGTTGTTCAAGCAGCGGCTTCGTAGTTCTCAACCGTTCATTGCCCATGATGAGTCTTCCCATGGGGCTTGCATATCTTACATCAAAGTACGAGATCTGAGGCATGGGTATGCTTTGCTCTGTTCCGCAATCTGCGGGGCACCATGCTGAAGACTTCGCCATATTCAGCAGCCGTCGGAGAAGTAATGCCGCCAATGCTGCTCTGTGTACAAGAAACGAAAGTCGGAGGCTGCTGCTGGTTGAGCCAAAATAATATCGTGGAAGGTGCGGTGTCACAAAGAGAAGAGAGGCCGTCTGAACCAGTAGGTGGCAACGGTAACCAAGAACGGTGGGGCACCACTTCTTGCTGGGGTCGGAGGTCGGAGAGTCGGGAAACAACGTGCATCCTAGTAGGATCCCTGCCCAAGGGGGGCCTCTGGAGGTTACTGGGTCTCGTCGGGTCCTTTATGATGTGGCTGCTGTGATGATGGCTCGGTCGTGTCGTGGGCCTCCTTACTGCTTGAGCTCCCTGTGGGTCTCTCGGGGTGCTGAGGCTCCTCTAGGCCCAAACCTTGCATCATTCTCCTTCTCCTCGCCCTGTATGACAATGCGAGTCTGTATAATTCATTAAACCGTTCACTAACCGCACGCTGTTGTGTGAGCTTCCCAAAACGTGCTGGGTCGAGAGAAATCTCATGGGCAATTTTTTCCTCCGCTCGCTGAGGAGGCCACGGAGGCGAGGCCAGAGGTGGGGACGTACCGAGGCCTACCGTCGTTGGGACGGCTGGTGCCGTCGAGCTCCGGTAGTGATCTGTACCCGACCTCAGCGCCTGCGTAGGCTCGCCTCGACCGCCCTCTCCAGGGCGCTCTTGGGCGCCGCTCCCTGCCCCTTGACGCCGTTCAGCACCGGGATCGCCGTCGTCAAGGCCTCCTTGAGCTTCGTCGGCGAGTAGCCCCTCGCCATGGTCAGGACCGCCTCGCCTGGCTCCTGTGACATCAGGTGCGGCACGAGGGTCGGGAGCGGGTTGAGCGTGTACTGCAGTTTGCCTTTGTGCTCGGACTCGTCCAGGTCGTCGCGCTTGTAGGCCTCGTTGACTTTCCAGGAGAGCACTTTTTCTTGTATGATCTGTGGTCCAATCTTGCCCGTCGTCGCCTCGATGTACTCGCGGATGACGCCCTTGGCTGTCTTCTCGGTGGTGCTCCCTGTGTCGCCGTCCAGCGCTTCGTACATCTCCCTGAGCATGGCGCTGCAGATGTGGACGTGGGGGGGTCCGAGACCGTGTTTCTTGCCTGCTGCGCGTACTGCTTGTCCATACTGCTTGGCGGCCTCCATGCCCGCGATGAACGGGGGCGACGATGCTGGCAGGAGCCAGAAGTCCGAGGTGGTGTGGTAGAGCTCGCGAATGTCCTGCGCGTTGCGCAGCGAGAGCTTCATCGTCACCGCCAGCCTGTCCTCGTAGCTGCCGTCGGACGGTTCTGCTCCCTTGCCAGAACCTTTGGGAGGGCGCCTGCCGCCTCCGCCGCTGCTCGTCCCGCTGCCTCCGTCGACTGCGGCTTCGGCGGTGCCTCTCTTGGCAGCTACCCGCTTGGGCTCTGCCCCTGCGAGCTGCCACTCTGCTGCAGGGAGGGCCATCGCACGTGCGCTGTACAACGTCTGCTGGGCCTTCGTGATGTTCTCTCACGTGCAACTGAAAGGAGCGGAGGGTTTGAGCCTCATGGCCACATAAGCTGCATGTTAGTGTTGGTGGGGCCTGTACTTCGTGCGCCCATTTGCTGTAGTCAATGTGACACACTCCGTACTTGTCAGCCGAGCGGTGTGCATGATCAATTGCCGTTTTTCTTGTATTGAATGTGCTCCAACACCAGGGGCATTGATTGGTAATAATCATCTGCGATAGTAAAGTCCTCAAGTTGTGCGCCCCCCTTTTGTGAGCCTGTAATGCCTGTGCTGTCGTGAAGCGTTTCCCACAGCATTGTGTTTGTCCGTCGTCGTCTTCACATGGGTAGTCGCACCAGTAGGCCTTCGCTATTTGGTCGTCTGCTCTGCCTTCATCAATGTCTCCTGCTTGGTTGTTCCAGGTCCTGGAGGCACTGCTGAGTATGCTGGGGTCCATTGTCGTCCATTGTTGCCATTCTTCCGTGCCAGGTGTAAGAATGTGTAGGTCTGACCGCCTGCGTGTGTACCATTCGTGCATATTCTCGTCGATAAGTGATAGCGCATCGAGGTCCTCCTTGTATTGTTTCGCCATGGGTGTGGAGTCTGGCCCTATCCTATCGCCTGGTAACAGGCGTCGAATGTTGGCCAGTCTGTCCATAGTGCTGTCCCCGAATATAGCTGCAACCACGTTCGCATGTTGTTGGGGGTGTAGTGCCCACTTCTGGTACCACTTGAGTCGTCGCACACGTAGTGCCGTGGCAGCTCGGTCCATTCTCCAGTATTTGAATACCTGCGCCGTGGTTTTGCAGCGAATGCTGCCATCTGCTTTGGTCCATGACATCGCTCCTCGTGCCAGTGTCCTCATATATTTTCCTAGCAGGGCGTCGATGGCATCAGTGCTGGCTGTTGGAAGTACCATGGCCGTGAGTCCGCTTAGCCCTGCACCCAGTACAAATGCGATAAACATGAGGCGTTTGACGTCGTAATTGCACCGTGAACCCCAAAAAGTGCCACCCTGTCTCCATGCTAGGCGTATCGCGTCGCAGCGGCGACGCACTTCTCCCGATAGGCCTTGGTCGGATGGGAGGTATGGTCCTAGCACTCGCATTTCTCGGAGTGGTGTGCCTTGGATTTGCTTGCTACGTCTTAGGGCTCTTGTGGTACCGTAGCTCCCTGTGCCTCGTAGTCCCAGGAGGTGGTTGGTCTTCCCCGCATTAAGTTTCCAGTTCCCAGCCTCCAGCTTGCTTTCTAGTTTCCCTGTGGCTGTGTTGACCTGGTAGGTGACTTCACCTGCATTAGCCTGGTGTGGGATTATATGCGTCTTAGTGATGTCATCCATGAACGTGTTAATTCCGAGGTCCTGTATACTACCAAATATCGGGTGGGGTGTGTCGTGCAATCGTTGTGTCGGTTCCGTGCGCAGGTCTTCGTTCCACTGGGCAACGTATATGTTGTAAGCATCGTTGAACTGTCGTGGTGCTGTCGTGAAGCCCATCTGGGCGCCTGTGGTGCTTTCGTAACTAATAGTCTGATCCGCAGCCTCTATGGTCATGGCAGTTTTCTCGATTGCTCCTACTGCATGTGGTTGGTCCCATTCATCAGCCTGTTTAAAGGCCACAGCTTGGAGGAGGGTGCGATTGGTGGACGCAAATGCGTTCGAGCAGTCGTAGTTGGTGTGCACGCTGCTATATCCGAGCTGGTCGGACTTCCACTTTGTGGTGAGTATTGTCGCTATCGCATTCTCTCTGCACCGGTGTGGTAGCCCCCCCTGCGCCCATGCTGCGTGCTGCTCCAACTGACCCCTGCGATGAATGCCTGCATGCCATGCCATGCTCGTGCTGCAGTACGCGTGCATAATGCGCTTTCCCAAAATACCGTGCTTACCGTTCGCCTTGTCTGCTCCGAATGCCATCGACCTGTGCCAAGAGAGGGGGGTGGTTTGGGTAGCACGTATCATCACCAAGATGTCGTTTAGCCTCCTGCTTGCTACATGTGTTCCCTGCCCGTCATTCTTCGCAACACCCAGTCCAGCTCTCGGCGCACGTCCTACTGTGTAGTCGTTTGTAAGCATAGCAGGGTCGGTAGGCACTCCTCCTCGTACTCCTAGCCCTCCTCCTTTCCAGCCTAGCCTCTCTAACAGCTCTCTGCCTCGCTGGAGTCGGTGCTCGATCGTGAACCTGTGGCGTTCTTCTTCGTCTCTTTCAACCTTGATCGCCTGCGCGTTGTAACTATCACCGCGCTCATTGGCGCCTTTCATGTTGACCGTGGGATCAAGCAGAAGTAGAGTCGCCTCAACAGGGAGCCCCCACTCTGGCCATGCTCGACGCTTCTTGGCTTTCCTGCAATACCTCAGCATGTCTCTCCCGTCCTGCTCTGCTCGATGTCGGAGGTCGGTATCGATCGGGAGTGGGAGTCGCTCGGAGTGCCAGTGCTCGTGCTCGCGGAGTTGCTCCTCCAGATCCAGTACCTGTGCTGCCAGCCCCCCCTCGTGTGGTGACTTCGAGAGTTCCTGGGTCCACTGTTCAGCGTCCCAGTGCGTCCGAGGGGCGAAGAAGTACCTTTTCTTGGGGCCTCGTCCGTTCGCCTGGTACTCGATCCTCAGCCTGTGCATCTGCGCAAAGTCGCCACGTTCTGACGCCTCCCAGATTTCCTCGACGAGTCGTTCCTTTCGGGATTTCTCGTAGCCGTCTCGGATCCTCTTCAGCGTGGCCGTGACTTCTTTGAGGCTTTGTCGGGTGTTCTCAAGCTCCTCATCGTCGATATTCGGTCCCAGGGCGTGGCGTAGCTCTCGGCGTTGGCGCAGCAGTGTCATCCTGGTCTCCCTGAGTGCTTCCACGCACGGGTCTGGGGCCATCTTCTTTTTCCCGAATGTGTCGTGTAGTGCTGTGCGTACCGCATCTCCGTATCTCTGCCACGCTCGGTCTGGAGTGGGTTGCTCGAGGAGGACCTGCCATTCCTGCTCCTCTACCTTCCTCAGCTCCTCCTCCACCTTCTCCTGCCATGCTTCCCTCCTTGTTCCCTTCCGTAGGCAGCTCATCAGCGCGTCCCTGTCCAGGTACTCGCGCTGGTGCCGCCTCCTGCCCGCCTGGTGTCGGATCCTCGGGTCGAGTACTACTCCTACTGGGAGGTGGTCTCTAGCTCCTCTGGACTTTATAAGTTGGAGGCGCTTCCCCGATGCGTGTAGCACCATACACCGTTGGACAAGGGTGGTGGCACCTGCTGGGAGGGCAATGTGGTCCACTTTACTGGTCCCCCCTCTTGGACCGAAATAGGTGGGCCCAGTGTCGTAGTTGGTGGTAATAATGCTGAGATCGCTGCTCTGGCACATCTTCCTGAACGCGGTACCGTTCTCGTTTTCAATAGTCTTTGCGTAGGTCCCTAAACAGCTGTTGATAGTTTTTTGTACAATTCCGTCTGTTGATCGGTGTAGTCCAAAGTCGCTGTTCACATCGCCTGCAATCACAATGAACGTCCTTGTACCCAATCTGTCAGTGGTGGTCTCCAACCAGTCCCCTATACGTGCTCCTATCTCATCGTACCGTTTGGTGTGCACAGGGGCATAATATACTGGGAAGATGGCCAGATCCATGGTACTCGTGGCTAGCTTCACTCCTGCGACTCTTCCTTGCAGCGACGTGGGTGGGGTGTAAATCTCACGCAAGCAATTTTGGTCCATTCGTCTGTGTACTAGAATGGCCAACCCACATGCTTTCGTGATGTATTTCCCCTTCCTGGCCCCAATTCGCAGACACCAGTGGTTGGGTAGCATTACCTTGCGCACAGCTTCGGGACCTGCCCATTCCTGTGTTCCACAAAGTAGTATTATATCCCAATCCTTTAGTTCGTCGCTAATATCCACAAGACGTTCCACTGTGTTGGCGGCTAGTGGGTTGTACGTAAGAATGCGCATGCCATGTGTGTAATTGTGGTGCCCGCCTACGCCTCCCCCTCGCCTGGCCTGGTACTAGCTGGGGGGCGAGCCTGTGGAGGGTGAAGAAAAGGGTCGCTTTCGGTATCGCCGAGCGCGCTCCTGAACCCCTCGCGGCGGCTAGGAGGAGGAGGAGGAGGAGGAGGAGGAGGAGGAGGAGGAGGAGGAGGAGGAGGAGGAGGAGGAGGAGGAGAAGGAGGAGGAGAGGAGGAGAGGAGGAGGAGAGGAGGAGGAGGAGGAGGAGGAGGAGGGGGAGGAGGAGGAGGAGGAGGAGGAGGAGAGGAGGAGGAGGAGGAGGAGGAGGAGGAGGAGGGGGCGGAGGAGGGGGAGGAGGGGAGGAGGAGGAGGAGGAGGAGGAGGAGGAGGAGGAGGAGGAGGAGGAGGAGGAGGAGGAGGGAGGAGGAGGAGGAGGAGGAGGAGTGCCTCTCTCTCCTCCTCGTCGCGATCTCCGCCCCGGCGGGTGCGCCTCCAGGCAGAGGCAGCACTCGGTGGGCCCCTCCTCCTGGCCCTCCTCGGGGGGGGGGGCTTGGGGTCGGTCCGCGGGCGGAGGCAACAGATGCGGGGGGGAGACGAGGAGGAAGGAGGGAGGGAGGGAAGGTGAGGAGGGAGGGAGAGAATGAGGAGGAGGAGGGAGAGGGGAGGAGGAGGTAAGGTAGGAGAGGAGGAGGAGGAGGAGGAGGAGGAGGAGGAGGAGGAGGAGGAGGAGGAGGAGGAGGAGGAGGAGGAGGAGGGGGGACGAGGAGGAAGGAGGGATGGAGGGAGAGGGAGGAGGATGGAGAGAATGAGGAAAAAGGGGCGAGGGGGGAGGGGGGCGCGGCATGCTGCCGCACACGTCATCGTGATGGCGGCCGGCGGCGCGGCGGCAGTGACGCGAGATCGACGAGACAGAACACACCGCGAACACGCGTCATCAGTGGCAACGGCAAAGAAAGAAACAACAGAGCCGGGTGGCAATAATGAGCAGGAAAGGTACGCATGACCATGGTGATGCTGATTATGGTGACTGGGTGGAAGAGGGGGAGGTGGAGGATGATGATGAAAGGGAAGTTGAGGCGGGAGAGCAGAACGAGGATGACTATCTGGAGGGCGGAAAGGAGCAGGGGGTGGTGATGACGATGACGAGGTGCAAAGGAGGGTAACAACCATGACTATAACTGTACTCAGGATGAGGATGGGCAGGAGGAGGAGGAGGAGGAGGAGGAGAAGGAGGAGGAGGAGGAGGAGGAGGAGCGGGAGGGAAGAGGAGAGGAAGGAGGAGGAGGAGGAGCAGGGGGAGGAGGAGGAGGAGGAGGAGGAGGAGGAGGAGGAGGAGGAGGAGGAGGAGGAGGAGGAGGAGGAGGAGAATTGTAGGTTGGCCCCGCGCGTGCCCCTAAAGGGCGCGAGGTCCAGGCGCAGAGAAAAGCGGCAGCCACAGACAAGACGGCGACGACGAACGGCGACGGCGAGGACGAGGACGACAGACGCACGAACGACAACGACCGGCTACCCGCAATTGCTGGACAGCGCGCACCGGACCGCCACGCCCTGCATGGCGAAGCGGCGAATGCGCGCAAAATCGCGGCACTCATAGGCGACAGTTTTTGTTTGCATCGCGCTCTTCGGCAGCAGAATCAAGAGGCGGGCCGTCCTTATCCTTGCTCTTGCCCTTGTCCTTGCCGGTAGCGCGGCAAGCTGTCAACGATGAAGCGGTTGAAGAGGCCAAAGGGTCTGCGCTTGCAGCCCACGGCTCGCCAGCCGAACGCAGGCCGCAACCTCGACAGCCGCATCCTTCTTCGTGTCAGTGTTGGTGCTCTTGTCATTACCTCGGTCCTGGCACGGAGAAGGAGCAGCACCAGTAGATTCGCCAGGAGAAGCAAGAGGACGAAGCAACCCACTACTCACTACGAGCAGCTTGGACGGCTGGCGCCCCCCCCTTGTGCGGCATGAGGGATGCCGCGCAGCAGCTGCTATGCGGCGCGTGCCTGCGAGTGCAGGGGCTGCGCGCGGCGCTCGGATGCGCTGCGCCGCGGCCGACCAGCGGCGGCCCATGACGGAGAGGCCATGGTCGGCGAAGAAGCGGGCCAGGAGACGCGAGGCGGCCGCCGGAGGAGGAGGAGGAGGAGGAGGAGGAGGAGGAGGAGGAGGAGGAGGAGGAGGAGGAGGAGGAGGAGGAGGAGGAGGAGGAGGAGGAGGAGGAGGAGGAGGAGGAGGAGGAGTAGGAGGAGGAGGGGAGGAGGAGGAGGAGGAGGAGGAGAGAGGGGAGGAGGAGGGGAAGGAGGAGGAAGGGGGAGGGGGAGGAGGAGGAGGAGGAGGAGGCGGAGGAGGGAGGAGGAGGAGGAGGAGGAGGGAGGAGAGGAGGAGGAGGAGGGAGGAGAGGAGGAGGAGGAGGAGGAGGAGGAGGAGGAGGAGGAGGAGGGAGGAGGAGGAGGGGAGAAGGAGGAGGAGAGAACGGAACGGAAGTGCCCGCGGACGGGGGGGTGCGCAGCACTAGATATGCAAGTGAACATACGGGCATAAACTTAACAGGGATATAACCTACACCACAGGCGAGGCCCAAAACTTATCCCTTGGATTGGGCCTCTCTGGCCAACTCTTTGATACGAATTCGTTCTAATAGCGCCGCCACTCGCTGCTCATAGGGAGGGGCAGCATCAGCATTGGATAATGAAGTCCTCACCGCGGTGGGGGCGTCCTGACACGGAGGGTCGGCGGAGAGGCGCAGCCTCTGGAACGGAACCGCACGATCGACAAAGGCCCGAACACGCGGGTTCGGGCAATGACCCTTCCGATTTTCAGCCAAGACGTCCAACCCTTTACGCGTGGGGGCCTCACAACTCCGACTGAGCTTAATTCCCCTCCCCTGGGACCAACCCCCACAACGAAGGCACAATATCTGCTCCTTAGACGCATCGCGACGCGACGCCGAAACATCGCCAGCTTGTCGAGAAAGCGTCCCCGACATGGCGACGAGAGTGTGTCCCAAGGGATCATGGAGCAGCTTCTTGAGGAAGGATGGCAGCCCTGAACATCCGTCTATGGGCGCTTCATTCACTGGGCAATTGAGCACTCGAAAACAAAGAGTGCATTGAGTGCCTAGTGGGCCGTACTCCCACTTATGCCACGACACCTTTCGCCGTGACCGCCCAGAGAAAATTCGATGAGGCCTTGCCCAACGAACTTCATTTTCAAAAAGAGGCAGCACCATGCTTGCAAGCTTCATGAAATGTCCTGCCCTTTCGCCAGCTAGGTCCAGCTCTTGTGAAAAAAAGCAGGCGAGGGGCTTGGATGCAGACCGAGTCCGTCCTTAGCATATCGATCCGCCGCCGCAGTGGCTACGGCAAAAATCCGCTCGACCCCTTCTAGGGCTTCGATCTGCTCTCTCTCACGATGGGCCTTTACATGACGGATAGTGTGAATCATAACGGTTCCCCCGAGCTGCCGCGCAAAAACAACGAAGGCCAGCGAACTTGTTTGACAAACGCAAGCTGGGCATTCACATCCTCCTGAGCTAGGCGTATGGCCGCCGTGCAGTCAGCCCCGAGCTCCGCTGGTCGCGTAGCTATCTGCCTACAAATTGCAATCCCTACGTGCTCAGCCATGGTTGGTGTTTGCGGCAAGGACCCTGGGACGACGCCTTTGACGATCGCCACAGGATCCTCGCCAGCATCAGGGCACACAGCCACAGCCCAGGCAGCGCGCTGCAGTGGCCTAATCCGTGGTCTACTGCTGGACCCGTCCGAAGCCAACCGCAACGGCGCTGAACTGGTCAAACTCGCTATTTCTTCAGGCTGCATGTCTAGTGCGTTGCCCTCCCTGTCATACAGGTAAACCTCAGACAAAACCAAGGGGCAGGACAACTCACTGTCGGCATACACATGAACACCGCTCGTGGAAATTTGTAAATTAAGGTTATCGCGAGAAGCATTGAGGATTGTGCCAGGCACCTCTGACGCTTCGCGCGCATCTACTACACGAGGGAGCTGGCAACTATATAATCTGTGGTGGACTGTGTCAAGTTGACCGCACTCACACAACCCGTCACACACGTAACCAGCACGCATCACCCTATCGTTCGTCCACAGTCCACCACATCCGCATGTTTGTATTAAATACTTCTGGTATCTCGAAAGTATGCTGGCCTTCGGTGCTACCGTGCCCCTGATGAGATCAAGGGTCGCGCGAGAGCCTTCAGGAAAACCTAGGTGCCTCGCCAGGTCTAACTCACGCTGACGCCGCAAACCTTGCCCCATCATGTCCATGAGGAGGGGCGGAGGGGTGGTCTCTAATTCGACCTCCAGGCCGTTGTGGTCAAACCACTTCAAGGGGCCATCCGCTCGCCACCCAGCCCTCTTACGACATACTACTGCTCTAGCTAGCGGGCCCTGGGATCTATTCCATGATTCACACTCAACAGGCTTGGTTAGATCCCGGAGCTTGAGAAGCTCAGCTCGCGAGACTAGAGATAGCGCAGGGCGCCGCGAAGCGGTCCAGATCATTCGACACCATCGGGTTGCTGGTGCCACAGCTAACCTACCTCTACTATCTCCGAGCAGGGCGACCTTGGCCCTCAATGGGGCACCTCCGTGACTTGGGCCGTTGCTGTGGGCCATTATTCTCCTAAGGCTGAGCCACTCCGAGGCCGCGAGACCCGAGACTTCCACCCCGAAGCTGCAGGCAGGGGCAACTCCTTGACGGGCAACCTTCCTGAAAGGGGGTCTCTTCGGGCCCCTTTAAATCGCCTTCGGAGAGCTCAGACCTTTCGAAATCGTTTGCGCATTCAGGTGAAACGCCCTCGCTGTTTCCGTCGAGCATGTGGCCCACGTCTCCTAGCTCCTGCAGACTCATCAATGCCTAGATATGCCGCGCTGGATTTGCATGCGCTGGGCGGCAGCCCCAAAGATCCACAAACATCCCGAGCAAGATCCTTGGACGTCGCCATGATGGGTAACTTATCTGGGTTGAGGCCTGCATTGAGGGCGCGGCTTGCGTCCTCGAAGTGTTTCGTGCTCTCTATCGCCACACCTTTCGCAATGTCGTAGTGACTGGAGGAGATGTGGATACCTGTGTCATCTATGTAGTTCTGGAAATCCACCGTCGGCGCACGCTGCGCAAATATGTCCGGGGCATCGACTGCATGCACCTTGATCGCCAGATCGCTGTAACCGTCACCCGCTGGAAGCCCATATCTCGCTATCAGCGGTGTTGTCGCATGATTGCGCCCCAATATAATCACGCGCGGGCTCGTCCACATGTTGAACACTAGCTTGAGCCATGCTGTTGGGGCTCCGTGACGCAGGAACTTGTGCTTCAGCTCCAGCAGCGGGATGGATTCGTAATACTTGCTCCAGTCAGCTACAATGACCACTCCATGCTTGTGCGCCGCTTGATTGCTCTCAGAACGCACCGCCTGCAGCCGCGCACAAGCTATGGCAGATCGTCCTTTGCTCGCACTCCAGTAGCGCCTGTCCAAATCTGCGTGCATCTGAGCTACCATCGGCTTCCTCGCCCTCTGCCACACACGGTGCATCATAGCATGCAAAATAATGAGTCGGTTGCCTCCTGACGGCTTTCCCAGTAACGGCATATGAATCCAACGTAATTGCTTCGGCAGCATACCGATAACCTCCGGCGCTGCCATCAACATGCTGAGAATCTCCAGACCTTCGTCGTCCAACAAGCACAGGTGCCGCGGGTGTAGATTGTCGAAGCTCGTAGCCGTTGTCGCTGGGAAGGACATGGCGGCACCTCGTATCTCGTCCGCTGTAAGTCTGGGGCATATCGATCGGTCGGGCACCCAGGCCGGCATCGCAACGCCCGAAGCTTCCCAAATCTTGCGATGCATCTCCACCTCCTGCGCCACAATGACGACTGGATCTCCTGACTGCACCCCCATAGCCACAGCAGGGGGCGGGATTGCCTTGATTTTCGTGACTCGATGCAGCGGCTTCGAGCCACCCTGCATCGCCATCTTGCGCCAGTCTGCCCATGCTTGGTTGGAATCCTTCAGCTGTCCTCTTGCTGCGCATATCACATCATCTGCTATTTCACCTAAGAATAGCTGAATACGACGATCCATGTCCATTGGCGCCGTGTTGATGTGGGCTCGTGCTTGGACCGCCGTGGAATCTAATCTGGCATTGACCCCTAATCCTGGAAAGGGTGCTCTTAGGAACGACGCGATCTCCTCAGTGCAACGCATCATCCCATCTTGATCAGACTGAGCATATAACCTCTGTATGGTAACAATGCTTTCCTGGAGCCACTGCCATCCTTGCGCAGCGCTCTGCACTGCATTGTCGTCTTATTGCTCGTTAGGTCGACCCATCGCGGCTCCAGGTTCCGTGCGTGCGCACCTGGCTGCTTGAGATCAATGTCAACATTCTGCGCAACATACTCCGCAATCGCTACTGCATACTTCCCATGCGCATTCGACAGGAATGCCCGCGACACACCTAGATCACTGCTCTCATTTTGTGCTAGTCCGAGCGCTTTTGTCGACGTAGGCAGACTTGTCGATACCGTGTATACGTAGTGCTGGATCTTGCACCCGTTGTCGACTAGGGTCAGCTGGACTGGCCGATGAGCTTTCTTGTGCCATTGTGTGACTGCTTGAACTCCCCTGTATCCTCTCACGATCGCAGTGTTCAGGCAGAAATAGTCGATCGTGCTCACTCCCGTGCCTCCTCGTAATGTAACATTCGCGGGGGCAGCTGTGATCATATCAGCTTGCTGAGGAAATCCTGAGTGTTCTAACATGGATACGTCCATGTTCCAGCCACCTGCAATCAGTCCAGGCCCCGATATACCCGACAGTATCCTCCCCGCAGCCGCTAGTATCTCTGCATTCAGGCCCGCTGGGCCTATCGATTATTTCAGGTACACATTGGGGATGGATATCGGCGGCCATCCTCTAATGTCTACGATCACATGCTGTAGCCGCTGTGCACAAATAAGTTGGCCTCCTGGTGGGTGTCGCAGTCCTAGATCATCTCGTACAAACACCGCAACTCCTCCAGAGAGAATCGAGCCACTGGTGGCCCTCGCTGGTATGGCCGAACATCTCCAGCGCCTCCCAGCAACCCATGAACACAACGCCTCCAGAGTTTCCTCCGTGAAGCCTATCTCCTGGCACAGCACAATCATAGCATTCGTCCTCTCCAAACGTGATTTCAGCGTAGCTCTACCTCCACTCGCATTGAATGTCTCTATGCTGAGCGTTCCCTGCGTCGTTGGTGTCGCTGGCTGCCTCAATACGTTACCACGTGGCCGCAGCCCTGAGATGAGAGGTACATTCCCGTCATTAGGAACATCGCTGCTTCTTGCCGAGCTCCCGGAGCTTGGCGGTGAAAGCTTCAACACCTGACTTGGCCGCCTCGATGAGCTACTGCTGCTCGGACTCGTCCAGCTCATCACATCCACGCTTCTGTGCTCCACTACGTCCGTCATCACCAGGATTGTTGCCATGCTTTTGATCATCATTATCAGCATTGTCATGGTCCACTTCCATCTTGGGTCCTGGCATGTTGGTCGCGAGGACCTCTCGTAGCTTGCCCCATAGTGGCGGAGCCAGAAGCTGTCGCACATCATCATCTTGTACACCGTCAGCCTTGGGGTCCAGTGGGTCATGCACTCCTGCAGGGGGGTTGCATGTCCAGCAAGCTGCTGGGCGGCGGTGCTAACCTCTGCCTGCAACGTGGTGACCTCAATCCTCTTGGCCTCCAGCGTAGCCCGCTTCGTCTGTAGAGAGGTCTGGAGCTCCTCCAGCAACTTCTCCTTCTCTGATATGTCTGCTTCCAGCTTCTTGACCGCCGCAGACGCCTTCTGTAAGTCTTGCGTGGCCCTGCGGTGGGTGGCAACTGGAGTCCGTAGCCCTTTCTGTCGCACTTTGATGTCATCGATCTTGGCTTGGATGCTCTGCCGCAGCTCCTCAGTTTCGCTGCCTCCCGGCAAAGACTTGATGCTGGCCTCGAAACACGCGAGCTGCGCAGCCAGCTTGGACTTCTTGATCTCATCACAGTCGTTCTCGCTAATCTGGGATGCCTGAGCTGGGTCGACGGCCATCTTCCAGGGTGGAGGATTGGCAGACCCTGCATTCGACTTCCCATCAGAGTTCGACATCGGCGCATTCGTGTTCTGGGGAACTGCACTGCGCAGGAGCTTCTCGATTGCCTCGAGCCGCTTGTCGAAGAGGTTCGACGGCGCAGCCGCTTTGCCAGACGCCGCACCTGGCTGTCGGTCGCCTCCTCTTTTCCCCACTCCTGCAATGCGCTCCTCTTCCCACTTCTTGTGGTTGTCCCAGGCAGCCTGGCGGATGCGGGTGGGCGCTGCTTGCCCACAGGAGCATCGCACACGACATGCCCAGTTCGCACTCGCCACTCCACATTTGCCGCAGGCACAGAAGGGCCTCCGTGGCCCCCGCAGCACATCTGGGATGTCTGGGGGCGGACTCGGTCCCATGGGCCCCGCAGGGGAGTCCTCGGAATCGTTGCAAAACTTTGGCCCGCAAGCACGAGCCGCACTGAAGATACGTGCTTGCAAGCACAAGGCGCCGCCTGTGCCAGTACGGCTAGGGAGGAGGAGGGAGGAGGGAGGAGGAGGAGAGGGAGGAATACACTGGCCCTAGAAACTGTAAATCATCTGGCCGACCCGACCCAAATACGATACATTGGCAGTCGGTCGATCAGCGGTGGCGGTGGCAAAAGCTAAACACGAGTTAGAACAGCAGCGAAACTAACCAAGAGACACATTGACGACTGATGAGACGAGACATTGCCTCCGCGGGTACTGGCTCCTTCCATACAGTGTAGGCGGAGGTAAACAGAGCGACTACCCTTAATCATAATTCAAAACCAACGCACGACATGCACTGACCACATGTGCAAAGTACCACTGCATAGGCCTCCAAGCGCATCCGCCCTGAGTCAGTGGAGTGCTGCGCTGATCCAACAAATCCACCAGGACGTGCTTGAACCACGTCTGCCATTGTCCGCCAGCGTGCTCGGAAGCATAGTTGTAGCACAGGACGTCGATGTGCTGCTCCATGTCGGCACCCTGCTCGCAGGAATCGTCGGTAACGGCTGATGGGGTTTTCGAAGCTGTCGTCGATGGTCCTCTCACCCTACTGGAGCCCAGCGAGCACAACAGTTTCCGCAGCCTGGGCGACATGTGACGAGGCCAACCTCGTCAAAGATAAAGGCACCAGCCGGGGCGCTGAAGTGCGGCTGCGAACCCACGGGGTTAAGCTCCTCCCGAATATAAAGCCTGGCTGGAATGTCCGCGGCGTCGATGTCGATCTTGTGGTTGAAGCTGTCCTGGTCGCTGTCGTCGCGGTCGCCCACCTCGTCATTGGTCAAGCAATCGCTGGTGCTGGACGTGGTCGAGGTGAAACTCAACTCGTCGTTGTCGGAGCAGGTCTCTTGGAACCCTTGCTGAATAACTCCTCGGTCAAGATGGCGTCCAAGTGCTTCACACTTTTTTGGGTGTTGTCGAGCTGCACGAGCTTCTTGGTGGTTACGGCACCGATAATGCCATGCCGGCGGGGGCTAGCCTCGCAGCTTGTGCGATGCCTTCAGGGTGCGAGCATCTGCATCAATCGGTTGTGCAAAGCGAGCAGCCGCACGTGTGGTTCCGCCGGTGCCATCGCGCACGCGTTCGCTGCGGATGGCGTGCTGGGAATCGAGAGGTGGGAAATGCGGGGAAGACAATACTGGAGGAGGAGGAGGTGGAGGAGGAGAAGCAGGAGTGAGGAGGCATATGAGGTGGGGGGGGAGGGGAGGGAGGAGGAACACTCTAAACAAGGTGGGGACGAATATTACGATGATGACGATCGGATTTCGGATATGAAGGGCATGGGTGGGATCGATCCGCGAGCCCGACGAGCAAAATGCACACGGCCCAAGCAGCCGACCGTGCGCCCACCCACAGCGAGAGCCACAGACCCCCCGCTCAGAACGAGCCGATCCGCCAACGGGGGGGAGGGGCTGGGCAGCTCGCGCTTCGGCCAAGATCACTGCCGAGCGCTCGTCGATACGATCAACCTCTTGACCTGGGGTCCGTTGTGCCCCAGAACTCTGTCATTCAGGACCAACTGGCGCACTGCGCGCGCGGGCGCACTGCTGCAAATGGTGCGCACGAGGTGCACTGAATAGACTTGACTCCTGCCAAGCGTGCAGATCCGAACTACACCTGGCGCTGGCGTGACATGAGACCCACGCAGCTCTGCCACTCTGGGCCACCGGGCGTGCCAGGCTGGGCCTGATCTCTGGACTCCCCGCAACTCTCTGGCCGCTCACGGGCGACGCGTGCCATCTCCGACTCCAGGGCTTGGCATGCCCCCCTTGCGCCTGTCACCGTGCGGCCTTCATGTAGTCGACGATCGCGCCCTGGAAGCTGACATCATCTGCCAGGTGGACCTCCACGGCGCCGCTGCTGGGCGCGGCTCCTCGCAAGGGAGTGATACGACAAGCCAGCTGCACCACCTCATCATTACCCCTTGTGTCGTAGCTGTCGCGCGCATCCGTCATAATGCCAGCCGCTCCGAGCTGGCGCGTCGCCAACGCATTCCCAGAGTCGCATGCTGCCTGACTCGTTGCCGCTCTCGGTGAGCTGCGCCCAAGCCGTGAGCATCGCCTGGGCCTTCCCGCCCGCATTCCTGCCGAGGACCACCATCGCCATCGCGATGTGGGCGTGGGGGGGTCTCCCGCCCGACCCTTCTGTGGCAACTCATGGGAGCCTCACGTGTCATCTTGCTGGCTCTTGCAGATCGACGCGACCCGACACCAATCGACTCAAGTCGACGCTAATCGACGCCACATCGGCGCTTTCTCAGCGCCTTCCCATCGATTACCAGATGCCAGCATGCGCCAGCGCACTCTGAAAGCGGAATCGGGAGGACACACGAGGCTGCTGTGAGATGCTGCTGGACGGCCCCTCTTGCCAGGCCCTCCCAGCCTGCCGGCACGCATCGCCCATGGCCCTCCGCCTCCGCCAGCCGGGCGACCACCGCCCCGTGCTCGACCCCGGCCCAGCCCCGGAGAGCAGCGCGCGGCGCTGGTCGCCGGCCGCACGTTCGGCCTCGGCCTCGGCCTCGCCAGGCGGCCCCCTCCCCTGGCGCCGCCTGGGCCCGCGGCCGCCCTCCAGCGCTCGGCGCGGGGCGCCGCCACGACGGGTCGCTGCGCCGAACGGCCCGCTCCCTGGCGGCTCGAGTCCGGCACCGAGGGGAGCATCGCGCGCGCGCGCGCGAACATGCGCTGGGGGAGGCCTTTCCGTCCCTCCCGTTCCTCCTCGCTCTCCTCGTTCTCCTCGTCGTCGTCGTCGTCCTCCTCCTCCTCCTCCTCCTCCTCTTCCTCCAACCTTCTCCTCCTCCTCCTCCTCCTCCGATTGACGTTGCTCGGACCTGAGGCACGGGCTTGTGGCGAGAAGAACAGTCGCCGAATTAGGCGGAGAAGCAAACACATTTGGCTGTAGTGGCGAGCGCTGCGGGAACAGACACAGGCCCTCAGGAGCGCAGGGTAAGCGCTCGCCACCAGCACTGTGGGAGATGCCGACAAGGAGACAGGGAAAGACAAGTAATGACTTTGATGATACAAGGAGGGGGAGGAGGAGGAGGAGGAGGAGGAGGAGGAGGAGGAGGAGGAGGGACGAAATGCACGCGCAGAAACATTGAACATGCGGCGCTAGATGGGGCAGTGTGAGCCCTAGGCTTACTGCCGAGGGAGGCTGGCGCAAGGATTACAAGGTAGGCGCTGCAAAACTTGGTGTTACCCTACCACCCGCCTTTCACAAATCCTCCCGTAAGGTAAGTCTCAAGCTTGCTAGTCCAGGTGTGCAGCGCTAAAGGTATACGAACTCGTCGAAAAGAAAGCAGACGAGGCGAGGTTGGTGGCGATGTGAGCGGCTGGATGTTCAAGTTGAGCGTGGCCTGGCACGGCCTCTCGAGGTGCGCGGCTGTAGGCCGAAGACGGCTGGCGCAATAGGTGCTGGCTGGCCTGTCTGAGGTCCACTTCCATACCTCCGTCCCATACTGCCTGACCTCCAACCCATCCCAGTATCAGTGTAGGCTTAAAACTCGGCAATCGAGAACACAAGCAATACATGGAGAGTGCAACATGGTGGTACTTCTTGGGCTGCTACCCCGGGCTTTTCGGTTCAACCCTCAGGGCCGCGAGATCTCAATGCCTTTTGTATACTGTTTCCGGGTTTCGCACAACCCGTTGTAACAATAGGCTGGCTCAGCGTAGTCTGGCTGGCCTGTAGCGGATGGATGGGGGGGGGCCTGAAAGGTGAAGTGCCCACGGCTGAAGTGCGTTGCTGGATGTGAAGAGGCCAGTCGTCTTCCCTACCCGACCACGATCAGTCCCCACCGCAATCATCCCGTGACAGCGAGTCAGGCGGCACGGGTTTGTAAACGATAGTGTGTGCTAATGGCGATCAGGAGGAACATGTAGCAAGTCGGTTGCTGTTAAAAAAGGGCTTGCGTCGTCGGTAATCCACAGTGGGACTCGTCTCGTAGATTTGTCTCCTACGGACGTGCCAAAATGGCCGCTCGCGTAAACTCTATTCGTATTGCTTGCTGAGAGAGAGAGGGAGAGAGAGAGAGAGAGAGAGAGTGTGTGTGTGTGTGTAGCTGCAAACACGGCATATCAGATGACGTACAGCATCAGAGGGTGTACAGTATATAACTGGCGTCTGTGATGTGGGAACGAGGGAGATGCCACGCCGAAGGAGGCGACCGTCGAAGTCCCATGCGTCCGCGAGCGGACACACGGGAGCTCAACATACACCAACCATCAGCAAGGCACGGCCCCCGGGGGGGGGGAGAAGATGCCAACAGCAGACAGAAGGAATGCGATACGCGAGAGAAGTAGGAGAGACGAGACGACGGAACGGCTGACGCCAGGACGATAGCAGGAGGAGCCTAGGTCAAAATCATGCGTAGGGAGTAGCTTGGGCAAGAAGGGCCATCAGACATCCTCGATGTTCTGGGAGTCGCAGTGGTGGAAGTAGTGAGGCCGTAGACCCTGCCATCCAGTGTCCTCCTCCTCCTCCTCCTCCTGCTTCCGCCCCGCTACCCTTCTGTCCCCCTCCTCTCCTCCCCGTCCTCCCCTTTCCCCCCCCCGCTCCCACGGCGAACGCCTCGGTTGGCGATCTCGGCGCACGCGGCGCCAGGGGAGGAACTGGCGCGCGGGGGGGCGCGGGCTCACGCCTGGGCTCCTGGCCCCGCGCGCCCTCGCCCTTGGCCTCCCGCCCCCGCTCGGCCCGCGCCTGCATGGGCCTCTGGCTCGCCCGCGCGCCGCGGGCCTGCACGGTGAGGGCTGCCCGAGGCCGAGCCTGATGACGACGACGGTGATGCGAGCGATCGTGCCTGCACAACGGGGTCGGCCGCCGCGAGAGGCGAGAGGCGGCGGCGCTTCACAGACCAAGAGGCTTCGTGGCCTTGCTCGTCAGGCCGCGCGACGAGGTGTGATTATGCTGGTGAGGATGGCTACAGCAATGACGACGATGATGACGGCGGTGGCGAGGAGTCGTGGCGCTCCCAGGGTCCTCTGGGCCGTTCCAGTCGCGGACGGGCAGGGCCCACAGCATCTCCATGGTCCTCTGCTCCTGCTGTGCCTGCCCGCGCTGCTGCCGCGCCGCACCGCCCGCCCTCCTACGCCCTCCCCTGCCCGACGCTCTCCTGCCTCCTCCGCACCTTCCTCTGCTGCTCCTCCTCCTCCTGCCCTCCTCTGACCTCCGCCTCCTTCTGTCCCTCCTCCTACCTCCTCGTCGGCCCTCCTCCTCCATCTCCTCCTCCTCCTCCTCCTCCTCCTCCTCCTCGGCCCTCCTCCTCCTCCCTGCTTGCTCCTCCTCCTCCTGCTTGCTCGCCTGTTCAATGTTTCTGCACGTGCATTTCGTCCCTTCTCCTCCTCCTCCTCCTCCTCCTCCTCCTCCTCCTCCTCCTCCTCGGCCCTCCTCCTCCTCCTGCTTGCTCCGCCCCTCGTGCCTCCTCGTCTGCCCTCCTCGGCCCTCCCCATTCCCCCAGACCCTTCCACCTGCACCCTCCTCCGCCTTCCTCTACTATCTCCTCCTGTTCTTCCTCGGCCCTCAACCTCGTCACCGTCATCCTCCTCGCCCTCCTCAACACCGATCTGCACGTGATCGTTGATGCGCGTTGCAAAACATGCGCGGTTCCTACCAGGCAGGTCCATTCGGGCTTCATCTTTTTTGTGAGTAGTCGCCGTAACGGGAGTCACTACTTGCATTGACTTACGAGAAGGGGACTTGGAACGGGATGGCGCATTGAAACGTCACTTGTGCGTGTGTGTGTGTGTGTGTGTGTGTCCAACTTGCCGCCTCGGCGGCCCCGCTGGTCCTGGCGCTGAGCGGCTCAGGCCCGGCCCTTGACACTGCGGATCGGCAGCGCATCGCGTGTGGCTTCCGCCCGTCCTCACGCGCTTGCCAGTGCAGGGCAGACTTTCTCCCTGCAGCACGCCGGCATCCTGTCGGTCATCGGCGGCAAGTTCACGGTTCGCCTGGCTGCCGCGCCCCAGGCTGCGGGTCCCCAAGTCCGTGGATTGGACTACCACGGCTGGTACTCCTGACATCACTTTGGTGGCACAACGTTGCTCTCCAACTCAGTGGTGCTCTTCTTCCTCTCGGACGTCGACCTGGTGAAGTGGCGCGTCCTCTCCCGCAGCTTGTGTGGCTGGTGTTCTCGAAGCGCCGCTGACGGCTCCACCACCGGCTCTTCTCCTCCCGGGACTTCACCACCGGGCTCCTGTCCAAGGTATACCTTTTCCTGCTCGTCCACTTCGGCACCGCCTGATCCCCGGGCTTCGCCCTCTCCTGGCCGCGTGAGGCCCCGCCTTCTTCCGCCCTTTCTCTGCTAATTAAAGCTGTGCGCGTCCCGCTTAGCTTTCAGCGGAAGAGGTTCACTCTCGCCCTGCAGATCAATAAAAGTGTGTGTGTGTGTGTGTGTGTGTGTGTGTGTGTGTGTGTCCAGCTTCTCCTCGCTGCGTGAGCCGAGCCGAGCCCGTGCGCGCGCTCGCTTGACTAGCTCTACGCAGCCCGCCGCCGCGCACGTGGCCGCGACGCCAAACGTCTGCGCCAAACTGATCCTCCTGCGGCTGCTCCTCCCCCCTGCTGCTGCCGATCCTCCGCCTCCTGCCCCCCCCGCCTCCTCCCCCTCCGCAGCCCACCCTGGCCGTGGGGCACCGGAGGCCGCACCTCGGCCTCGCCCGCCTACAACGCCGACGGGGCGGCGCACCCAGGGGGGGGCTGCGGTGCACGCCGCTCCTCCCCCCCCGGGCCGGCGCGCCGGGGCTGGGCGAGCCCGCTGCGCCGCGCCGATGCCGCCGCCGGGGCCGCCGCCATGCACGGGGCGGCTCGGGAGGCGGCGTGCGCCCCGGCCGAGGGCGACGCCGGGACGGCGGACGGCGCCGCGGGAGTCTCCCGCCCGGCGCCTCGGCGGGCGGCGGAGCGAGTGGTTCGAGCCCAGCTCGACCAGGGAGCCGATCTCAGCGCCCTCGAGGTGATGGACTCGGGCGCGGCCCAACCGACCCCTGGCGAACCATCCCCGTCTGTGACGTCATCCTCGCCTTTCGGGCTCCCCTCCGGCCGCGCACATGCGTCATAGGGCGAGGCGAGGGGGACGTCACGGAAGGGGATGGTTTGCTAGGGTTGGTTAGGCCGCCCCTGATAGACTTCCGCATTGAGCAGCTCTGCATCTTTCACGACTGCGTACCAGCTCCGTAGCTGCTATCAAAATCCTGCGATCAAGTCGGAATCAATTCGACTTCTTCCGCCCGTCCTGGCGCGGGGGTCCCGCGGCGGCGGCGATCTGGCGAAGGGCGATCTCGTCCGAGTGACGGGCGGGGTCGACGCCGGTCGCGTGGGCGTGCTGTGCCACGTGGGGCGCCAGACGGGCGGGGTGGTGTTCGACGCCGACGGCGGCGTGAGGCGCAACATCAAGAGCAAGGACAAGGTGACCCTTGTCCGCGTCAGACTCCTGCTGCGCTCGGGCGGGGGTCTGCAAGGAGCGCCTCGAGGCGCCCTGAGGGTGGGTGGGGAGGGCCGTGTGCAAAACAAGCTTGCCGCTGTGCATGGTAGACGGCCTTTTCCAACTCGGGCGCGAGGCGGCGCGGCCTTTTCCTTCACCTCCTCTCTCCTTCGTCTTACCCTTCCCCTATCTCTACGGACGCTGCCCGGTCGGCGGTAAGAGAAAGACAGCTCGTCCTCCTTCTCCTTCTCCTTCTCCTCCTCCTCCTCCTCTTCGTCCTCCTCCTTCCTCCTCCTCCTCCTCCGTCTGCGTCCCCTCCCCTGCCGCTCACTCCTCTCCCTTTCCTTCCCCACCCCTCCCCTCCCCTCCCCTCCCCTCTCTCCTTCTCAGCTCCACTCTTCTCCTGTTCCATCCCCCTCCTTTTCCGTTGCTCTCTGCTTCTCCCTCTTACTCTCTCACCCCCCCGTTCGCTCCTCCATCGCTTGCTCTCTCCCACCCTCCATCTCCACGACCCCATCACTCCTCATCACCCTCCCTTTCAATTTTTTCCTTGCTCCCTCGCTCCCTCCGCCCCCATCGCGCCCCCCCCTTCTTTTCTCGAGCCCGAGCGGGGGGGGGAAGAAACAGGGAGACACATTGTAGGAACAAAGGGGTGATAATGAGAGGAGGAGAAAGAGAAGGAGAAGGAGAAGAAGGATGAAGAGGAGAAGGAGGAGGGGGAGGAGGAGGCGGGGAAGGAGGAGGAGGAGGAGGAGGAGGAGGAGGAGGAGGAGGAGGAGGAGGAGGAGAGAGGAGGAGGAGGAGGAGGAGGGGGAAGAGGAGGGGGAGGTTGAACAGGAGGATGAGGAGGAGACGCAACAGAAACGAATCTGCAATCCCCTCCCGATCCCTGCCCCTCCCGCCCCCTGTGCCCAGGGACCCGGCGCCCGATGCCCCAGGGCCTGGCGGCGTTGCTGCTGATGCGCCATCTCCGAGTACACCAGCAGCCTGGAGCTCTCGAGGGCACGCCCCAGCCTCGGGGATTTGGGACGATGAGGATGGAGAGGAGGAGGAGGAGGAGGAGGAGGAGGAGGAGGAGGAGAAGGAGGAGGAGGAGGAGGAGGAGGAGGAGGAGGGGGAGGAGGAGGAGGAGAAGGAGGAGGAGGAGGAGGAGGAGGAGGAGGAGGACGAGGAGGAGGAGGATGAGGAAGGAGGGAGGGAGGGAGGGAGGGAGGGAGGGAGGGAGGAGGATGGATGGATCAGCATCAAAGGAGCCCTGGCTGCCGTCTGCACGCAGACGACCTGCAGGGCCCAAATGTCAGGCGGGTCACGCTACGCGCCGCCTCCGCGCCTGGCTCATCCGACGCAGTCGAGGTATACGGTGTAGCGGCACCGCGCGCACCACCTCTTGGCCATCCGCTTGGCGAATGTGCTCGAGCACCACTCGCAGACGACGGCGAACGGCGGGCGGCGGCGGAGAACGAGTTAGTGCCGAGCGGGGCACAAGTACGCGCCGAGTGAGCAGGCCTCGCTCACCACCTCCGGCTCCACCACGCCGCTCTCGACGGCCAGGTCCGAGGCGGTGACCTGGTCCTCGTGGACAGTGACCCCCTGATCTGACGAGCAAGCCCGCCCGCCACTGCCAGACCCCGAGGCCACGATGTCCTCCGCACGCAGGATGCCGTCGTGGAGCCTGTCCGCCACCACGCCCCTCCACGGCCATCGCGCAGTCCTCCTCCCGCACGACGACGCTCAAGGCCTCGCCGCACTCGCCAGCACCGGCACCGTCGGCGGGCACACCACTGAGAAGGCCACCTTCGACAGCGCCGGCCACCGCGGCGGGCTCCAGGACTCTCCTCCTGCTGCAGCTCCCGCTCCTGCTCCTGCACCGCAAGCCACCCTTCTCGCGCTCGACGACCCACTGGGCCATGCCGCCGCGAGCAGACGGCCGTAACTCCTCCAGGAGGGCCTCGACATCGCACGCCCCAGCCCAGCCGCAAGGCCACGACGGCGCCTCCTTCCTGAGCTCCTTCACGGGCGAGGCCGCACCGTCGGGCCGCGGGGCCGAGGGTGCGGGGGGGTGCAGGGGGCGGCTGCCGAGGCAACGCCGTCGAGCCGCGGGCCCGCGGCTGCCCGAGCGATGGCCGCATCGTCGACATGGGCGAACCCGCCGGACGGAACCTCGGCGGCATGCCAGGCCGCGTTGCGGCTCCGCCGCAGCCTCCCTGGGGCGCGGCGCCCCGCTGCCCGAAGCTGCAGCACGGGGCGCGCCGCGGCCTCGCGGGCGCGCCAAGAGCCAGGGATGCCAGCGTCGTCGCCGCGAAAAGCACGAAGGGCGGCTTCGCAAGCCTGCTGGCGGTGGCGCCGCGCGGCGCGGCGCGCTGCAGAGGGGCCGAGGGTGCGGATCTCCCCGGCACGGAGAGGACAAGGCCGCCACGCCGCCCCGCGTCGCCATCACCCGAGCCGAAAGCCCCGCTCCCCCAAATCCCCCACACCCGCCGCGTTGCTCCGTCAAGCTGGGGTCGCATGGTACGCCGGGGGACAAGGTTCAGGAGCAGGGGGCCTACGGAAAGGCTAGAGCCAAAATGGCCACGGAAGGGAGGGAGGGAGTAGGAGGAGGAGGAGGAGGCGGAGGAGGAGGAGGAGAAGGAGGAGGAAGAGGAAGAGGAGGAAGAGGAAGAGGAAGAGGAAGAGAAGGAGGAGGAGGAAGAGAAGGAGGACGAGGAAGAGGAGGAGGAGGAACGCACGTAGCTTGAATCCACGGTGACTCAGCTACCGCCAGGGCCCTAGCATCGCATCGCGACGAGGGCTGCGGCTCGTATTTCGTAATGGTAGGTGGGCGTGGCCGCTCTTGGCCTGCCCGCAAGGTCAGCTTTCAGCTTGTGGTAAATTTGGAAGCTCAGCACTACGATATGGTGGCAGCGCTGGCGGGGATACTCGAGTTCATTATCGGGTACTGGGCCAAGCCAGGCGGGGAGGAAACCACGAGGGTAAGCGAGAAGGTGGAGGAGACGAGGACAAACAAGGTAGTGTTGGAATGAGTCTGGGGCTTGGCATCCAAACCAACACTGACACTCCGTAGCGCTCGGAATTCGTGCGGACGTGGTCCATCGGTCGGACAATGCCTTGATGTGTGCCCAAGCCCACGAAGGAGGAGACCGAACTAGGATGGATCGGAGCGCCTCCCATCTCCGCCCGAGCTCCGATACGGGGAAATCGGGCCCCTCTTCCATCAAGTGTAAAACTCTGATTCGAATCGGCCAAACATCGGGTCGGACGGAATCGGAGCACGAACGCCCAATCGGACGGAATCGAAATCGCACGCAGCCACGGATCGGAGTCGGAATCGAAGGCGTCGCGCCTGGAGCGAGGAGGAGGAGGAGGAGGAGGAGGAGGAGACGGAGGAGGAGGAAGAGGAGGATGAGGAGGATGAGGAGGAGGAGGAGAAGGAGAAGGAGGAGGAGGAAGAGGAGGAGAAAGGGGCGGGCAGAAGAGGATGGTGAGGAAGAAAGTGAAGGAAGAAGGGGCGGAGCGGGATGATGATGATGATGTTGAGGTTGAGGTCGAGGCTTAGGTTGATGCCGCTGTTGCCGCTGCTGCTGATAATGATGCCGACGATGCTGATGCTGCTGAGGCTGATGCTGTTGATGACGATGCTTTTGATGATGCTGATGACGAGGCTGATGATTATTACTAGGATGCTGATGCTGATAACAATGACCATGGCGATGATGATGCTGCTGCTGATGATGATGACGGCGATGGTGATGATGCTGATGATGCTGATGACAACGATGATGATGCTGATGTCGATGAGATGGAGGCCAGGAAGCCCCCAAACAACCACAACTTACGTCGAACGTCGTCGTCATCTTGGGTGCACGGGCGCCTGCGGTTGGCGCGCATCAGGCACACCACGTACGTGCCGCACGCGCACGCCAAGGAGCCGAGCAAAGCCACCGCGGAGACGGCCACCACCGCGTCCAAGTCCCTCCCTCCCCTCCCTCCGTCCCTCCCTGCTCCTTCCCCTCCCCGTCCCCCTCCTCCTCCTCCTCCTCCTCCTCATCCTCCTTCTTCCCCTCATTATCATCATCGTCATCATCATCATCATCATCATCAGCATCATCATCATCAGCATCATCATCATCAGTATCATCATCGTCGTCGTCATCATCATCATCACCAGCAACCTCATCATCATAACCATCACCATCAACATCACCATCATCATCCGCATCATTATCATCATCATCATCATCATCATCATCGTCATCATCACCATCAACAGCATCAGCATCATCATCACCACCACCACCATCATCAGCACCTGCCTTCGGGGCGTGTGAGACACCTGCCTGCTTTGAGAGGGCCACCGAGACCCGAGGGAGCACGAGCAGCGGCAACCATACCTTTTTCACCACGGGCAGCGCAGACAGTTGTACTGATCTCAAGCGCTGAACACCAGCACCTTTTCAGGGTGCTGCTTAACAACATCACAGAATTCTGAAGCGCAGCTCCGCTCCGCAAGGCAAAGAAGTAAAAATGTGACAAGGGAGGTGGGCGGGAGCAACACACGCTGCAGAGAGCAACATCGGCTGACGCAAGACGTGCGCGCACTAGTAGCATCTGCCTTCGGGGCGTGTGAGACTCCTGCCTGCTTTGAGAGGGCCACCGAGACCCGAGGGGGCACGAGCAGCGGCAGCCAGACCTTTCACCACGGGCAGCGCAGACAGTTGTACTGATCTCAAGCGCTGTGCACCAGCACCTTTTTCAGGGTGCTGCTCAACAACATCACAGAATTCTGAAGCGCAGCTCCGCTCCACACGTGCAAACTGTTCTATCATGGAGGAGAAGGGGTGGTGGTGGGACTTCTCCCTGGATACACACTCACTACAAAACTGCAGAAAAAGAGGTGGCCTTCAGGCTCTCAAAACAATTAGCGAAAGCATTGGCAAGGGCACGGGGGTAAAAAAAAACACTTTGGATATTCCTCGGCCACGCGGGTTTTAAATATTCCATTACTGCTCTTGCCCGTTAAAGAAACATGTGGTTTGTTAGCTCTGGAACACCTTCCCCTGCAGAGTTTACACCTGCGGCCCAAGGATTCAACAGGCAAGTAACTACACATTAACCTAGTTGGCTTCATCCAAGGGACTCCCCATGGACAGAAATCAGTTCGAATCTCCCGTGTAGTGTGACGTCGTCGTAGATGCAGCATCTGAGGCGCCTCCCACATAAAGGATAAGTAAGGGTTCTCGATACAGAACGGGACCATGTGCAGAGACGCCACTGACGCGATGCGCACAGTGTTTTTCATGGTAGTGTTTCCCATATCTATCTTCCAGCGCTCCCCCTCGTTTCGCAAGGCGGGCAGCCCAAGAATGTGTTCGCCGCTTCTTAGGGGCTGGGGGCCGTTAGGCCTGGTACGAGCGCGAGACCATGGAATACACGGCGTGCCGAAGTGAATGCCTATGATGAAGCCCGACATGATCCAGCCTCTAATGGCTCTCACCAGGGATCTCTTACATATATCATGCCTCATGCCGAACCGAGTGTCGATAGCGATCGCCAGGAAGCCGAGCCTAGCCATCTCCCTGGACACGCGAGCCGTTCCTGCAAAGATCTCTAGAAAGAAGGGCACAATCAACGTACGCGTAGGCCCGCTGGAGCCTGCAGCGGCGCGGCCGCACTCTGCAGGATCCTCGGCACAGCCCCCAAACACCTGGCGGCGAATTCTTTCATCTGGGTAGAACACCGATTTAGGAGCTCGTTGATACGCCCTCCTTTTTGATATCTCCTCACACTGCTGTCTGATGACCACCTGCCGCGATGCTTGATCTCTGCGATCGTCGTGCGACCTGCCAGGAAGTCGGCGCTTGGCCCTGAGTGACGGAGACGATGCATCATGAACTCGCCGATCGCCTCCTCGAGGCCGAACTCGCGGATGATCTGCGCCGCGCTCTCGCCGAGGGCAACCGACCCGATCCCTGCCAGGCACTCGTTGGCTGGGCGGATCCGTCGAAGCCGAAGGGGCGCCGTCGCAGGAGGTAGCCAGTCCACCTTCACTGTCTCGTCGAACTCCCCCACCTTGGAGCTCGCGCCGAGCTCGAAGGGATGCAGCGCGATGGTGACTGTGGCCCCTGGCCCACTTGCACTGACTGGCGGGTGGATCATCCCCCACGTTGTGCGGGGCAGCTCGCCGGGGCGAAGGTAGCAGTGGTGCGCCGCCAAGACCGCCGCGCCCTGCTGCAACCTCCCCTGCGCGATCAGCTCGTTCGCCACCACAAAGAGCAGGCTCTCGGGAACTGGCAACCTCGACGCGCCCGGAGCAAGTCGGCGCAACGCCGCGGAGCATGTCCGTGCCCGAGGGAGGTTGCACGCCTGCTTGCCCACGGAGGCGAAGGCCCAGGACAGCGCTGCCAGCAACCGGCCGCCCTCGCTCCTCGTCGTGCCCTCGAAGAACTCCTCGTTGAGGTGCTCCGCCACCGCCGCGTCCAGGCTCACCGCGCTCATCTGGCCGTGGAAGCTGATGATGCGGTCCTGCGCCCGGTCCAGCTCCGCGCCAGTCACGTTCTGCGCGATCGCCATCCCCGAGCGCCGCGCCAGCCCCGCAAGCCGACGGAGGTGCGATCGCCTCGTCGGCGCTCGCACCACGACCGTCTCCAGCGCCGTCCGTCCGGGCAAGGCCCGCACAGCGCCGTGAGCATCCTGCCGTCGCCGAACTCGCCGACGCACATGCTCTGGCGCTGTGGCCGGGGCCAGGCGCCGTCGCGGCAGGCGAGGATCCTCGGCCGGCGCCGCCGCCGGTGCGACCGGTGGGGGGCGGGCCGCGCCCGGCAGCAGCACCGGCGGGGCCGGCGCCTGGCGGGTCAGGAAACGCCCTGCGTCGCCACTCCGAGAGAGCACTCTCTCCTCGCGCGCTGCCCCAGCCGCGGCGGAACTTGCCTCCAGCGGTCGCCGCGCCAGCATGCCGCAACCCGCGGCGGGACGGCTCGTCAGCTACGTTCCTCTCGCTGGGCACCCATCGCAGACAGAGCTGGATGTCCCGCAGCAGGAGATGGGAGGCCAACTGGCGGGCGACGCGGCAGTGACCTGGCGCACTCGACCTTTCCTTTTGAGCCGAAAGCAACGCACCCATGGAGTCCGTGAGAACGAGGGCCCGCTTCTGGATGTACTCGCGAGTCTTTGCGACCCTCCTGAGGACTCCCACCAGGGCCTTACTACTGACCGTGTGCCACTTAGCGTGCAGCAAGCTAGTGTGAAGCCCAGGAACAGGAGGCACTCTTCGAAAGGAACCTTCAGGTGCCCCAGCGTCATCATCATCCCCTTCTTCCAGTGCTGCCCGTGGATTAGCACGACCTCCACCCGAGAAGTGCCGCCGATCTGAATACCTGCTGGCCTCGTCCAACGCCTCAGTGAGCGGCCGCGCCGCGCATATCCCAAGACCCCACGGCGACGCATCACGCGTGTAGGCCCTCGGTCCCCACGGCTTGGTAAGGTCGCACTCGAGCAGCGGAAGCAACGCCTGAGCCCAGCGGAGTTCTCTCAGCACCGCGGGCCACAGCTTCGAGGGGCTATCGGGGTACTTCTCTATGAATACATACACGGCACGAAAGCATGACAGCAACTCCCGACGAAGCATTGCCTGATGGGTGATGTGTCCCAAGAGCTTCCGAAGCGTCCTACCGGAACAACGACGGCGCCTCAAGAGGAACTCCAAAGCCATCCACACCCTCCATCTCCTTTCGTGTCGTGGTAAGATTCGACCATCTCCCGAGACGCTGAGCCCCAGTAGATCTCCCCCGACTCCGACGACATCGACCTCGTGAGCCTCTAGACCGGCACCTCGAACAGCCTCCAGGGATCGCTGAGTGAGATCACGACAAACATCAGGGGAGCTCGAGAAGACGCCCACGTTGTCCACATATACCGACACGCACCCATTTTTCAGACCACCAACTTGCCGATCCTGTAGAAGATGAGAGCTTGGAAACGCCTGGCTCAAAATCCTCTCGTGTATTGTCTGGCACCAGTACAGCGCGTGAACCCAACCCATCGGCATGGCAGTAAGCCGAGGTCGCACCATCCCTCCAGTGCTCGGAATGTCGGGGAGCAGCTGCTTCATCCACTTAACCTTGATGGGGGGCAGATGGAAAAATCTCCGCAACTCGGGGGGTGTTCCAAACTGAAAGAAATCATCCTTTAAATCGTACTGACCTACATACAGCTGCTCTCCGGCCTCGAGCCTTAACCTGGATAGCGCGCCCGATGTGGGCAGCTCGACATGATCACTACTCGTGAAAAAAGCAATTGGACTGCCGGCAGTCGGCAATCAGGCGCTGGGCACCGCTCTTCTTGCGCGCAGTAAAAAGTCCTACGCAAGCGTCACCTTCCTCGCACACAAACTCAACCATGTTCCTGACATGCAGCATCTGAAGCACGCGTGCATATCGGCGCGCTGACCTGCGAAGGCCAGGGTCATGATAAATCTTCATCTTGCTCGCTTCGAAACTGTGCATGCCTACTGAGTTTGGCAGCACATGCTCGCACATCCACGCCTGGACTTCCCCGCGACCTTTGGGGCCCGGAAGCTGACGTGTATCAGTTGGGGCCGTCCCTGCAGGCCTAAGCGACAGCAGAGACTCGTCCGGGGGAACTGCTGGCGAACTCTCGCCAGAGTAGTCACGCCCACCGCTGATGCTCGAAAAAGCCTCGGCCGGCTGAACATCGGCGGGGGGGATGCCCATCCTACTGCAACGTTCCCGGAGGTGCCCCATGCTGCCCCCGCCCAAAGACGAAGCAGAACCCGCAGGACAGGACGGAGCACCACCCAGGTACATTTCTGCAAGGACGGAGGCGGCGTCGTGACTAAGCCTATTCAACCACTGCTCGGACGAGACTGGAAGACTGCTCAGCCCAGGCGGCCGCCTAGTTGCGCAGATCGAGGGATCTGACCTCGATGCTTTTACCCGATGCTCTAAAAGTGTCCGAGGCTCCGTCGACGAAAATAGCCGACTCGACTTTGCACTCGAATTCGTCGCTCCTGTGAGCGATGGATGGCCTGCCTGCAGTGCTGGCCGTCGGATGAGGCCGTCTCCGACGGCCTTGCGTGTGCTCATTGCCCGCCGCCCCCACGGCCACGACCACCTCCGCCTGGGGGCTGACGAAGGAGGGCTCTCTCTTCTCGAGCTTTTCTGGCTTGCTTCTGGATCTGCGACTCCTTCTCTAACTCCTTACTCACGTGCTCGATGAGCGTCGGGGCACAGCACGCCGTGGGATTGACGTGCTGCCGCCCCTCGAACAAGTCCATCTCGTCGTGCGTGATAACTGCTGATCCAGCGACGGAGGAAGAAGCGCCGGCGGTTCCGCCGCGCTCTCCCTCTCGAACCTTCTCTGCGTGCTGGTACTCTATGGTCTGGAGTCGGCGTGCGATCTTCTCCATCACCACCAAGTTCGACAGGTCGAGCTGATCCACACTCCCCGCCGCCTCCAGGTACGAGCACAGCTGGCCATGCTCGGCTACGCCCCAATCTGAGGCGTTCAGGCGCGCGGTCGATCTCCACCAGCGGTGGTGGTCCTCGGGCCCGGTGTTGCGACGAGCCATGAAACGGGCCACCCACTGCGCTGTCCGTGGCCCCTTGACGGGCCAATGGTCGATCGCACTCTCATTCGCGCTCTCCGCCACGTTCGCCCAGCTGCGCAGTCGCTCGCCAGAAGGGGAGTACCGAACTGGCAGCACCCGCGCGTCGCTGGAGGCGGCGTGGTCCGCCTTCCATTGCTCGACCTAGTTCCTCGCCACCTTCTCTACCAAGAGCACGTCCAGCCCAGCACGAGCGATGCCGCGCTTCTCGACGAACACCTCCGGCTGCCCTGGGCACTCGTCACCGACCGAGAAGACTGCGTTCGACTCCGCGAACAGCCAGACCTCAGGTTCGGCTCCCGGCGGAGCCACTCCGCGGCCTGCCAGCGCCACCAGATCCTGCGCCTCCTCCATCAGCCCGCGCAGCGCGGCCTGATCAGGTTCAGCACCAGCTCTGAAGTTGTAGATGTTGGCACCCTGCAGGCTCGCTGGGATGCTGCCGTCCGCCTTGAAAGCCCGCACACCTGTGATATCGCCGTTGTTGGGGCCGTAGTCCTCCTCATACAGGTCACTGTCGGGTGTATATATGATCCACCTTGTGTCCTCAACTCTCGCGAGCAGGATGCGAACGTGCCAGAGGTCATCATCGTTGCGCACCAGCACCTTACGCCCCGGGGCCAACGACGATGACACCACCGCCGGCCCCGCCGCTCCTGCCTGCCCTGCTGCTGCCACCAGCTGCGCCATCGGTCAAGCTGACCACCCGCCTGGAACTCCGAAAAGAGCAGCCCCGACCAAGGAGAGCTCCCACCACGAAGGTTAATACGACGAAGCCGGCGTGCAGCACGAAGTTGAACTCGTAGCGCGCCGTGCTGGTCGTCGGGCCTGCCAGATGCTGGGAGACCAGGCGCTCGAGAGCGGGGCACTCCCCACTCGCCTCGCCCGAGACGACGCACTGGCAAACACAAGGCGGACACGCTTCTTCCACCTGTGGTCTAGAAAAGAGATGGTACACTCCCGACAGAGAGTCACGTGTGAGTGTGTACAGCAGCAGAGGGTCTACCTGCATATGCATCCAGGGAGCCCCCCCTTTGAGCAACACACGCTGCAGAGAGCAACATCGGCTGACGCAAGACGTGCGCGCACTAGTATCATCATCATCATCATCATCATCATCATCATCATCATCATCATCATCATCATCATCGTCATCATCATCATCATCATCATCATCATCATCATCATCATCATCATCATCAAATTCATCATCGCCCCCTCCTCCTCCTCCTCCTCTTTCCCCTGTTGCTGCTCCGCCTCCTCCTCCTCTTCCCCTTCGTCCTTTTTCTCCTCCATCTCTTTTCCTTGTAAATAACTCCTCCTTGTCTCACCTCGAGCGTTTTTCCTGAACACCTTAACACTCCTGATCCTGAAATTTAAGAATTGGCAACAATTCCACATTTGGAGGGCGGGCCGTTTCCAACATGTGGCTCTTGCCTCAGCGCCGCGCACATTCGTTTTAAACCATTGCAACAGTTTCGCGAACTGAGGGCGGCCCGTTTCCAAGATGTGTCTCGCCTTAGCGCCGCGTGCATTCTTCCTAACCTTTTGCAGGGGTCTCACGGGTTGAGGGGGTTCCTTTTCAAAATGTGGTTCTCGCCGTAGCGCCGCGCACACTCGTCTTAAGCATGTGCAGGGGTTTCACGGGTTCCCCTGCAGGGGAACCCGTGAAACCCCTGGTTAACCATGGTTAACCATGGGTTAACGTACGTTAACCATGGTTAACCATGGGTTCCCCTTTCTGGTACGTTAACCATGGTTAACGTACCAGAAATGGTGTTCCGGAGCGGTTCAGGATTGTCAGGGTGCAACAGTTACGTTGATTCGCTGTGTTGAAGTCCAAGGAATGGTGTTCTGGCACGATTCAGGATCGTCCAGACGCAACAATCACATTGATTCGTGGCGTTGGAGTCCCGAGTGTGGTGTTTTGGCACGCTTCACCATCTTGGTTGTCTCCCAACGGGGCACTTCCCTCAGTCCTTGTAGGGGCGAATGAAGATGGAGCTTGGGGGGAAGGTTTATTTCAACATCGTTGATGAGTCTTGGGTTTGCACTGGTCCTGATCCTTCTCCTCGCGATTGTGGCCGCTGGGCGCGATGGCGCGGCTGGCAACCTGGTACTGCAGAAGATTCCGATCAAGAACGCTATGTCTTCGGCTGCGGCATGTCCGATGCCGCTGGTCGTCGCGCGCATCTTCTTCAAGGAGCTGCGCATCGACATGCACGCGCTCACGGCCGCAAAGATCCTGCTGGGTAGCAGACTCGACAAGGGCTGCGACTAGAAGAACTGCGAGCGCAAGGCGGGCTCGGAGCAGGTGTCCTTCGGCACCACCAGCAAGAACTGAACCAACAATGCCAGCGTAGCGTGGTGCTTATCAACACCCCTGAATGTTTCCCCATCGGAGACGGCAGCGACGCGGTGGAGTACCACAAGCAGCAGAACGGCAACGCCTCCCAGGACATGGTGGGCAACGAGTTGGCCGTGGCCAGCGATGCTGTGGAACACCACAAGCGATCAACATTTGACGAGATGGTGTCGGCTAGCTCCTTGAACTACACGGCCAAGGACTCACCGGAAGCGCCTCCCATGACAAGATGGGCACCCCGTCGGTCTTGGCCAGCGACATGGTCGAGCACCACAAGCAGCAACACAAGGCCAATGACTTAAAGCAGCAGCGCTCCCCAGGTCTTGGTGGGCAACGCCTTGTACGTGGCATTCCATTTTGCGGATTACCACAATCAGCTGAACGGCAAGGCCTCCGAGGACATGGTGGGCACTGAATCGGTCGTGGCCAGCGACATGGTGAAGTACCCCAAGCAGCAGTAACTCAACGGCAATGCCTCCCAGATCGCGGAGGGCCCAGCGCCGTTCGTGAACATGGCCACTTCAACGGAAGTGCCTCCCAAGACACCGTGGGTAACGCGTCGTCTGTGGCCTTCCAGAGCGCCAATCTGGAGTACCACACGCAACAGGCCAAGACCTTGAACGGCAACGCCTCACAAGGCATGGTGGGCACTGCGTCGGTTGTGGCCAGAGCCTATGTGGAGCCCCGTAAGTTTGTGGAGTACCAGGAGCTGCAGGTTACGGAGGCATTCGAAAACCAATCCAACATTGACAACGGCGTCGTAATGGCACTCGGCGTGGCGAGGGCCTCTGGGCATTCCGCCAATGCGGCCAGCGACTCTGTGGAGTCCCACAAGCAGCAAAACCTCAACGGCAACGCCTCGCAGCTCACGGAGGGCACCGCTCGGTGTGTCGACAGGAAGGTTACGGAGGTGTCCGAGTACCAAGCCGACGACGTGGGTAGCATTGTCGTCACGGCACTAGGCCTTGAACAGCGCCTCCCAGAACATGGTAGATAATGCCATTGGTGGCCTCCAAGAGCGACAGGGTGGAGTACCTCAAGCAGCAGCTCTCGGCCAGCAGCGCCTCCCAAGATTTGGAGAGTAATCAAGCGGAGCGCCACGCGACGGTGAGGATTCGGATAGCGTCACGTCGGACCTGAACGGCAGCTCCTCCCAGGACATGGTGGGCAATTCCGTTGGTGGCCTTCCAGACGACAGCGTGAAATACCGCAAGCAGCAGCTCCCGGACAGCAACGCATCCCTATATTTGGAGAGTAACAATGTGGAGTGCACCATGGCTCCCAGGACTCCGAACAAATCCCTTCGGACCTGAACGGCAGCGCCTCCCATGACATGGTGGGCAATGTGTCGCCGGTGGCCTTCACGAGTGCCAATGTGGAGTCCCACAAGCAGCAGGTCTTGGACGGCAACGTCTCCCAGGACTCGGAGGGCATCACGTCGATCGTGACCAGCGCCAGCGACGGTTTGGAGTGACACGCGCAGCAAGGATTCGTCTGCCAGATGCAATAGGTGGGATGAGACCTCACGGACAATTCCATCCAGTACCTCCGAGTGCGGGATCGTGAGATCTTGCACGAGCTGGCCTCCGAGCCTAAACTAGGCTCGTGTGGCATATTGTGACGTTGTCGTGCGTCTGCAGAACTGACCTGTCATGCTGGCCCCGAGGATGTGCTGCTGTGCATCGCTGAGTAGGTGGCTCGGCGGTTGAAGCAATCACACTCAGCAGCGGCGTGCGTGTCCTCTTGCTCCTCCTCGTCCTCCTCCCTCCTCCTCCTCCTCCTTCTCCTCCTTCTCCTCCTCCTCCTCCTCCTCCTTCTCCTCTTCCTCCTCCTCCTCTCCTCTCCTCCTCCTTCTCCTCCTCCCTCCTCCTCCTCCTCTCTCCCCTCCCTTCTCCCTCCTCTCCTCCTCCTCCTCTCCTCCTCCTCCTCTCTCCCCCCCTCTCCCCTCTTCCTCCTCCTCCTCTCTTCCTCCTGTCTCTCCTCCTCCTCCTCCTCCTCCTCCCCTTCCTCCCCCCTCGGCTCCCCCTCCTCGCTCCTTTCCCCCCCATCGTCCCTCTTCTTCCCTCCCGCCCCAGCCCTTCTGTTCTTCCTCCGCCACCTCCCTCCCTGCTCCTCGCTCCTTTTCTCCCCCCTTTCATCCCCCCGCGAACCCCTCTCTTCCATGAAAAAGAGACGGAGGACGAGGCGGAGAGGATGAGGATACAGAGGCGGGATGAGAAATAGCGATGTAAGAGAATAGGGGAACGGGGAGCAGAGGGACAGAGCCAGAGGGCATGCATGGGCCACTCGTTTTACTGCCCCAGACCTGGTCGCAGAGAGTTCGTTGGGGTCCGTGGCAGAGCAAGTGTACTCCACTCGGATATGGCTCCATGACGACTCTGTCTTGAACCGCAGCTCGAACCGCTGGTAACCTGCCACCGTCAAGGCGGACGGGAACGGCGTCTCCGAAGTGTACGGCACGCTCCTTACCAGCGCTTCCTACGGGGCCCGCACGCGTAAACTGCCAATGCCTCCCTCTCGCCTTCCCCATCCACTCCTCCCATGCGCCTGCTCCTCCTCTTCCTCCTTCACACGTAAACTGCCAATGCCTCCCTCTCGCCTTCCCCATCCACTCCTCCCATGCGCCTGCTCCTCCTCTTCCTCCCTTAATCTCTTGTACAGGGTGTCTAGAGCTCCGACCATCTTATTTGGGCACGCCACCGCCCCCCCCCATTCCGCGCCACCTCCGCATCAACCCGCCCACCCAGCCAGCGCGCCCCCTCCGCCACGACCTTTCGACCTTTTTATTTCGAAACGGCACCGCCCCCCTCCTCCTCCATCCCGCGCGCCTCTTCCGCAGCCCCCACCCGCCAGCCAGTGCGCCCCCTCCGCCCCGACTTCTTTACTTCGGCACGGCAGTGCACCCCCCATCCCGAGCGCCCCGTCTGCATCACCCCACTCACCAGCCACCGCGCCCCCTCCGCCCCGACCCATATATTTCGGCACGGCACCGGCCCCCCCATCCCGCGCGCCCCCTCCGCATCCCCCCATCCACCAACCAATTCGCCCCCTCCGCCCCGGCCGCTTTATTTCGGCACGGCACCGCCCCCCCATCCCGCGCGCCTCTTCCGCATCACCCCGCCCACCAGCCAACGCGCCCCCTCCGTCCCGACCTTTCGGCACGACACCGCCCCCCATCCCGAACGCCCCGTTTGCTTCACTCCGCCCACCAGCCAGCGCGCCCCCTCCGCCACGACCCCTTTATTTCGGCACGGCACCGCCTCCCCCCTCCCGCGCGCCACCTCCATCACCCCATCCACGAGCCAGCGCGCCCCCTCCGCCCCGACTTCTTTACTTCGGTACGGCACCACCCCCCTCCCATCCCGCGCGCCCCCTTTCCGCCCCCCCCGACCCACCAGCCAAAACGCCCCCTCCGCCCCGACTTCTTTATTTCGGCACAGCACCGACCCCTCCCATTCTGCCCTACACACCAGCCAGCGCACCCCCTCCGCTCCGACCTCTTGATTTCGGCACGGCGCCGGCCCGCTCCGACCCCTTACTAGAAGCCCTCCGCATCCCCCCCACCCACCAGCCAGCGCGCCCCCTCCAGCCCTCGCCCCGTCCGCATCCCCCCACCCACCAGCCAACGCGCCCCCTCCGCCCCGGCCCGTTTCATATCGGCACGGGCAACCCCCCCCCATCCCGCCGCCCCATCGTATCACCCCATTTATCAGCCAGCGCGCCCCCTTCCTCGCTTTCTAGTTTCGGGGCACCGCCCCCCCATCCCGACCGCCCCCTCTGCATCACCCCACGGACCAGCCAGCGCGCTCCCTCCGCCCCGAAACCTTTATTTTGGCACGGCACCGCCCCCCCCCTCCATCCTGCGCGCCCCCCCACTCATCAGCCAGAGCGCCCCCTCCGCCCTGGCCGCTTTGCTTCGGCACGGCACCGCCCCGCCCTCCCTCCCGAGCGCCCCTTCCGCATCCCCCAACCATCAGCCAGCGCGCCCCCTCCACCCCCTATCCTTTTATTCTCTTGAAAAGGATGTCTAGAGCTCCGACCACATTATTTCGCGTCGCCCCCCCCCCACCCCCCCCCGCGTCCCAGCGCCCCAGCGGGGGCCCCGCCCACTGCCCCCTCTGCCATGAACGCTTTATTCCGCGTCGCCCCCCCCCCCCCCCCCCCCCCCCCCCCCCCCCCGCGTCGAAACACCCCTAATCCACGATTCAACGAAACCGAAATCTCGATTTCGGTGTTTCTTTGTTTGTAGATGGAATCACCGAAATCGAGATTTGGGTGATTCTCTTCCTGGACAGAGAGAAACACCCAAATCGCGATTTCGGTGTGTCTGTACCTGGGAAACAAAAACACCGAAATCGCGATTTCAGTGAACCGCCAAAAGGCTTCTGGCTTCTCCGACGCCGGCGGAAGATACCTTTAGGGCCTCTCTGGCACGACTTGGAGCCTCTTGGGCAGTCTTTGGGCCCGCTTCGGGCCGTCTTGGGGGCCTCTTGGGCCGTCCTGGGGCAGTCTTGGAGGCTTCTTGGGCGCCCTTGGGGCGATCTTGAGGGCTTCTTGGGCCGTCTTGAGCCGTCGGAAAGCCGAAAAGGAGCCAACCCCCAAATCCTTCAAAAACCTAAGGAAAAACAATGAATTTGGCATCTGTGGGCCTTCCTGGAGGTGCTCTTGGAGGCTCTCTTGGGCTGTCTTGGAGGCCTCTTGGGGGCGTCTTGGGCGGTCTTGGGCCATCTTGAGGCCATATTTGGCAGTTTTGTGTGCATCTTGGGCCGTCTTGGAGACACCTCGGGGCCATCTTGGGCCCTCTTGGGGCTATCTTGGCCGTCTTGGAAGCCATCTTGGGCGTCTTAGAGGCCTCTTGGGCAGTCTTTGGGCCCGCTTCGGGCCGTCTTGGGGGCCTCTTGGGCCGTCCTGGGGCAGTCTTGGAGGCTTCTTGGGCGCCCTTGGGGCGATATTGATGGCCTCTTGAGCCGTCTTGAGCCGTCGGAAAGCCGAAAAGGCGCAAACCCCCAAATCCTTCAAAAACCTAAGGACAAACAATGAATTTGGCATCTGTGGGCCTTCCTGGAGGTGCTCTTGGAGGCTCTCTTGGGCTGTCTTGGAGGCCTCTTGGGGGCGTCTTGGGCGGTCTTGGGCCATCTTGAGGCCATATTTGGCAGTTTTGTGTGCATCTTGGGCCGTCTTGGAGACACCTCGGGGCCATATTGGGCCCTCTTGGGGCTATCTTGGCCGTCTTGGAAGCCATCTTGGGCGTCTTAGAGGCCTCTTGGGCAGTCTTTGGGCCCGCTTCGGGCCGTCTTGGGGGCCTCTTGGGCCGTCCTGGGGCAGTCTTGGAGGCTTCTTGGGCGCCCTTGGGGCGATATTGATGGCCTCTTGAGCCGTCTTGAGCCGTCGGAAAGCCGAAAAGGAGCAAACCCCCAAATCGTTCAAACACCATATAAAAACAATGAATTTGACCTCTTGGGGCTCTCTTTGGGGGCCTCTTGGGGCTCTCTTGGCACGGTTTGACGGCCTCTTGGGGGCGTGTCGGGCGGTCTTGAGCCATCTTGAGGCCATCTTGGGCAGTCTTGTGTGCATCTTGGGCCGTCTTGGAGAAATCTGGGAGCCATCTTGGGCTCTGTTGGGGCAATCTTGGCCGTCTTGGAGGCTATCTTGGGCGTCTTGGAGGCCTCTTGGGCCGTCTTTGGGCCCTCTTGGGACCGTCTTGGGGACCTATTGGGCCGTCCTGGGGCCATATTGGAAGCCTCTTGGGCGATCTTGATGGCCTCTTGAGCAGTCTTGGGCCGTCGGAAGGCCGAAGAAGCGCAAAAGCCGAAATCCTTCAAAAACCAAATGGAAATCAATGATTTTGGACATCTTCGGGCCTTCCTGGAGAGCCTCATGAAGGCGTCTTGGGCCGTCTCGGAGGCCTCTTGGGAGCGTTGGAGGCCTCCTGGGCCGTCTTGGAGGCATCTTGGAACCATCTTGGCCGTCTTGGAGCCATCTTGGCCGTCTTGGAGGCGAACTTGGAGGCCATCTGGGGCCATTTTGCCAACTTGGAGGCTATCTTGAGCCGTCTTGGAGGATTGTGTCCGGACGTTGAGGTCCTCTTGGGGGCCTTTTGGGCGCTTCTTTGGGCCTCTTGGGGGCCTTTTGGAGCTTCCTGGGGCCGACTTGAGGCGGAGGGCTCGGATTTTCGGTTCGCAGTCCCCCTCTTGGATCCCTCTTGGGGCTGTCTTGGTGCCCTCTTGGGCCGTCCTGGGCGCCCCTTGTGCCGTCTTGGAGTCCTCTGGGGCCGTATTGGGGCCCTCTTGGAGGCCTCTTGGGCCGTTTTGGAGCGGTCTTGGGAGAGCCTCTTGAGCCGTCGTGGAACGTCGGAAAGCCGAAAAGGCGAGAAGGCTAACACCCTTCAAATAACTACGTAAATTTGACGATGTTGGCCTCTTGGGGTTCTATCGGGAGGCCTCTTGGTGGTTTCTTGGGGCGTATTGGAGGCCTCATGGGCCGTCTTGTCTTGGGGAGATGTTTGGGCGTCTCGGGGCCCTCTTGGACCGTCTTCAGGGCCTCTTGAGGCCTTCTTGGCCCGTTTTGGGGCCCTCTTGGGCCCGAAAAAGTCACGCCACAATCTGTTGTCCTTCTCATCATCGTCCTTCTCATCCCCTTCTCCTCCTCCTGCTCCTCCTCCTTCTTCTCCTCCCCTTCCTCCTCCTCCTCCATATCCTCCTCCTCCTCCTCCTCCTCCTCCCCGTCCTCCCCCTCCTCCCCCTCCTCCTCCTCCTCCTTTCGATACCTTTCGATGTCGGGTCTATGTCGCGGTCGGCGGCGTACCCGTTACCCTCCTTCTCCTTCTCCTCCTCCTCCTCTTCCTCCTCTTTCTCTTCCTCCTCCTCCTCCTCCTCCTCCCTCCTCCCTCCTCCCTCCTCCCTCCTCCCTCCTCACCTGCCCCCCTACGGTGGTGCATGTATCGGGGGTGGACAGGAGCCCGCCGCGGCCGTCATTTTCCATGCTTCCGCCCGCCATTTTGGGCCCGAGGTCGTTTCCACTAAACCACGTTTTACTAAAGTGGGTTCTGTCCATCCCCGAATATGGGGTGAAGCCGCCAGGGGGGAGGGTCGCATATCGGCGGCGCGCCGAGGGGAAAAATCGGAGAGTTTCGGGTTCGTGGTTCGAGGACTTCGGGCGTTTGCGTCGGTTATCGGCGGCTTCCCGTGCTCGGACGCTTCCAGCAGCCGCGCCTCGCCTAGAGGCGTCCAGAGATGGCCGGATCGTTCCGAACGGCCACGGGGGAGCCGAGGTGGGTCTCGAGAGCCGAGGGGGCAGCCAGGAGAGGATGGGCTTTCTCAGAATGCGGGCGTGCTTCCCTTGTGAGAAGCCCTCTGTGCCTTTCTTCTCAGACGCCCAGAGGGCCGTCGGAGCCTTCTGCGAAGGCCCGCCCTCGAGTGCCGCCGAGTTTCGGTTGCACGTGCGAGTGACCCCTCGCCAGAGTGACCTCTGTCGCGGGCCCACGAAGGCAGCGGCTTGCGCGCTCGTGTTCAGCGTTTAGCCCCCCTCCCAAACGCTTCGCACCGCAGGTCGCTCGTACCTAGGGCCACTACTGCGTGCAGCCGAACGTTCCCTAGATCTCCGTCGTCTTGGAAGCATCAGAACGGGCATGGGTATGCCTTTTCGAGTTCAGGAGCGCGAGAAAGCAACTCGGAGTGGAAAGCCAGTCGGGCCGATGGCCTGCGCATCAAAAATGCACGCATACATTGGAGCTATGGTCTCCTGTGCCTCCTCCACTCACTTCGTCATCCGAGGAGGACGAGGAGTTACAGTCAACCACGATAGTAAGGATGGGGCAACTTTCCAAGGCTACCCTTGCATCCTTGCCCCTTCGATATTTGGCATCCTTCGGCATTCTGCGCTCCGCACGGGAAACGTCAACATGGCGTTCAAAGGCCCTTGCATCCTTACCGCGCATCTTTACTATCCTGGTCGAGTGTATCGAGGATCTGTGTCAGCGTGGGCTCTCTGTGGGAACAGGGAGAGTCCAGGGACCTGCAGAGGCCTCTGGAGACGCCCGGAGGCTTCCAGACTGGGGGTGCCCTCCTCCAGAGTGATGAGCAATCACGGCGGCCGGCCTTTTCAGGTCTGGGCTCTGTCGGGAGCCTTGAGACGGGGGTCAATGCAAACGGGGGTCAGCCAGAGCGCCAGATCTTGCATGATCCTGCAGGGCCAGCTTCCCATTGACACGGGTTTGGGTGCAGGACCCTGCAGGATCTTGAAGGATCTTTCGCATTGACCCGGGTTTGGGTGCAGGGTCTTGCAGGATCTTGCAGGATTTTGCAAGGCCTGGCTGACCCGGGTCTGGATTGACCCGGGTCAGAAGATCCCCGGTTTTGGGCGCCCTCCCCAGGAACGACCCACGTCGTGGCGAGTGGTGGGTTCGACGGAGCATCAAGTAAAGCACCAGCGACACGCTCTCTTTCTTCCGGTGCGTGATACGCAATCCTCTTTGGTGCAACAATCTTGTGCCCTTTCAGTGATATGCTGACGGGGCCGTCCGATTAGCGTGGCATTGATACCAATTTGGCTCTCCGAGGCTGGTCTTCAGCTCCATTGTTCAGCGGATTGCGAAACGAGATATGTATTCACTTCTCTTCTTGGGCCTTTCTGTGCAGTTGTTGGGGCCATCGGGGCCATCTTGGGATGTCCTGGGAGCCTGTTGGGCCATCCTGGTGCTCTCTTGGGCCGCCATGGGCCTCTGCTGCAGCCTTCTTGGGCTACACCTTGGGGCCCTCCTGAGCCGTTCCGGGTGGCTGTCGGGGTCGTCCTGGGCTGCCGTGGAATTGTCTGGAGCCCTCTTCGTCTCACATCTCGGGCGGGGGCCTGAACTGAGCTGCCATCCCTTGTGGATTCAGGGCCAGTGCAGTCTCGCGACGGAGTGCAGCTCGAAGATATTCGCGCTTCGCGGTCAGTGCCGACGACGGCTTCCAGTGCGAGGATATACGCGCTAAACAACTCCGACCAACTCAAAAAGACACGCGAAACGAGCCATAGCACCCCTTCCATAGCCGATCGGTATCGAACCGCATTCTCAAGCAATTACGACATTTTCCATACGAATCGGGTTCGTATCACGAGCCACTGATGCCAATGATTGTTGTTATCTTTCTTTGCGTGCATGCAGCTCGATCTGTCTTGCTCTTCAGGCGCGACAGAGTGGCAGGCGCGCGCACGCAGTGCCAGGTGGTTTCAGAGTACAGTCCCGAACATGCCGATGAAGGGTGGCAGCAAAGTGGGCCCATGGAAATCGTTCCATTCGAGATGCCGACGGCTGTGGCCTTGTGCGAGCCAGCGAGTCCTCCCAAGCCCCCCCGCGGAGGTGGAAAGCGGCATGGATGGGTTGAGAAGGAGCAAATCGATATGGAAGGCGAGGGGCTACGATTAGCCGCAGCCAAATACAGAGACAGCAAAGGCCTCCGCACCAAGCCGCATAGAACAAGCTCAGATGATAGCCTCCGGCGGTACGCCAGCCCCCGTGCGTTCAAGGAGCCTGGCGCGGCAGCCGCGCGAGTGAGTAGTTTAGTCCCGCCTAGATCGCCACTAACGTACTAGTATCTTACCTTGCTACTGCTGCTCCCTGCGAGCCCTTTTCCTCGCCTTAGGGCCCGTAGCGCACGTATGGCTTGAACGGATAGACCTGTGGTAAAATGAGCTCCCCTCCCAGCTCTGCCAGAGCTAGCGAGACCCATTCCAGCCCAGCTAGTGAGACCCATTCCGGGCCAGCGGATTCCAGAAAAGACTCTCCCTCATCGCGAAGTGCGACAATTGCGTAGGATGTACCAAGGAGTGGTGTTATCGAGTGTGCCCAGAGTCGGGGCGCATGCTCGTGGAACAGTGTGGGGAGTGCAACGACGTGCCAAATGAGAAGCGCGCCCAGCTTGAAAACGCACGCAGTTTTGCAAAGCAGCAGAGTCCGGCAAAAGCGTTGGTGCAGATGCGGGTTCCTACCACTTTTGTGCCCGAGACACAGCGGCCGTCCCATCGACAGATTGAGAGACAGAGGCCAAACGAGAGACGGCGTGATGAGATCGTTTACTCGGACAAATGCATCGGCCAAGTTGACGAATTCCTACGACAGCCGCCCGACGGCGTTCGCATCATCCACCAGGAGAACACGCCCAGCAAGATTCGGATTCTCTTCGCTTCCCAGGGGCGCTCAGAGACAATTGTGGCCAACTTGCGCCTCCCTACTCTCTTGATGGATTTCGCTTTCCGCACAAATGAGAGGGGCCTGGTTCTCGGCGTGGTGGGGCCCGCGGGACTGCATCTCGCATCGCCGTCTTCTTTGCCTCGCATGCGATTCGTCCCGTGCCTATTTCTTCTCGCAGATGCAGAGGGCGAGGAAGCCCAGCGGCTGTGCGTGAAGGAGTACATGGCGTTCGCAGACAAGAACGGCTTCCAGGTCACGGACGGTTTCTTTGATTGCGCCTGCTTCAAAGGCGCTGCCGCGGAACTCGCCGATCGCCAGGACATTTTTCTTCACCGCTGCCTCTTCCACACAAGGCGGGCATGCCCGAACAGCCCCGGTCAGACCCCCGACCCGCCATCCCGCGCAGTCCCTTGTCCGGCCTTCGCCCCCCGTCGGGGGCGGGGGGGGGGCGAGGCGAGGCGCGCTGGCGGTAGGGCGGCGAGATCTATACATATCCACTGCTCCTGGCCAGGCCCATCCTGGGCCCAGGAGCTGCGCGTATGCCTCCCTGGCCAGGCCAGGAGGGCGCATGCGCCGCTCCTGGGCCCAGGATTGGCCTGGCCAGAAGCAGTGGATATGCATAGATCTCGTCGCCCTATGGCGGGGCGGGGGTGACATGGGCTGCGAAGGCGTGCCAACAGGAACAACATCAAAGACGAATCGAGAAAGAAGGACCCGGTGACCGACCGCGTGCGGCTCCGGAACACCGACTTGTTGCGTCAAATCTTGAAGCTCGTAGACGTGTCGGCGCCTTTTCCTAGCGATCAAGAGTTTTCGGCTATGTGGCTCAGTGTGCTCGGGCGCATGGAATCCAAGGCTGCCGATGCAGATTGGGACGAACCCGCGATGGCGGATTATCCCACGAAGGCCCCCGCCTCTCCGCCGGCCCCTCGCAGCGACGGCTTCCGAAAACTCCGCAGGCCAATGGTGGCTGAGGAAAAGAAGACAGCACTGGAAATAAACGCCGAGAGGGGTCCCTATGTGGAGGAAGAGGAGGAGGAGGAGGAGGAGGAGGAGGAGGAGGAGGAGGAGGAGGAGAGGAGGAGGAGGGGGAGGATCAGGAGGAGGAGGAGGAGGAGGAGGATCAGGGTGAGGAGGGGGCCTTCGTGGGGGAGGACGGTGATTGTGAACGTGCCCTCGAGGGCGGGGGGCGGAGCGAGGGGGGGGCGAAGAAGACCGCGGCGAGGAGGGGCGAAGAAGACCGCGAGCCTCGATGGACAATTCCTACTACTGCTACTACTACGACTACTACGACTACTGCTACTACTGCTGCTACTACCACTATTACTACCACTTCTACTACTACTACTGCTACTACTACTACTAGTAATACTACACTACTACTACTACTACTACTACTACTACTACTACGACTACTACTACTACTACTACTACTACTACTACTACTACTACTACTACTACTACTACTACTACTACTACTACTACTACTACTACTACTACTACTACTACATATACTACTACTACTACTACTACTACTACTACTACTACTACTACTACTACTACGACTACTACTACGACTACTTCTACTTCTACTTCTACCGCAGCGAGGAGGGACGAAGAAGACCGCGAGCCTCGATGGACAATTGCCTGGCAACCCGGCAAGCCAGGGTCAGCGGATTTGAAAAAAACACATTTTCGTCATGCTTGGGGGCAGGGTCCGCGCTTTCTGGCAGTACGGTTTGGGGTGCTGTCCTTTGGGGTACACGACGTATGCCCCAAACACGGCGGAACGGACTCACCGCACAATCAAACATCTCTTGCCGAGCAGCTTCCACCACGAGAGCATCACGAATCTCATGGTCCACGTGTGCAATGTCGTCGAGTCCCGCTGCGAGGCCCATGCGTATGACCATATCCAACAATCCTTCGCAGCTCCTCTCCCGTGCCTTGACCAGTGGCCGAAGCCACGGTGGGCCAGCCGCGGCGAGATTCCAGACGGAGACCACGACGAGTTCGACTTTGACCAGCCACCCGATTTTGACCACGGAGATTCCGGACGGAAGCCACCTGGCCGTTCCACTCGCATCGGTTTCAACGACATCGTCGACCATTTCAGGGAACACGGGGCGGACAAGACATTCTTGAAGATTTCCGTGCGTATGACGTTGGCCGACGGATCGGAAGCTATTACGTTGTACGCGATGCCAAAGTACCATTTGCGCTTCGCGTGGGAGCGCCCCAGGTGCATGCGCGCCACGCAGCGCCTGGGCATGGCGGAAACTGTGGAGGACGTCCGGGCGGCAGCAGGGCATCCCCAGACAGGCGCGTACGACGTGTTCTACCATAAGTACATCCGAGAGAATTTTGTCACGGTGTGGGGCACTGCCGACGGACAGGCCGTGGGCGGACACAAGCATTTTCTGGAAGGTTGTGGACAGTCCGAGCATGCAAGGTTCGTCAAGGCGCACATGACACCGGGATGGCTTCACCCCGTCGCTCAAGGCCCAAAATTCAGTCGCCCACAGCCGCCGCGGCCGAAAGCTGCGACAAAGATGTCGGCGCGCACCAAAGCCATGCTCCGGCCGCCCGTGCTCGCCCTGCCAGTAGCCGGCCCTCTGCCTGCGGCTTCCGAAGTCCCGCGCGCAGCCCCCAGCGAAGCTCTGGCCACTGGCGCGCCCCCAGAACACCCTCCGCCAGACAGCTCTTGTCCGGTTTCGGCGGGCCCGCAGCCGCAGAACGGCACGTGCGGCACGTGCGTCGCCCGGACAGCGCAAGGCTTTCGGTGTGAAAGGCAGGCCAAGGAGGGGGGGTTCTGCGCGCAGCACGCGAAGGCCGGGAAATCCAAGCGGGCCCGCGCGCAGCTCGCTGAATCCTTGAAGGCGGCAGTCGCGCAGGCGATGGCGGCCCATCGCCGCGCTTGCGAGGAGGAACAGGAGCGCAGAGACGTCTCCGAGGCTATCCGGCAAAGCTGGGAGGTCAACAGCGCGGCGCGGAAGCGGTTGGAGCGCAGCCTGGCCACGCTAGCCCCGCGCTTGGAGGAACATGGCCTTGTGCGTTTGGACAGCCCGGCACGCGGGAACTGCCAGTTCGACGCCGTGACCCGCGCCGCCGGTTTGCAGATGTCTCACGGGGAACTGCGGCGTGTGGCTTGCGAGCACATGAAGAAATTCAGGGACTTGTTCTCGGACCATCACGTCGGGGACTACGACGCATGCATCACGGCAATGGAGCGCCCTGTCACGTGGGGCGATCAGCTGACTTTGACAGCCATCGCCCATTACCTTCGGCGTCCCATTTACGTGATTACGGACACCACCCATCCCACGTACATCTTAGAAGCAACGCCGCCATCCACAATTTCAGAGGAGGCGTGGGGTGAGCCCATTTGGCTTGTGCATTACGCGGAGAGGCACTATGAGGCGACAGCGCCTGTGCCCGCCCCCGCCACGGCCTGAGAGGGCGCCGTGTACATGAGCCACCAAGGGCATGCGAACAACAAAAACCTCGTTGTCGTCGTCGTCGCCGCCGCGCCGCCCCCGCCGACCCCGGCTCGTCTTGGAGGCGGCTGGGGGGTCTGAGCTGGATGGGGCCCCCGAAAATCGGTCAAGAGAGGGGGGTGAAGGCTGAATCTCTTCAAAATCCATCCCCCGACCCTTCCCGGGGAGCAGCCGGGCCAATGTTTCATTCCGGGTTCGCTTTTGAGGGTCCCGGGGCTCGAAAACGGCCCCCTGACGAAGAAAACCAGTGTTGGGCCACCTCAGCCCCTCAGACGGCTCCAAGGCTCGTCGCCGCCGCCGCCGTCGCCGCGCGGCCCGGCGGGCCCGGCCGCGCCGGCTCGGCGCGGCCAGGAAGAGTAGGGGAGAAGGACGAGGAGGAGGACGGAACGGAGGCGGAGGAGGAGGGGGGAGGGGAGGAGGCAAACGGCGGAGGAGGAGGAGAGGGGGGGAGAAACATGAGGATGAGCAGGAAGCGCAGGAGGAGGAAGAGCATCAGGAGGACGCGGTGGAGGAGGGGTCCTGCGGAGACGCATCCTCTTCGGCAGTGGTCCGCTTCGGCAGAGGTCCGCTTCGGCAAACCCTCTTCGGTCCACTTCGGCAGAGGTCCGCGTCGGCAGAGGTCCGCTTCGGCAGTGGTCCGCTTCGGCAGAGGTCCGCTTCGGCCGGCCCGCCCGTCTGCTCGGCTCGGCGCGGCTCGGCCGGAGGAGTAGGAGGAGGAAAAGGAGGGGCAGGAGGAGGAGGTGGAGGAAGAGGAGGGGGAGGAGGAAGAGGAGGAGGAGGAGGAGGAGGAGGAGGAGGAGACGAGGCCAGGGACGACGAGGTCGGTCGAGCCTGGCGTCTACGAGAAGCGCATCACGACTGTGAAGCACAAAAACCAGAGCGCATCACGATTGTGAAGCACAAAAAACAAAGCGCCCGACTGTTACCTAAATGGGTTGGCCGGGCTTGGCCGGGGGGTTGGCCGGAGCATTTTGTTCGATAATCATTTTTTCTATAACATATAGTACTACTACTAATACTACTACCACTACTACAACTACTACAACTACTGCAACAACAACTACTACTACTACTACTACTACTACTACTACAATTACTACTACTACTACTACTACTACTACGACTACGACTAACACTACGACTACAACTACTACTACTACTACTATTACTACTACTACTACTAGTACTACTACTACTACTACTACTACCACTACTACTACTAATACTAATACTAATACAAATACAAATACTACTACAACTACTACTACTACTACTACTGCTACTATTGCTACTACTACTACTACTACTACTCCTACTACTACTACTACTACTACTGCTGCTGCTACTACTACTACTACTAAAACTATTACTACTACTACTACTACTATTACTACTCTACTACTCACTACTACTACTACTACTACCACCAGACTACTACTACTACACTACTACTACTACTACTACTAACTACTAACTACTATCTACTACTAACTACCACTACTACTAACTACTACTACTACTATTACTACTACTACTAACTTACTACTACTAACTACTACTACTACTAACTACACGACTATTCTACGACAAGAGTTCTACTGTACTACTTCTACTGTACTACGGCTGTACTACCTACTACTACTACTACTACTACCTACTACTACTACTATACTACGACTACTACTACTACTGATACATTACTACTACTACTACTACTACTAAACTTGCTGCTGCTACTACTACTACTACAACTAACTAACTGACTACTAACTACTGCTACTAACTAACTAGTACTAACCTACTAACTACTACTACTAACTAGACTACTATTACTACGACTACTACTACCTACTACTAACTACTACTACTACTACTACTACTCCTACTACGACGACTACTACGACGACTACTACGACGACTACTACTACTACTACTCCTACTACGACTACGACTACGACTACGACTACGGACCCCAAACGGAAGCGCACGGAAATTGAAACCCAAACCCAAACCGAAGCCCACGGAAACCCACGGAAACCCACGGACACCCAAACACACGGAAACCCACGGAAATCCTACCCAAACCCAGACGCACGGAAACCCATGGACAACCACAGAAAGCTAACCCAAACGGGAGCCCACGGAAATTGAAACCCAAACCCAAACTCACGGAAACTCACGGAAACCCAACACAAACCCAAACGCACGGAAACCGACGGAAACCCAACCCAAACCGAGGCCCACGGAAGCCCACGGGAAACCCACGGACACCCACGGACACCCAAACACACGGAAACCCACGGAAACCTAAACCCACGGAAACCCAACCCAAACCCAAACGCACGGAAACTCAGGGACAGCCACAGAAACACAATCCAATCCAAACCGACGGAAACCCATTGGAGCCCACGGAACTTGAACCCACGGAAACCCAACCCCAACCTAAACGCGCGGAAACCGACGGAAGCCCACGGACACCCAAACACACGGAAACCCACGGAAACCTAAACCCACGGAAACCCAACCCAAACCCAAACGTACGGAAACCCACGGACACCCACAGAAACCCAACCCAAACCCAAACCGACGGAAAACAACGGAAGCCCACGGAAAATAAAACCCAAACCCAAACCCACGAAACCCAAACCGAAACCCACACGCACGGAAACCAACGGAAACCCAACCCAAACCGAAGCCCACGGAAGCCAACGGGAACCCACGGACACCCAAACACACGGAAACCCACGGAAACCCCGGGAAGGAGGAGGGAAGGAGGAGGAGGAGGAGGAGGAAGGAGGAGGAGGAAGGAGGAGGAGGGCCGAGAAACACCGAAATCGAGATTTGGGTGGAACCCCGGGGGACGAGGAGGAGGAGGAGGAGGAGGGCCGAGAAACACCCAAATCGAGATTTCGGTGTTTCTTGAATCGCGGATTAGGTGTCTACCCCCCCGCGTCCCCAGCGCCAGAATGGGACCCCCGCGCCGTGGCTCTCTGCCCCGAGCCCCCCCGCGTCCCAAGCGCCGCAACGGGACCCCCGCCTGCCCCTCCGCCACGAACGCTTTATTCCGCATCGCACCCTCCCTCCCCCCCCCGCGCCCCCCGCGCCAGAGTGGGACCCCCGCGCCGTGGCTCTCTGCCCCGAGCCTCCCCGCGTCCCCAGCGCCCCAGCGGGACCCCCGCCCATTGCCCCCTCCGCCGCGAACGCTTTATTCCGCGTCGCGACGCACACCACCTCCCCCACCTCCCTCCCCGTGTCCCCAGCGGCCCAGTGGGGGCTCCGCCCCGTGCCCCCTCCGCCCCGACAGTTTTATTCCGGCACGGCGAAACGCACGCCACTCCCCCCCACCCCGTTGCCAGCGCCCCAATTGGACCCCCAGCGCCCCAATTTGACCCCGTTCCGTGGCCCTCTGCCACAATGCCCCCGCCCACTGTCCCGTCCGCCCCGGCCATTTTTATTTCGCTTCAAACCCCACCGCCTACCCCCCCCCTCCTCTCCGCGCCCCCACGCCCCAGTGGGAACCTCCGCCCTCCCCCGCGCCCCCTCCGCTCCGAGCACTTTATTCCGCGTCGCGACGCACGCCACCTCCCCCCCTCCCCACCTGGTATTTGGGCCCCGTTGCTGGGCCCCGAGGGGCGATGTCTTGCCCCCTCTTCCCTCCTCCTCCTCCACCTCCTCCTCCACCTCCTCCTCCTCCTCCTCCTCCTCCTCCTCCTCCTCCTCCCCCTTCCTTATTGTGCAAGAGCCATGGCACAAGCGCCACTTGTTTCGGCACGGCCTCGCCCCGCCCCGACCCCTTCTTATGGGCCCTCCGCATCCTCCCACCTTCCAGCCAGCGCGCCCCCTCCGGCCCGCGCCCTCTCTGCATCCTCCCACCCACCAGCCAGCGCGCCCCCTCTCCGCCCCGACCCCTTGATTTTGGCGCGGCACCGCCCCCTCCGCCCCGACCCTTTAATTATCTTGCAAAGTTGTGTTCTAGAGCTTGGACCTCTTTATTTTCTTGCACAGGGTGTGTAGAGCTCCGACCACTTTATTTCGGCACATCACCCACGCATTCCACCAGCCAGCGTGCCCCTCCGCCCTGACCCATTTCTTTCTGCACGGCACACCCCCTCCACACCCCTCCGCATCCCCCCCACCCACCAGCCAGCGCGCCCCTCCGCCCGACCCCCTTCATTTCGGCAGAGCCCAGCCCCTTCCGCCCCGATCCCTGTACTTCGGCAACGCACACTTCCTCCTCTCCCCACCCACCCACCAGCCAGCGCGCCCTCCGCCCCTATACCTTTTCTTTCGGCACGGCACACCCCTCCGCCCCGACCACTTTATTTCGGCACGGCACACCCCCTCCGCATCCCCCCACCCACCAGCCAGCGCGCCCCTCCGCCCCGACCCCTTTATTTCGGCACGCCCCCCCTCGCATCCCTCCACTTACCAGCCAGCGTGCCCCCTCCGCCCCGCGATCTTTTATTTCGGCACAGCACACCCATCCGCCCCGACTCTTTTATTTCGGCCAGACCACCTCATCCGCATTCCCCCCCACCCACCAGCCAGCGCGCCCCTCCGCCCCGACACCTTTTATTCAGCACGACACACCCCTCTGCCCCGATGTTTTAATTCCGCCACGGCGTACTCCTTCCGCATTCCTTCTGTCCACTTGCCAGCCAGCGCGCCACCCCGCCTCGACCCCTTTTTATTTCGGCACGGCACACCCATTCGCCGACCATTTTATTTCGGCACGACACACTTTTTCCGCATCCTTCCACTCACCAGCCGGCACGCCCCCACGCTCCGACCCCTTTATTCTCTTGCACAGGGTGTCTAGAGCTCCGACCACTTTATTTCGGCACCGCACCCCCCCCCTTCATCATCATTATCATCATCATCATCATCATCATCATCATCATCATCATCATCACCATCATCCTCACCATCATCACCATCATAATCACCACCATCATCATCATCACCATCATCATCCACATCATCATCATCATCATGCGCCCCCTCAGTCTCAGCGCCCTCCCGCGGCTCCAGCGCCCGCCCAGTGCCCCCTCCGCCCCGACCACTTTATTTCGGCACCGCACCCCCCCCCGCTCCGCCCCCTCCCCCGCGCCGTCTCAGCGCCCCCCCGCGGCTCCAGCGCCCGCCCAGCGCCCCCTCCGCCTCGACCACTTTATTTCGGCACCGCACCCTTCCCCCCGCTCCGCCCCCTCCCCCGCGCCGTCTCAGCGCCCCCCCGCGGCTCCAGCGCCCGCCCAGTGCCTCCTCCGCCCCGACCACCTTATTTCGGCACCGCACCCCCCCTCCCCGCTCCGCCCCCTCCCCCGCGCCGCCTCAAAAACAAAAAACTCAATCAAAACTCACAGACAAACAAAAAATCACAAAAAAAACAACAAAAAAAAAAAAAAGCGCCCCCTCCGGCTTCCAGCGCCCGCCCAGTGCCCCCTTTCCGCCCCGACCACTTCATTTCGGCGCCCCGCCCACCCCCTCCCCGCTTCGCCCCGCTCCCCCGCGCCGTACTCAGCGCCCCGCCCCCGCCGCGGCTCCAGCGCCCGCCGTGCCCCCTCCCGCCCGACCACTTTTATTTCGGCACCGCACCCCCCCCCCCTCTTCCGCCCCTTCCCCCTGCGCCGTCCTCTGCGCCCCCGCGCCGGCTCCCGTCGCCCCGCCCATGCCCCCTCACCGCCCCGACCGCTTTATTTCGGCACCGCCGCGCCCCCCCCGCCTCCATCCCGCCGCCCCCCCCCCCCCCCCCGCGCCGTCTCAATCGCCCCCCCCCGCGGCTCCAGCGCCCGCCCAGTGCCCCCTCCGCCCCGACCACTTTATTTCGGCACCGCACCCCCCCCCCCGGTCCGCCCCCTCCCCCGCGCCGTCTCAGCGCCACCCCGCGGCTCCAGCGCCCGCCCAATGCCCCCTCCGCCACGACCACTTTATTTCGGCACCGCACCCCCCCTCCCCGCTCCGCCCCCTCCCCCGCGCCGTCTCAGCGCTCCCGCGCGGCTCCAGCGCCCGCCCAGTGCCCCCTCCGCCCCGA
>CAUYUJ010021606.1:17500-59613 GCA_963575745.1 Prorocentrum cordatum | reverse complement strand
TTTCGGCACCGCACCCCCCCCCCCCGCTCCGCCGCCTCCCCCGCACCGTCTGAGCGCTCCCCCGCGGCTCGAGCGCCCGCCCAGTGCCCCCTCCGCCCCGACAACCCCCCCCATCCTCCGCCCCCTCCCCCACACGTCTCAGCGCTGCCCACGGCTCCAGCGCTCGCCCAGCGCCCCCTCCGCCCCGCCCACTTTATTTCGGCACCGCAGCCCCTCCCTGCTCCGCCCCTTCCCGGACACCGTCTCAGCGCCCCCACGGTTCCAGCGCCCGTCCAGTTCCCCGCGGCCCCAGTGCCCGGCCAATGTCTTTCCTGCCCCGGTGCGCCCCTTTCGCCCCTTCCCCCCAGTGTTCCCCGCGGCCTCAGCGGGGCCTTCTCCGTATGGTTTCCTTCCGCCCCGCCCATCTTCTTTCCGCCCTCGCGAAGTAACACGCGAGCGCCACAAAACGCTTAGGACATCGGGGATCCGGGTCATTACGAAATTGCAATTCTGGTTGCAGCAGCAACAAGAAACTGGGGATCCGGGACATTACGAAATTACATTCCTGCTTGCATCAGCAAGTGCACAGACCCTCTACATCTCAGGGCTGTACCCAGAATTCTCTTCGGATTTCGGCGCGGCACCGGCGCGGTGCCCGCCCGCCCCCCCCCCCGCTCCTCGCTGGCGCCGACAATTCGGCGATGCGTTGTAGTCAGGAGGAACAGGAGGGACGAGGGAGGGAGGAGGGAGGAAGGGAAGAAGGAGGAGGGAGGATGGAGGAAGGAGGAAGGAGGAGGCCAGACGGATGAGGACGAGGGCGGAGGGAAACGGGAGGAGAAGGAGGAGGAAGAGGAATAGGAAAAAGGAGGGGGAGGAGAAGGAGGGGGAGGAGGAGGAGGAGAGGGACCGGGGAAGTGGAGGGAGGAGGAACGGCTAAAGCGGACGGGGCCCCTGGATGGAGTCTCACCGCAGCCGCCGACAATTGGGCGATGCGTTCTGGTGAGTCAGGAGGAGAAGGAGGAGGAAGAGGAGGAGGAGGAGGAGGAGGAGGAGGAAGAGGCAGGAGGGAAGATACAGGATGGCGGCGGAGAGGAAGGAGGAAGGAGGAAGGACGAGGGGTGAGGGAGGAGGCAGGAGGCACGAGGGAGGAGGGCGAAGGGAGGAGGGTGGGGGGAGGAGGGACGGGCCGGAGGAGGAGGAGGAGGAGGAGGAGGAGTGAGGAAGATGAGCAGGAGGGGGATGATTATGAGGAGGAAGGGAGAGGAGGGCGGAGAAGAGAGCAGGAGAGGGAGGCGGAGGAGGAGGTGGAGAAGGAGGAGGAAGAGGAGGGGGAGGAGGAGGAGAAGAAAGAGGATGGGACCGAGGGGGAGGAGGGAAAATGAGGGGAGGAGGAGGAGGAGGGATGGCGCAGGGGTGACATATGCTTGATGACTGGTGATTGATGATGATAATGATGAGGAGGAGAAGGAGGAGGAGAATTATGATGATGGTGGTAGTGATGGTGATGGTGATGGTGATAGTCATGGTCATGGTGATGGTGATGATGATTCACTCCTTCTGCGATGTCTGGCATCCTCTCCCCCCCCTCCTCCTCCACATCCTCCTCCTCCCCCTTCCTTTTTGTGCAAGAGCCATGGCACACGTGCCACTTGTTTCGCCCCCCCCCCCCCCCTGCACCCCCCCGCCCACCAGCCAGCGCACCCCCTCCGCCCCGACCATTTTGTTTCGGCGCGCCTCCCCCCCGCGCGCCCCCTCCGCCCCGACACCGTTATTTCGGCGCGACACACCTTTCCGCCCCGACGCCTTTTATTTCGGCACGGCACACGCCCTCCGCATCCCCCCCCGCCCAGGAGCCAGGGCGCTCTCCGCCCCGACACCTTTATATTTCGGCACGGCACCCCCCCCTGCCCCGACCCCATTATTTCGGCGTGGCACACCCCCTTCCGCATCCCCCCACCCACCAGCCAGCGCGTCCTTCTGCCGTGCACACCCTCCGCCCCGACGCCTTTATTTCCGCACGGCCCTCCCCCCCGCGTCCCCCCACCCACCAGCCAGCGCGCCCCTCCGCCCCGACGCCTTTTCATTTCGGCGCGGCACACCCCCTTCTGCACCCCCCCACTTAACCAGCCAGCGCCCCCCCTCCGCCCCGCGACCCCTTGATTCCGGCACGGCCCCCCACTCCCCTCCCCGCGCGCCACGCGCGCCCCCTCCGCACCTCCCCCGCCCACCAGCCAGCGCGCCCCCCCCGCCCCGACCCCTTCTATAACGCCCCCCCCCCCCCCCCCCCACTCTCACGCCAGCGCGCCCCTCCGCCCCGACCACTTTTTATTTCGGCACGGCGCGCCCCTCCGACCCGATTCCTTTCTTTTGGCGCGGCACGCCCCCTTCCGCCCCCCCGCGCGCCCCCCTCCGCACCCCCCCCCCCTTCAGCCAGCGCGCTCCCTCCGCCCCGACCCAGTTGTTTCGGCGCGGCACCGCCCCCTCCGCCCAGACCCACTCATCTCGGCACGGCACCGCCCCCCCCCCACCGAGCGCCCCCTCCGCATCCCCCCATCCACTATCTAACGCGCCCCCTCCGCCCCGACACCCCCGTCCCGAGCGCCCCCTCCATCGCTCCATTCACCAGCCAGCCAGCGCGCCCCCTCTGTCTCCTCCCCTTTCCTTTCTGTGCAAGGGCCATGGCGCACGTGCCACTTGTTCTGTCCCGCTCGTCCTGGCCCTAGACCTAACCTCCCCCCTTGTCCTGGCCCCAGCCCCTCTCGCCCCGCTGGCCCTGGCCCTGGACCCGGCCTCCCCCCCTGGCTCTGGCCCCAACCCCCCTTCGCCAGGACCCTTTATTTTCCGTTCGTCGTCGTTCCCTTGGTCCCGGCCCTTGACCCAGCCTCCCCCCTGGTCCTAGCTCCAGCTCTCTTCGTCGTCGACCCCCTGGTCCTGGCCCTGGACCCGGCCTCCTCCCCTGGCCCTGGCCCCAGCCCTTCTCGCCCTGGACCCTTTATTTTCGCTCGTCGTCGTCCCCCTGGCCCTGGCCCTGGACCCAGCCTCCTCCCCTGGCCCTGGCCCCAGTGTCCTCGCCCCGGATCCTTTATTTTCGTTTGTCGTCGTCCCCTGGTCCTGGCCCTGGACCCAGCCTCCCTCCCCTGTTGGTCCTGGCCCCAGCCCCCTCGTCCCGCTGGCCCTGGCCCTGGACCCAGCCTCCCCCGGTGGCCCTGGCCCCAGTTCCCTTCGCCCCGCTGGCCCTGGCCCTGGGCCCAGCTTCACCTGTCCAAAAAACTCGGTCGCGCAGGTCCCAATCGACAACCACCGGGTCAGCGCCGGGGCGACCTGGCCACGCCTGCCCCTCATCCTCCTTGTCTCCTCGGCCCCGCCACCTGCGTCTCCTCCGCCCTTCCTCCTCAAACGTGCAAGAGCCAAGGCACGCGTGCCACTTGAGGTGCACATCTCCCCTTTCCTGATTGCGCATCGCACGATGGAGTTATTTGGGTGGGCTGCAGGTCCGCTATGACACCCGTCGGCGGATGGAGAACCACCAGCCCAATGGGAAGGGATGCGTGGGAGGGGCGGGGAGTCAGATATGGCGCGAGCGCGCCTGCCTTGGTCCACGCCCCTCAGCCCACAACCTCATATTCTTCCTCTCGGGGAACTTCTGCCTGGGACACCAGACATGCCCTGGGCCAGTTCGGGGGTCGTTTTGGGTGGGTCGGCCCTCCCCCCCCCCGACCGACCCTGAAACGCATGCGATCACCCCATAACGAATCCCAAACCTCCCCAACACTCCAGCAAGCCTGACCACCAACGTACGTAACACCACACTTCGCATTCCTCTCACCATCTTTCCGCCTCCTCTCTCTCTCTCCCCCTCGCCGCTCCCCTCTCTTTTTTCCATTCCAGAACCTGTGGAAATAAGGGGGGATGTGCCGGTGGAGGGACAAGCGGGGGGAGCCTCAAACTGAGTCTCATGCGCGCAATTCTATTTTTTTCCACGGGCGTTCATCTGGACGGAAGAGAATGAGGTGCATTCTTTCTGTCACTCCCTGCTTGCCAGGGTTGACAAGGTATGCGATATGTGTTGAATGTCTCCTTCCCCCTGTTCTCACCCTCTTGGGGGGGAGAATCCCTGGTGAGGGGGGGGGGGAGTTGGGGGATTGGGGGGGGCGAGCTCGCCAACACAACTCTCGGGTTCCAATACAAGAGCTCCCAGAAAAAAAAAAAAAAAAACATACCCCGCGACATGCGCTGCCCTTTGTAGGCATGGGGCGACTACAATTCGGGCCGCTCACCACAACCGAACATGTTGAAGCAACGGCAGTGTGAAAAAAAACACCCAGACGTGAAATCAGAAGAGCGCGGCAGTTCCACCCCGCTGATCCGTTGAATATCCCAGGAGCCCACGGACGTGGCCAGCATGGCGCAGTTCGTGGCCTCCCTGGGGAGCCGCGAGGTCTCGGCGAGGTCTGCGCTGTCTGTGTGACATCCCGCTCCGCTAGACCTCCCAAGAACCCACGGACGTGGCGAACGTGATGTCTCGGCGAAGTTTGCGTGACACCGCGCTCCGCTGGAACTCCCAGGGGGCCACGAAAAGGGCGACAATTGCACAGTTCGAAGCCCCCCAGGGCGCCGCGAGGTCTCGGCGAGGTCTGCGTGACACAGCACCCCGCTGGACCTCCCAGACCTCCCAAGAGTACACGACAATGGAAACACTTGCGCAATGCGCAGCCCCTGAGAGTGCCGCCACGAGGTCTTGGCAACGCACGCGTGGCACCCCGCTCCGCTGGATCTCAGGAGCCCACGAATGTGGCGTTCACGGCCTCCCAAGGAGCCGCGATGTCTCGGCGCGGTCTGCGTGATACCCCTACCCCGCTGGGCCTCCCAAGAGCCCCCGAACGTGGCGTCAATTGCGCACTTCGCAACCCCCCAAGGAGCCGCGAAGTCTTGGCGACGTCTGCGTGGCACCCCAATCCGCTGGACCTCCCAAAGATACACGAGAATGACGACAATAGCGCAATTCGCAACCCCAGAGAGCCGCGGAACCTTGCGCTGTCTGCGTGACGTCCCGCTCCGCTGGACCTCCCAAGGGCCCACGCACGTGGCGAACGTGGCGCAGTTCGCAGCCCCCCATGGAGCCGCGAAGTCTTGGCGACATCCCACTCCGCTGGACCTCCCAGGAGCACACGACAATGGCGACAATTGATACTTACTCGCACTTCGCAACTCACGAGGGAGCCGCGAAGTCTGGGCGAGGTCTCCGCGACACCCCACTCCGCTGGACCTCCCACGGACGCACTACAATGGCGACAATTCTTCACGGTCGACTCACACTACTCCTGGGAGTCTGGCAGCGCCTTCGTCTCCAGGATGCAGAAGGAACTAGGCAGCATGCTCAGCGACCTGTGGATTGCACAGAGCACCAAAACCTGCCCCAGTAACGCCCAGCCGTCTTTCAACCCAGCACTGCAGCCGCCAAGCGCGTGCCGAAATTTCCTCCACGCGTGGAGGACTGCAGACTACGACGTTTACCGCGCCGACCAGATCATGCGCACCAGGGCCAACTTTCGCAGCCCAACTGACAGGCTCACGGCTGTCAGTAACGCCTCCGGCTCAGGCGCTGCCGGCAGCAGCGGGGCCGCCGCCTCCAGGTTCCACGCAGCGGGAGAGCACCCGAGCAAGGGGAAAGGCAAGACGAAGGACGGACCCGATTCACTGGGCAAGGCTGGGAAGAGGAACCGAGCAACCGAGAGCCCATGGAGTTCAGGGAACGAGAAACGGTATCGTCAGTAACACTGAGTGTGGGGCATCGCCCAGTTTCGACGAGATACGGCTCTGACATCACACCGGGTCTGCGATGCACCTAGCTACGCCACGCGCCTACACTGCTAACTCTCGTTCCTATGCATGCTGCGGTCAGCGGCGTTCCCCTGCTCTCCTTCTCTTTCTGCCTCCTACGCAGTCGCCGCTCAACGAGGGTTCGGTCTGACAGCCCACCGTGATTGTCCCTACCGAACGTCCCATTGAAGAGCGCCCGGGACGTTTCACCGTTGGGGGTCTGCGGGCCCTTGCAGTAACTAGGGTGCCGCTAAACAAGAAAACATGCCTTGCCCACACCCGCTGGCGCATATGGGACGGTGTGCTAGCCCAATGTAGCACCTCATCATCGTGATTGCACGCTACCTCACGGCGGCTTCAAGAGCCCAGCTTTACCCAGGACTTCGTGTGGAGGACAACGACAAGATGGTGCCAGTGGCGGGTTTACTGAGGTAAGCTTCGATACAGAGCGCCTGGCGTGCGCGTCAGTGTACACAGGGTTATGGTGAGCTCTCCTCCTTCTTATCCTTTTGCTTCAGCGGTTCGCTGACTCTCCCTCTCCTGTTTCACTGGGACCTTCCGTCGCGGCTGGGGTTGCGCCAATGCCGCTGTCGGATGGTGCTCCGCCAGCTTTGCTTTCGCGCCAAGTATTACACCTGGCGTGGGTGGTGAGGTGCCCACAGGCCGCCTTAGGCCGGCGCCCCCCCCCCACTCCTGATGGCCGAAAAAGCTTAAGTGGGGTTCCGGTGCTCGTGTCTCTTTTCTTCTTCTCCCCTCCTCTCCTTCCGCGTGTGTGGCGTGCCCTTCGTGTCCTCCCCTCCTGCATTCTACTGCCGCAGCGGTTAACTGCCACAACGGGGTGCCTACCGTGCCTGGCGTGCACTTCCCCTCCTCTCCCTCGTTTCACCGGGCTTATCCCACGCAGCTGGGGTTGCCGCCAATACCGCTGTCTGGTGGTGCTCTGACAGCCTGAATTCCATGCAAGGTTCACACTGGGAACGGGCGGTCAGGTGGCCAGGTGGCCCCTGGCCTGCTCCTGTCTGGTGTCGGCCTCCACTGGTGACCGTTTGGGTTCACTGGGGTCTCGCTACGCTGCCGTCCTCTTCGGTGCAAGGGGTTTGTCATGTGTGGCTCTGTGCGCCCGTCGGCTGCTTTCTCCTACATGGACTTTGCTTTCAACATGTGCCACTGGTGTACAAACAAGAAGTACTGCCGTTTGCAATCCTGTCTGTGACGAGGTTGCCCCTCTTCACTCCTGCGCTGACACGATGCTGCTGTGTCGCCTACGGCATGGACGTCGTCCGGGTGTGCCTGTTGGTCCTGCTCGTATTTTTCGGGCCTTGAGCCGACTCACACCGAGTGATCGACCTCTGCGTGTTCATGGTCGCGCCGCCGCGCCATTTTGGCTGCGCCTACTTGATGGTCGCCACCGGGGTCTCCACGCCACCGAGTTGGGAGTTTTTCTGGCTCTTCTTCTTCTTCTAAGTGGCTGCCCGCGCGCTCGCTTCGCTTGCCTCTCTTTTCTTGCTGCCTAGTCGCGGCCGGCTAGTGTTCGGACGGCTTTCGACCTGCTTCGCGAGCCTGCAGACCAAAAAGTATCCCCACCAGCCTTTGCGTGCCTGGTGATTCAGCTCCCATGGTGCTCGCACGTTGCAGCATCCTGGCAGCACCGCAGCAGGCAGTCTCCACCCTCGGCGCAGCTCAGCCCCGGCGCGGCCGCTTCCCCCGGCGGTAGGTTTTGCCCTGCTCGGCGCGCGCGCCGGCAAGTAGGTTGCTCGTAGCCCGAGCCAACTCTGCTGACGCTGCGGGCGCCTTCGCCTGCGGCCGCGACGGAAAAAAGTATCCCGACCAGCCCATTCAGAAGCCCTGTCCATGAGAGCTGACGGGAAAAAGGGACGAAGAGACACATCTAGGGAAGTAAAGCGAGCAACCAGGGAGAACCGAGAGGTCTCTGGGAGCAAAGGGGTGGCCTTGGAAGGCCTCTTCGGGCCATCCCCGGGGGCCGCGTGGGGGCGAGAGGAAGAGGAGGATGAGGAGGAGAAGGAGGAAGAGCAGGAGGAAGAGGAGGAGGAGGCGGAGGAGGAGGAGGGAGGAGGAGGAGGATGAGGAGGATGAGGAGGATGAGGATGAGGATGAGGATGAGGATGAGGATGAGGAGGAGGAGGAGGAGGAGGAGGAGGAGGAGGAGGAGGAGGAGGAGGAGGAGGAGGAGGACAAGGAGGATGAGGAGGACGAGGACGCGGATGAGGACGAGGAGGACGAGGACTAGGATGAGGACGACGCGGACGAGGACTCATGGAACCATCTAGAGGTATTCTTGCGGCTGCTGCTGCTGCTGCTAATGGTGCTCTCTGGGAGTTAGGGGGGGTCCTCTCGGAGTCCTCTTGGTAACCCTGGAAAGCTTCTTGGGATTATCGTGGGGGCCATCGATTACAGGATGGGGGGGTCCCCAACTCAGCTCCCCCCTCAGGAGACGGCAAACCACTTCTTGGGACTCTCTTGGGGCGCTTTTGGGCGCTCTTGGGGCGGTCTTGGGGCCGTTTGGAGCATCCTGGGAGCCATCTTGAGCCAGCTTGGGCTCTCCGAGCCATCTTGGAGGTCATCTTGGGCTCTCTGAGGTCGCTCGGGGGCCTCTTGGGGGCCTCTTGGGTGCCTCTTGGGGCCCTCTTGGGACCCTCTTGGAGCTCTTTGGGGCTCTCTTGGGGCTCTCTTCGGAGCCCTGGAGCGCCTCTTGGGGCCATCTTCGAGGCTATCGACCAAAGGAGGGGGGGTCCCGATCGGCTCCCCCCCTCGGGGGCCACGATCCTCGTGAGGGGTGTCAAACATTGGCCCTCCCAGGGGCCGACAAAAAGGACCCTCTGCAACCTCGCGAGACGCCCCGTCCAGGTCCAGGGGAGGGGGTTAGGGGGAGGGGTAAACCCCTCCACGAAGGGGAAGAGGGTTTTTGGAAGAGGACATAAACAATCTCGTTAGACCACCTACGCCCAGAAGGCTGGTGGGATTGCGCAATTTCGCAGCCCCCCAGGGGGGCGTGAGATCGTGGCGAAGTTTGCTTGGCACCCCACTCCCCTGGACCTCCCAGGAGCACACGAAAAGGGCGACAATTGCACAGTTCGCAGCCCCCGAAGGAGCCGCGAGGTCACGGCGAGGTCTGCGTGACACAGCACTCCCCTGGACCTCCCAGGAGCCCTCGAAAGTTGCGACAATTGCGCAGCTGACAGCCTCCCAGGGGGCCGCGAGGAGGAGGGAGGAGGAGGAGGAGGAGGAGGAGGAGGAGGAGGAGGAGGAGGAGGAGGAGGAGGAGGAGGAGGAGGAGGAGGAGGAGGAGGAGGAGGAGGAACGGCAGGAGGAGGGAAGCGAGACGAAGGTTCGCGCAAGCAGCGCTCTATTCAACACGAGAACCAAGCCCAGGGAGGGTTGGGAAACAACGAACGGACCCTAGACGCTCACAACCACAACATTGCGACCAAGATGACCTGCAGGATACTGGAGCCTCGCAGGGAAACCTCGCGAGGTCGAACTGATTAAGATGTTTGACAGTGTAGACCCCCTAACAGTGGGCTCTTGCAGTGCAATGTGTGCGGTTCTACGTGGTGCGTCTGGGAGCCCCCTGGGAAAGTTCTCCTAGGCAGGAGCGTGCTTGGAAGCAGTCTTTCTTGGGGCGGTCTCGAGGCTCCCCAGGGCCCCCCGGAGCCTCCCGGTTCAGCCATGGAGGGTCGGGGTCCATGTTTTGAGGCCGCGGGCCTGCCCCCTCTGGATCTCTCTCTCTCTCTCTCTCTTTCTCTCTCTCTCTCTCTCTCTCTCTTTTTTTTGTTCTCTCTCTATATATAAATACACTCATGCATACACATGCAGACATGTAAATGTGCATGGGATGCAATCTATGCGACATGCGTAAACTCTGAGTTTGGTACACTTGGTGAGGTACAAGACACGTCGTGCAACTATGGATGTGCAACTCACGAAACTGCATTGGGGCTTCGCGCCATGTACCTTGGGACGTTAATTCTGGTCTGCGGGCGGCATGAGAGAGACGTTTTTTTTTTTTTTTTTTTTTGTTTCTCTCTCTCTCTCTCTTTCTCTCTCTTTTTGTTATGTAGGTTTTTTCTCTCTCCCTCTCTCTCTCTCGCCCTCCGACGGCAAATCAAGCAACCCCATGCCGCAGTAGCTCACGAGACAAAGCGTCCGGGGCGACCCGAACATTGCACGAACAACTCCAGAGATGGTGGCCAGGCAACCACCGCGTCCGTGGAACCACCGAGAGACCCAAATTAAGTGAAACCAGTCCCGTGTAAAGCGTACCAGCTTGATCAGCGCATGGCCTGAGCGGCTGATTCAAACCTCCAGCTTCACGTGAAACCTGAGGAGGAGTCAAGGAGGAGCGGAGGAGGAGGGCCGCCGGCATGTGAGAGACGTGAGTGCATAAGAACAACGAGAACTCCTTGTTTCCGTTTTCGCCGTTGTCGTTCTAATATTTCGTTCCTTTTTCTTCCCTCATATTTCCTCTTCCTCTTTCTCGTTCCCGCCCTGCTCTGCGAACCCTTCCCCTTCCTTCTCTTCTTTCTTTGCGGAGGCTCCCCTCCGTTTTCAAACGTGCCCACACTCTCTCGGTCTTACCTTCCCTGTGTCGCCCCGGGGTCCGAAACTGGCCCCCGCAAGGTGTTCAGTGAGTCTCCAACTGGCCCTGGAAGCCTCTCGGCTGGCCCCCGGGAGTCTCCGGAAGCCCCCGAAGCTGCCAGAATTAGGTCGGGCATGTCCGCCTACAGGCGGATTTTGAACGAAATGTTGATTGAAAATAATCCAAAAATGCCCCCAAATAATCAGAACAATTAAAATAATCGTCCCCAGACTATTTTTCTATAACTATTTTTGAATTTTCTTTCCGTAGAAGGACGGGCCCGACTCAATGCCAGAAGCCCAGGAACGGCCAAGGACGTCCGGAAACCTGGATCCTGCAGCCTTGAGCGGCGCCAGCCTGCCGCGCTTTTTTGGGGGGGTGTGCTCCAGGCTTCCTGCACCATCACGACCAGGTAGTCCTCCCCTGCCAAGACCACCGACCCCCTCTGCAGCCGGCAGGAGCTGATGGGCACCTCGGGCCTGCCGTGTTCCGCGGCGGAGGAGGAGGAGGAGGAGGAGGAGGAGGAGGAGGAGGAGGAGGAGGAGGAGGGGGGAGGGGGGAGGAGGGAGGAGGAGGGAGGAGCAGGAGGAGGAGAGGGAGGAGGGGAGGAGGGGAGGAGGGAGGAGGAGGAGGAGGAGGAGGAGGAGGAGGAGGAGGAGGAGGAGGAGGAAGCGAGGGAGGAGGAGGCTGAGTCCGTCACCCGCTGGGGAAGCGATCGCGATCGCCGCCAGAGGCCGAGGCGGCCCCTCAGGCCGGGGTGAAAGCTCAGACGAAGTCACTTCGGGCTCGGCCCAGGCCGCACGGCTCCTGAGCTCCGACGGCACGGGCTCCGGGGGCCTCGGCAGTGGCTCGACCAAGGGGCCCGAACAAAGCACGCCCCCGTCGCCGAGTCCACCGCCGTCCCATTAGGAGCCTTCGGCCTCACGCCCTCGGTAAGCGGTCGTGCAAGGCCTGGCTGCTGCTCCAGCCCCATCTGGGAAGCCAACCGGGCCCTCGAGGCCTCCGAAGTCACAGTCGGCCCGTCGACACAGAAGCCCTTGCGCGATGGACGGTCCTGGTGCAAGGTCCAAGCCAAATGCCTGTCACTTTCCGAGGAACGCACCCTCGAACAATCCGACGCGAGAACAGACCTACCTCAGCGGCCTCCAATCTGGCTACTGGCTCCGCAAGAGGAGCACCAGAGTACTCGAGCCAGCGGCCAATTCATTCGCGTCGAAAGCAGCGGCCTCCAAAATAGAATGCTTCCGATCGGGCCAAGGGTTTTAGACTGGAGCGATGGGGGCATCGCAGATGGGGGGGCCGGTGGGAGGTGCAATAGTTCGCTCGCGCGAACTATTGCTCGAACTCAGTCGCGAACCATTGCGGGGGGGCACGAACTATCGCAACCTGCGCGATCTATGGCGCTTGAGAGAATACGCTATCGCATCCACGCGCAACAATCGCGTCCAGACCGCAAGCTATTGCATCCGTGCAACATTACTGCAAGTACTATTGCATGTACTCTCTGGCCCCGCCATCTGTGCTACCACCACTACTCTGGCTTAGAGAGGGGCAAGCTCAGGCCACAAAACGGCGGCAGCGGGGGCGGCCTCTGACGGATGCGATGGCGCAGCGGGCCAAAGACGTGCTAGAACCTCTTCTGGTAGGATGTTCAGAATCTGTGTGTATTGCTAGTTCACGCGCGCGCGGGGCGGCCCCTGGAGATCCCCAGAAGAAGAGGGGAGGAAACATAACCTGGGCAATCCGAGCCCAAGGTGCCAAAACTCCTGGGCGCGGGCTTCCGGCCTGAGGGAGCTCCAAGGCCACATAGACGGCCCAAGAGCGCTCCACGACAGCCTGAGGTGGCTCCAAAAAGACCCATGCGGCCCCGAAGACGACTCCAGAGGGCTCGAACACGCACAAGCCGGTGATTATCTATAGTTCCCAGCCCTCCTGTGAGTTGAGCTCTCGCTTTGGAATCGCAGCGCCGCGCGTCTCCTCTCCTCTCCTCTCCTTCCCTCCGTCGTCGTCATCGTCGTCGTCGTCCTCCTCCTCCTCCGTCCCCGTTCCTTATACATAACTCCTCCCTGTCGCACCCCGAGAAGTGTCAGTAGGGCGGGCTGGGCATTTCGCCTGAGACTCCCTAACCTGCTGAAGCCTAACATTTGCAAAGGGTTTATGGATGGACGTCAGGCCGTTTTCAACATGTGGCTCTCGCTATAGCACGGCGCACATTCGCCTGACGAGTTTGCCAAGAATTTCGAAGATGGAGGGCGGGCCGTTTTCAACATGTGGCTCTCGCCTTAGCGCCGCGCGCATTCGTTTGGAACGCATTGCAAGAGGTTCGCGGATGGACGGTGGGCCGTTTTCAATATGTGGCTCTCGCCTTAGCGCCGCGCACACGTGTCTTAACAATTTGCAAGAGTTCCACGGATGGAAGGTGGGCCGTTTTCAATATGTGGCTCTCGCCTGAATGCCGCGCACACTTGTCCTAACAACTTGCAAGAGTTTCACGGGTAGGCTACGGCTCGTTTTTCTAAATGTGGCTCGCCTGAACGCCGCACACGTTCGTCTTGAACGTTTATAACCGTATAACGGATTCCTACCATTTACGTCCCAGGAACGGTGTCTGGGCGTGATTTAGGATTGCCGGGGCGCCGCAGTCATGTTGATTCACGGTGTTGAAGTCCCAGGAATGATGTCCTGGCTCGATGCAGGATCGACAAGACGCAACAATAACGTGGATTCGCGGCGTTGAACTCCGAGGAGTTGTGTTTTGGCACGAGTTGGGGATTCTCAAACGGTTGTCTTCCAACGGGGCAATCCCAGCAGTGAAAAACACATTCTTGTAGGGACCTGTGAGGAAGGAACTCGGAGAGAGGGTTTGTTGCAACACCGTTGATGCGTCTTGGGTTTGCACTGGACCTCCTCCTCCTCTTCCTCCTCCTCCTCCTCTGCTCTCGGTATCCTCCTCTCCTCGTTGCTCTGCCTTCTGCATGTCCGTTCTGGCACACCCCTCACACGTTTCGTGCCCCCACAAGGAATACCGCCTACGGCTCAACTGGCTGCAACCGCATGGTGACGCGCCCCATGCCGGTACCTCCCTCACATGTTTCGTGGCCCTATAAGGAGCTCCACAGAAGGTAAGGAGCTCCACAGAAGGTCGCAGTGGCTGCGCCCGCATGGTGCCCTGCCTCATCTCGGCACACCCCTCACCTGTTTCGTTGGGCCCATAAGGAGCTTCACTGAAGGCCCCTGTGGCTGCGCCTGCATATTGACCTGCCGAATTTCGGCAAACCCCTTTCACCTATCAAGGCCCGATGGGGAGCTCCACCGACGGCCCCAGCGGCTGCGCCTATATGGTGCCCCGCCCCATTTCGGCATACCCGTCGCACGTTACGTGGCCCATAGGACGCACAACCTAAGGCCCCAATGTCTGCGCCCGCATGGTGCCCCGTCCCATTGCGGTGCCCCCCTGGCGCGTTTCGTGACCCCATAGGGAGCACAGTCTAAGGCCCCAGCGGCTGCGCCAGCATGGTGACCTGACCTATTTCGGCACACCGCTCGCACCTTTCGTGGTCTCATAGGGAGCTTCACTGAAGGCCCCAGTGGCTGCGCCCGCATGGTGCCCTGCCCCATCTCGACACACGTTTCGTGGCCCTGCAGGGAGCACTGTCTGAGGTCCCAAGGGCTGCGCCCGCTTGGGCCCCCCACCCAATTTCGGCACACCCCCTACAAGTTTTGTGCCCCCGAAGGAGCTCCATCGAAGGCTTCAGTGGCTGCGCCCGCGTGGCGCCCCGCCCCTCGCGCGATTCGTGGCCACATCAAGAGCTCCGCCGAAAACCCCAGTGACAACGTCCGCTCGGCACACCCATCGCATGTTTCGTGGCCCAACAGGGAGCTCCACCGAAGGCCCCAGTGGCTACGTTACCATGGGTCCCCGCCCCATGTGGGCGCACCCCTCACACGTTCAATGTGGTTTGACGCTTTTGGCGAAGCGTTCAAGGGTACCACAAGCGCCTCACAGTTTGACCATGCATTGAACGGTCTTGATCATAGTCGCCTCGTTGTGAAAAAAGGGTTGGATTCCTGGCCAGGCTTTTTTTGCGTGTTCTTGCTTTTCCAGGCTCCCGACAGCCTAAGGCGGCCAAAGGGCCCCCGAAATCGTTCCAATCTGCCACAGAAGAGTCCACACGATCCCCCAGAAGGCCCAAGAGGGCCCCAAGATGTCCCAGGAGGGCCTCCGAGAGTGCCAGCAGGCCCCCCAAAGGCTTCCCAGAAGCCCTCAAGCGGTCTCCCAAACCCACAGTGGACGCCCCCCAAAACCCAAGACGCCCCCAGATGACAGAGACGCGACGCAACGTTCAACCGAGCAGCTCAGGGAGCGGCTCGCCCCCGAAATGAGGCGGCCACACAAATACTACTGCGTATGACAAACACACCACTCCCAGACGTTCAAGCATCACGTGTGGCTGTTGGTCATGGGCTGCTAGTGCTCATCGTCAAGAACATTGGGGAACTCTTGCCTTACCGCAGTGCTTCCTGCAACAAGCAATTCTTCGACGACAAAATCTTGCGCACAGAATCGGTTCAGCTCGTCCTGGGTTTGCCTCGTGTTTTTGGCCGTCAAATGTCCGTCGCATGACATCTGCCGGCCACGAGCCCGGAATGTACAGACGCGGCATCAACAGCCATGAAACTATATCTGCCATTTTGGTCCATTCAGAAACAACAGACACATTCATTACCTGCTACTTTTTGCGCTTGAAGCACCTATCCAAATCCTCCCAAGTCTCATGCAGCAGCTTCCAGAATCCCGCCACTCTCCGAAGCATCTTGTTCCGAGCGGCCGCCAGTCGCGAGCGATGTCTGGTGGTCATGCCCAGAGAAGCCATTCTGGACACAGCTGTAAAAGTGATCACATATTCGAGCACTTTCAACCGAAGGCGCAGTGATCTGTTCTTATTGGTAAGCGTCTGCTTCTTCGCGTGGAAGCGATCTGGACCCCCAGCGAGGCCCCTGGAAGCCCCAGGGCCCCCCAGGATGTTCCTAAAGAAGCAGCCAAGAGGCACCCAAGAGGTATCCCTAAGCGCACCCGCGAAGCATCCAACACGCTTCTGACCCACGACCCAAACACGCTGGCATGATGCACGAACGGAACTTCGGTGGGTGCCTGCTCCGTTGAGCGTTGCTTTGTAACTACCCTGCCACTGTTTCTCCCCAAAGCGAGGTTCATGCGACAGCTTAGGAAAACGACCGCCACCCAACACTCTCTCAGCCCCCGCAAGCACGCAGGCCAAGGTCAACGATGATACAATTGGGCCGGCGCGATTCCGCTGCCCCATCGGGTACGACGTGCGAGACCACCACCGCATGATCTGCAAGGACTGTTTCTCGTGAGTCCTACCACCGACGTACTTTTCACACCTGTCCCTGCCTCTGAGCCTCTCCGATTCCCTCCTGGGGCCCTCCCCGCGGACCGCTCATTCTGCCAACCCGAGGGCCTTGGGCACGGCCGGGGCGCCCTCCGGCTACCATCCTTTTCGTCCCAAGGTGCCCCCCGTGTCAGGTGCCAGGCTTCTGGACGCCGCTGGGCTTTCGCAGAGACCTCTCGGGGGAGCCTCTCAAGCCTGTTTTTTGGGGACCTCTCGAGGCCCTCCTGGGGCTCATCGTGCCAATCCTTGGGGCCACCTTGGGCCGTTCCGGATGCCTCTCCACCTCCCTTTGGGCTCAAAACACTTGGGCTCAAAACACTTGTAAGGGCCGATCAGCAAACACACATAATCAAACACATAAGAATTTGACGATTCCAGCCGTCTCGGGCTTCTCCTTGCGCCTCCTCTCTTGGAGCTCCCGTGCATCTCCCCGGGCTCTTCATTCCATCTTGGAATCTGCAGACGCTCCCTGCGGCAATCCTGACTGCCTCTCGGGCCCCCCCGAGCTGTCCGGGCGCCTTGCGGGCAGCTTTTTCGGTCGTCCTGGCGCTCCCAGGCGGCACCCAGGAGCCTCTCCAGGAGCCAAAAACTAAGTCTAAGTTGCGGAGCTTTCTTCCTCTCCCGCTTCCCTCGTTCACCCAACTCCGCCGCACTCGCCCCATTTTGGCTCCTTGTCGGGGCTCCTGGCGCCCTTTCTGAGGGCTCTCCAGACCTTATTGCGGCCGTCCTGGCGGCTTGTCGGAGTCCTTCTCGGCTCCAAAAACAATGGAGCGGCTATGTCTGCCCCCTCGGGGGCGTTCAATGAATACATAATCTCAAATCCGCACCCGTGCCCCGAATCACGACATTGAATGTTCGAATTTTCCTTGTTGGCAATGGCAGGTGCGCTTTGTCCAAAGGTCCGAAACGTGGATCTCCAGCAATCCTGGGGCCCCCCCAGGGTGCGCACTGGGACTTTTCCACAAGGCTTCCGGGAAGCACGTAGGAACCCGCGCTTCCAACGTGCCCTCAGATGGCCCCGGGGACCGTCCCGGGGATCTGTTGGGGTTCTCCCGAGGCGCCTTGGAGGCCCCGGGTCGGCCCCAAAACCCACGACCACGGAACGCACTTGGGCTTCTGCGTGATCTTTGCGCGCTCGCCTTCTCGACCGTCGGTGCGCGCAGACAGCCCAAGAGACTCCCGATGACCGCCCAAGAGGCTCCCCGAGACCCCAGGGGGCCCCACGATGGGCGCCCAAGAGGGGCCCAAGAGGGGGACCTCGCAGTGCAATTCCGAGCCCTCCGGCCGAAGGTGGCCCCCGAGACAGGCAGCAGGCCCCCAGGAGGCCCGCAATCCCAAAGGACACCCCCCCAGGAGGCGGCCCCAAGTGGCTCCCGGTCCACGGCCCATGCATGGCGAGGGAATGGGCCGAAGGCGACTAGGACGGTTGTGAGAAATTCACGTTCTATATGGCGATCAAGGGCAATGTCGATACGACGCTCAAGATCACGATGGCAGCGCGGACAACGCTGACGACGCGATGCTCACCAATATGTCGCCTTGCAAGATGCTGTCAAACAGATCCACGGAACCATGGCTACGCGACCGACGAGTGCGCATTATACATTTCCGAGGGGCCATTACAAGTCTACAGCGGCGGCTCAGTATTGGCAGTCAGTACTCCAGCAGCGCTCAGCACATCAATGACGGAAAACACAGTTGTGAGCACCGTAGCCCCCGTATGCTGATTTACACCGTTGTAAATTCTCCCGATGCGCACACGCCAGGCATGTAGTAATACTCAAGGTCCAGGACTACTGACGATCGCATTTTCCACACAGCCGATGTTCGACGTTTTTTCCCTACCTAGGCTCTGCCTAGAAGGGTTCTTACTGTGTTGGCTTAAAGGGGCCGGGCAGAGTTGCCCGCCCCAGGCGGTTCCCCCGGCATCCGCCCCACGGTTCCCCCAGTTACGTCCCCTTAGCTTAGCGTTGCTTATCTCATCTTAACTGAGCTTATTTCATATTAGCTTAGCTTAGCTTCATCTTACCTCAGGTTTATCTTAGCATAACTTACCTTCATCTTAGCTTCGTTGAGCGTTGAGCTTTAGCATCGCAGCGTATAGCATAGCATAGCATAGCGTACACAGCATAGCGCAGCACAGCATATCATAGCATAGCCCAGCATAGCATAGCATAGCATATCATAGCGTAGCATAGCGCAGCGCAGCGCAGCACAGCAGAGCCTAGCCTAGCATAGCACAGCAGCCAAGCAACGGCAAAGCAACAGCAGCGACAGCAAAGCAAACCACAAGCAACGCAAAGCAAAGCAAAGCAACAACAAATCAACGCAACAACAAAAGCAACAACAAAACCAAGGCAACGGAAAAGGCCAAGCATAGCATAGCATAGCGCAACATACCATAGCATAGCATAGACTAGCATAGCGCAGCTTAACATAGCATATCATAGCATAGCATAGCAAAGCTTAGTATAGCACAGCGCAGCATGACATAGCATAGCATAGCTTAGCATAACATAGCATAGCGCAGCATAGCATAGCATAGCATAGCATAGCGCAGCATAACCTGGCACAGCATAGCATAGCATAGCATAGCAACTAATGCTGCTTTCCTAGGGGCTCCAACTTCTAGGTAGGGTCGCACTGGGGTAATTTTAGATAGGGATTGGGATGCATGTGGACTAGTCGTACTTGCCGTTGTTGCCTGTTTTTGCGTACTTTGTGACTGGCACGCTCACTCAACAATACATGTTTCATCTGTTCTTCCACCTCACTTTCATCTTCAACAAAACGTGCCTCTTAAGACACTCATCTCCTACCTGATTGCTGTCGTCCGTGCACACTTGCGCGGCTTCTGTCGGGCATGGCTGCCTTCGTTTGTGTCGTAGTGTGTCTCTCCGAATATATCTTCGTTCTGTTCGCTTATCGGCACTGCGGCCTCGCGGCCTTAGTTTGAGCAGCGTGCAGCCATGATGCTGAAGAGATCGAGGAGAGGGGAGAAACGGATGAAGACGAGTATGGATAGGAGGAGGAGGATAACGAAGAGGAGGAGGAGGAAGAGGAGGAACAGAAGGCGGAAGAGGAGGCGGAAGAGGAGGAGTAGGAGGGACCATCAAGGATAATTCTGAAGAGGGATGGTGGGTGGACGAGTCCGGGGAGGCGGGGAGCTGTGCGAGGCATATACAAGGGGAGGTCAACGAGGACGAGGAGCATGTACGATGATGGTGATGATAGGAAGCTGAAGGTGCTGGTGATGCTGATAATACCGATGAGGATGATGACGATGCTGATGACGATGATGATGCCGATGCTGATGATGATGCTGATGCTGCTTATGATGACGACGATGCCGATGCCACTGACGATGACGATGATGATGCTGATGATGATGATGATGATGATGACGATGCTAATGCGGCTGATGATTCAGATGATGCTGACGAGGATGCTGATGCTGATGCTGCTGTTGCTAATGATGCTGTTGTTGATGATGCTGATGCTCATGCTGCTGCTGATGATGATGAGTATGATGATGCTGATGGTACGGATGCTGATTTTGATGACGATTTTGATAATGATGATGATGATGATGGTGCTGTTGTTGCTGCTGAGGATGATGGTGAGTACGATGATGATGATGATGCTGATGATGATGATAATGATGATGATGGTGCTGATGATGCTGCTGCTGCTGATAACGATGCTGCTGATGATGATGCTGATGCTGACGATGATGCTGCTACTGAGCACGATGACGACGGCGATGATGATGATGACGCTGATGATGATGATGATGATACTGATAATGATGATGATGATGATGATGATGATGATGATGATGATGATGATGATGATGATGATGATCATGATGATGCTGATGATGATGATGATGATGATGCGGTTGTTGTTGTCGCTGCTATTGCTGACGACGGAGATTGTGCTGATGATAATGTGGTTAATGATGATGAGGATTATGATGCTGCTGCTGCTGCTGATGATGATGATATTCATGGTGATGCTGCTGTTGATGATGATGATGATGATATTCATGGTGATGGTGATGCTGATGCTGATATTGATGATGATGAGGATGATGATGCTGATGCTCATGATGATGATGAATGATGGTGATGGTGCTGATGACGACGACGACGACGACGACGACGACGATGATGATGATGATGATGATGATGATGATGATGATGATGATGATGATGATGATGATGATGATGGTGATGGTGATGATGATGATACTGGTGGTGGTGATGGTGATGATGCTGCTGCTACTGATGATGATGATGATGATGATGATGATGATGATGATGATGATGATGATGATGATGATGATGAGTGGGCAGGTGGGTGATGATGATTGGAAGCACCGGGAGGAGCAGGGGAATGAGTAGGGAGGGGGGGCGCGGAGATGGAGGAGCAGGACAACGAGCAGCAGCAGGGGGAAGGGGGCGATGACAATGATATGGGCTCCAGTGACAGCAGGCACAGGACGGCCGAACACTACTGCCGTTGAGGAGAAGAAGCTCGCGCCACAGCCGCCGACACGGCCATCACATGATGATGAGGATAATCACGATAAGCGTCGGTTTGAAAGAAAACCGACCTGGCAGAGACAGGATGCTCGACCTCGGGTCGGGGGCCTTCTCCATAACTTGTCTCTCATCCCGAGTCTCCTTCTGACGGTCCCGAGCCCTGGGGAGGGCCCGGGAAGGCCGAGCAAGGTGGAGTGCCTCCAGGCCCCCTGTCCTTCATGCTGGGGGGGGGGCGACGAAGGGCCTGATCGCCCACTCGTGGCACGTGATGTTGACGCTCAGTCCACCGGTGGTCACGCCGGCCTGGATGCCGCCATTGGCCTCGACGACGCCCGACAGCTCGCGGAGCTGCTTGGTGATGCACCACGTCTGCTGCTCGGTCGCTTCCACTATGCGCAGGCCTTAGTGCCCGGCCCTCGCTCCTCCCCCCCTCCCTGTCCTCCTTCTCCTCGCCCTCCTCCTCGTGTTCCTTGTTCTTATTCTTCTCCCCCTCCGTTCCTACCGTGGGGGCGGCCAGGAGGGTATACTGGTATACGGGTGTCCCCTCCTGGTCGCCCGTACCCCTCCCTCCCTCCCTCCCTCTTCTCCTCCTCCTGCCCCTAGTCTTGCTCCTGCCCCTGCTGCTGATACTGCTCCCCCTCCTCTCCCTCTCCCTCCGCCCCTCCTCCCCCTCTCCCTCCCCCTTCTCTCTCCTGCCTCCTACCCTCTTCCCTTGTTCCCCGCCTCCCTGTTCCGCCTCCTCCTTCCTGCTCCCCGCCGCACCTCTCCCTCCTCCTCCTCCTCCCTGTTCTTCCCTTCTCTCCCCATTGTTCCATCCGCCCCTCCTCTTCCTATTCCTCTTCCCTTTACCCCTTCCTCTTCCTCTTCCTCTTCCTCTTCCTTTTCCTCTTCCTCTTCTTCCTCCTCTTCATCTTCCTCTTGTTCTTCCTCTTCCTCTTCTTCTTCCTCTTCCTCCTCCTGTTGTATGATCCAGCGGATTTGTCTGTCGGTGGGCATAACCTTCGGCGCGACAGTGCCCGCGCGTCGCGTCCCGAGGGGCATGTCCGCGACGCGAACGACGCCGCAACCGATGAACGTTCGCGCGGGGTGCTTCGCTTTGCGCGCGCCCCCAGCGCCGCCCTTGCTGCCTGTCCTGTTGCGTGCGGCGCCTCGCTGGAGATCGCGCGGCACATGGTCAGCGCGCAGAGTCGCACCGCGCCGCGCCGCGCCGCGCGGGCGCGCGCGTGTCCGGTGCACCGCAGCTGGCCACGCGTGGCGCAAAGTGGGCGCGACATGGGAGTCGCGCGTTGCAGGGGCAGGGGCGCATCGCATCGCGTGGAGGCTGCGAGATCGTCTGCGCCGCAGGCATCACATTGTTGCAATGAGGCGCGGCGCGCGGCGAGCACGCTGTCAGCGCCGCGCCGCCGGTCGCGCGTTCGACGCACCGTCGCGCGTTGCCCCGCCACCCTGCCCACGGGCGTTGCACCCAGGCGGCACTGTCGATCGCGCGGTGAGGGCGGCCCCCCCGCACCCGACGTTGCGGGTGCGACTTCCGCGTGGCGGGCGCCAGAAGCGCGCAGTTCCGTGGGAAGGCTAAGGGAGGGAGGAGCCCGCTCGGAGGCCGCCGCGCACTTCGCGGGCGCGCGCCGCCGCGACCTCTCCTTGCCCAACCTCCGGGTCGAAGCCAGCGCGGAGGCCTCTGTGCAGCGCCGCCGGGGTCAGCCCGACCCACTGCGTGCCAGCGGCCAGCGCGGCCGCCGCCTCCTCCGCCTGGGGTAAATCCTCGGGCCTCGGGGCGTTACAGCCGTCACGCGCCACTGAAGCGCCGCATCGACGGCGCTGGACCTGCTCGGCGCGCCGCGCCGTCAGGTACCCCGGGAGGTGCATCTGGTACCAGGCCCGGATGGCCGCCGGCAGGGCTTGTCTCCGCGCAACCACGCCCGCCGCCGCGTGCATGCCCCGCGGGGGGTGCAGTACAGCCTCGCGGGCGCGCCAAGCCAAGCGGCCTCTGGGCTGCGAGGCGCCTCCGCCAAATACGAGCGGGCACAGCGCTTCCAAAAGGGCTTGTTTTTTTTGCGTGCGCCGGCTCCTCGCGCAGGCCCGCGCACCCAACGTCGCCAGCGAGCCCAGGGCTGCCAGGTGCCGCTGGGCGCTAGGCTGTGTCGATCCACGTGGAAAGATCCCCCGCCGCCAACGCCGCGACCCTCGCTGGTTGGTTGGCCGTGCGGCGGTGCTGCTTCGATCCGGGCGAGGAAGCCCAGTGCCGCCCGCAGGGTTGTTGTTCCAAGGCGACGCGGATAGCCGAAGTCCCAGGGCGGCAGGATACGCGGCATCGGCTGGGCCAGGTCCAGCAGCCGCATCGCCCAGCGGTCATGCGCGCTGTTGAAGCGCTCTTCTCAGTCGGGGCGGGGCAAGCACGCGCGGGGCTTGACGCGGGCGGGTAAGGCCGGCAGGGCGACGTCTGCCGGAAGGTTGAAGAACTCGATGGCCGTGAGTACGCTGGTACGGGCTTGCTCAATCCTGCCTTCCACGTGCTTCAAGACGGGTGCGAGGCGCGCGTGCTCGTCGAGAGGGATGCCCAGGTAGTCGTGGGTCTTCGAAAGCATGGCCTTGCCCTGCGGCCTGCGGGTGAAGAGCCATTTCGCCACACACTCCGCCCGTCTGGAGGACCTCCGTTCCTCGTCGCCGTCGTCGTCGCCGTCGTTGTCGTCGTCGTCGTCGTCGTCCTCCTCCTCCTCCTCCCATGTATATTTCCATTTCCGTTGTCATTTTTCCTCTTCCGCCACCTCTTCTGCTTCTTCTTCTTCTTCTTCCTCCTCCTCCTCCTCCTCCTCCTCCTCGTAAACTCAGGTGGATCCGATGATAGGCCAGACCGCGACAGAGGCAAAACCCATCGCGACACGATCAACTTATCGAGTTGGGCCATCCAAGCGGTTGGAGAAGAAGGGGAGGGGGGACGAGACGGATGATAGGACGGGCAGGAGGTAGTCACCATTGCCATAGTCGCTAGTTGCCGTCGTCTCCTCCTTGTGCTGCTGCTGCTGTTCATGCGTCTCCATGCTGCTGCTGATCGCCGACCGCTGCGGGCATCGGTGCCCATGGCAGGCGATGCCCTGCCTCTCCTTCGCGGGTGTGATTTTTTTCCCGCTCAGAGGCTCATGTAGTCTTCCGGCATTCGCTTTCGACCGTTCCGAAGGGCGCTCCCGCCTCAGCGCCTGCCGGACCCCTGCCCACCTTTGCCACGACCCAATCTGAATCCGCCTCTTCTCGCTCCCCTGCTGCTGTCCAGTGCGGGCGCCGGCAGCTGTGCCACCGCCTCTAGAGAAGGTCTCCAGCCATCCCCATACCGAACGATGTGCCCGCGGCACTCGTCGTCGTCATCGTCGTCGCCGCCGCCGCCGCGGCCACCGCCGTCATTGCCGCCGCCGTCGTAACCGTCGTAACCGTCGCCGTCGTCCTCGTCGTCGTCGTCGTCGTCGTCGTCGTCGTCGTCGTCGTCGTTGTTGTCGTCGTCTTCGTCGTCTTCGTCGTCTTCGTCGTCTTCGTCGGCTTGTCGTCGCCGTCCTCCTGCTCCTCCTCGTCGTCCTCCTTGGCTCTCGCCTTACGTATTGTCCTTTCCCCCCCTGTTCTCCTCGTGCCCCTCATCTATTCTTTCGTTTGATCCCTGGTTTCCTCGCGCTGCAAATGCCGTTCACGGGTCATCGTCGCATTCTGCATTCGATACCTGGATTGACGAATTCGGAAAGATTGAGCGCAATGGAAAGCGCGAGCGCACCTTTCTCGTCTCTTTCCTTCTCTCCGTTCTCTCCGTCTCCTCTTCCTCCTCCTCCTCCTCGTCGTCGTTGAGGAAATCATCCGCAGACGCACGATCGCGGGGCGCTGAGAACACGGGCATAGGAACAGCCCGCACACCCCATGCCGCGAAAGCATACCAGAAACATGCCAGAAGCCCGCAGACGAGAGCCGTGCGGTCTTAGAGCCGAGGTTGCAACGGGAGGAGGGGCAGGATAATGACGAAGGGGACGGGGGTAGAAGGACGAGGAGGAGCAGGAGGGTAGGATGATGGGAGGATGAGGACGAGGAGGACGAGGAGGAGGAGGAGGAGGATGAGCAGGAGGAGGAGGAGGAGGAGGAGCAGGACACCCTACGAGGTTGAGGAGGAGGAGGAGGAGCAGGAGGAGGAGGATGATGAGGAGGAAGCGCTCGGCGGAATGCCGAGCATCATCCGAGGGTTTCGTGGGCGGCGGGGGGAGTGCGGGTTTGGTGGTGGTCGAGGGCTTTCAAACAATGCTGGTAAGGTTTCTGGCTCCCAGGGGGAGAATAATAACGCATAAGGTCAGTTGATGGAGGAGTAGGGGATGAGGTCGGCTGGGGGGGACGACGAGGAGGAGCAGGAGTGATAGCACCCCGCGAGGAGAACAGGAGGAGGATGAAGAGGATGAGGATGATGATGATGATGATGCTGATGATGCTGATGATGATGCTGATGATGAGGATGATGATGATGAGGAGCAGGAGCAGGGGCAGGAACATGAGAAGGTGGAGGAAGAGGATGAAGAGGAGGAGCAGGAGCAGGAGGGGTCGATAACTACGAGGGTGAGGGGGATGAGGAGGAGGATGAGGAGGAGCGGGAGCAGGAACAGGAGCAGGAGCAGGAGCAGGAGGAGAAGGATGATGCTGATGATGATGCTGATGCTGATGATGATGAGGAGGGGGAGGAGGAGGAGGAGGAGGAGGAGGAGGAGGAGGAGGAGGAGGAGGAGGAGGAGGAGGAGCAGGAAGTGTAGACGTCTATGAGGATGGGGAGGATGAGGAGGGGGAGGAGGCGCTCGGCGGAATGCCGAGCATCATCGGAGGCTTTCGGGGGCGTGGGGGTTGAGTGCGGGTTTGGTAGTGGTCGAGGGCATTCAAAGACTTCGGGGACGTTGCACATTGTTTTCGGACGTTTCGGGCGTCCAGCGGGAGAAGAGCAATGCATGAGGTCCGTAGTCGGAGATGAGGCTGGCTGGGGGACAGGAGGAAGAGGAGGCGGATAGTAAACATGATGAGGGGATGTGGCTAGTTGGGGTTACGTAGAATCGAGACTCCTCTCCCGACGTGCGACGCATAGCAGTGAGAGTTTAGGAGTATCAGGAGGAGGAAGGAATAACTACATCCAGACACCACATGAGACTGCATTCTAGGTTGTAGATGTGGAAAGGCCAAGCACAGAGAGCATCGAACGACAGGGAGACACGAGCAGCAAGGCTCTGCTCAGAATGGTGGCATTATGACATTGGGCGGCTCTCTTATGCAGCCATCATGCAAGCGGCTGGCTCTCTCGCATGAGTCGATCTCTCCGTCAATCATGCTTATCAAAGAAGCGGTTGACTTCAAATCCGCCGAGCTCCGCTTGCCGGGGGTGAGAAGGCATATGAGATGATGGGCTGTCCCCCTGGGGTCCGCACTCCCGTTAGAGTAGGGGGCGGGGGGGGGCAGGCGAGCTCGTCAACGCACCTCCAAGGCGCTGGGAGCCTCCAAAGGATCCACCACCCGTGGCCACCGAAATGCCCAAGGTGCCTTCGAAGATGGCTCAAGGAGAGCTCCACCACGCGAGAGAGGCCTCGAGAACATCCCAGATGGATTCAAGACGACCCAAGAGACCGCCAAGACGCCCCACGAGGCCACCGAGAGAACCCCCAGAGGGCTTCAAGAGGCATCAATCATGGAGTCTCTTCAGGTTTTAACATCTATTGGCGTTCTCGCCTTTTCGGGCTACTGCAAGCCCTAGGCGGCCCGCGGGTCTCCCCCAGACCGGCCCTAGAAATCCCAAAGAGGGCCTGGAGACGGCCCAAGAGGGCCCCAAGACGACTCTGAAAGCTCTCAAGACACGCAACGCAGCCTTTAACAGATTCCCAAGAAATGCCCACGAGGGGGAACCCACAGGGGCCCCAAGGAGTCCTCCTCTACAAGATCGCCCCCACGACCCACAACATGTCCCCAAAGGGCCCCCAAGAAACCTCCAGACGGGTTTTTAAACAACCCATGATCCTTGAAAAGGCTCCGACGAGGCCACCTCTGGGGCTTCCAAGAAGCCCACAAGAAGCTCTGGAACAGACGCAGAGAAAGAGGAGGACACATACAACAAATAACATGTACGACATCGGAAGCCGCACCTGGGGGTCGGCGGAATGGTGAGAAGCACTTGTACAACACCACAACGAAAGGGACAAGCGTCAACGTCGATGCATGAAGCCTGATACAAGTCAGAACTCTAAATGAGGCTCCAGCTGTACATTATGCACAAGACGGAACAGTGCGATGCCAGCGCGTGGACCGCAAACAGTGGCGGTGCAATCTATGGGGTGCAGCCTGCGCGGTGCACTTGAGGTTGCCCGCATCCGCGCGTGACCACCTCCACTGCTCGTACAAACATCCCCCCCACCCACCCGCAACTTGCTGGCAAAACTCAAACGGGCGGCGGCAGTGATGATGACGACTACGATGTGCATGACGACGCTGGGACGATACCGCAGACGACGATGGTTATGGTGATGGAGTGCTGATGGGTAAAAGTAGTGCATGTGGCAATGATGGCATGTGTGATGCGATTGACGACGGTGTTGGTAAGGGCGATGGGGAAGTGCCCGCTCGCAGACATTCGACGAGGGCGACGACACCGACGATGACGATGATGGCGTCGGAGGTCATAATGACGACGATGGTGATGATGATGGCGATGGCACTGATGACGTTGGCGATGGTGATAACGGGAATGCGCGTGCACAAATTCGGATTTTCCTGCCAATATTGTTTGAACACCAATGGGGATTCCGTGGGTGTTTGAACACTTTGCCAAAACCAAGCGGCTTCAGACAGGGCCCGTAAGGGGGGGTGCATAGGGAACCATAAGAAGCCAAACGGCCACCAGAGCAAGTGCCACAGGTGTGGCCAGTAGGGGCAGGAGGAAGCCATAGGACGCCAAGCGGCCACAGAAGAAAATGCCACTGACAGAGCCGATTCTGTAGAAACCACGTAGTACCCCCTCACTGCAAGCACTGTCTGGGCGGTAGAAGCCTCCAATCAAGGACGCTTCCGAGCATGCCAAAAACTGTCACTAAACTTCCAATTCCGCGATGCAATTGACAGTGCTCCACACACTGTCAACACACGAGAGCGAGAGAGAGAGAGAGAGAGAGAGCTCGTGGAGAGGTTTTTGCCTGATGTGCAAGAAGGGGTGCAGGAATAGCAGGAAGATGCGCAGATGAGGCATCTGTAGCAATAGGGAAGCAAGGGTAGCGAAGAGGAGATGGAAGTCATGCACTACTGCCAGTCTAGACTGATGCCCTCACTGTTCCCAGCCAGTCCTGGCCAGGGGGGGTGGAATAGATTGAAGAGAATGCTCCTTCTCCTCCCTTCTCCTCCTCCTCCTCCTCCTTCTCCCTCCTCCTCTTCTCCCTTCTTTCCTCCCTCCCCTCTCGGCCAATCGCGGGGATGGCGCCCCCGCCGGCTCTCTGGGGGCCGCCCAGAGGGAGACCGTTGAGGTCCAGTGCGCCCCGGGCCAACCTCGTCTTGAGGCAGGCCCCTGGTTGTGACGCTGGCCGACGGCTGCCGGTGCGTGAGGCAGCAAGGGCTGCCCAGCGAGGGCAGGGAGAGGAAAGGAGAGGGGCGGCCTGGGGCGGGGGCGGTCGGGTCGGTGGTGATAGTGGTAGTGGTGGTGGTCATGGCACCGTAGTGCTGATCGTGGTCGTGGTCAGCGGTTGTGCTGGCCGCGGTCGTGGTCGTAGTGCTGGTCGGCGGTGGTCGCGGTGGTGAATGTGCCAGCGCTGGTCGTGGTCGCGGCGTCGGTTGTCGTGGAGGTCGTCGTGTTCAGAGTCGTCGTCGTGGTGGCGGTGGCGGCAGTGATTGTCGTTCTGTTGGCGGTCGTGGTAACCTGGGTTCGTGGTTGTGGCCGCGGCCGGTTGTGGTCACTGTGCTGGCGGCGGTCGCAGTGGACCACACGGAGGCGGGGGGCTGCTCGCCTGGCGCCCGAATGCGCTTAGAGCATCTCAGCATTACCCATTTTGCGGGTTCTGCTGATCTGCCGCCAGAGGCTGCCCAACAGCTCGGAGCGCTCGCCGTCGTCTCGGTCGGCTCCGTAACTGCGGACGAAGCTGGCGGCTTCGTCGCTGGGCCGGCCCCCTGTCTCGAAGACGAGGGGGACCAACTCGCCCCCGGGCGGGGGGTACCGCTCCCGCTTCTGTTCCACTATCTGGGCGGCCGCCAAGCCGTCTGTCTGCCCGGGCACCCCTGCGTGGAGCGCAGGTTGAGTGTACGCAGGTGATTGCCCAGTCGACGTAGACATGGCGCCAGTTGGCCGGGACGTGGCCCTCCCTCCCTCCCTTCCTCCCTCCTTCTCCTCCTCCTCCTGCTCCTCCTCCTCCTGCTCCTCCTCCTCCTCCTCCTCCTCCTCCTCCTCCTCCTCCTCCTCCTCCTCTCTCCTCTGCTTACTTATCCTCCTTCTCATGCTGCTGCTCCCCACGTCCACCTCCCGCTGGCCTCCGCACTCCTCTGCCCCATTGCCCGATAGGCTTCTAGAGGAGCCTCTCCTCGGGGCTTCTGGGTCAGACGGGCGGCCCTCTGAAAGGCCAGGGGTGCCCCCTTCTTGGGCGTTGCTTCACGGATGGGTGCGATCACTGGGGGGGACAAACGTATACATTCCGCCCACATCTCGTGTGGCAGAACGCATGCTCCACAATCCCCTGGTCTCGATAAATGGAAGGGGGGGAGAGACGTATACCTTTCGTGCACCGTGTGGGCCCCATGGGGCCCCTGTAGGGCCCCTTCAGGGCTCGCAAGGGGCTCCTTTTGGGGCCCCTTGTGGGTGGTCCCCATGGGGCTCCTTTTAAGGCCCGTTCAGGGCCCACAAGGGGGAGCCCTTTAGGGCCCCTTTTGGGCGCCTTGAGGGCTCCTTTGGGGCGCCTTCAGGCCCCTGCAGGGCCCACAGGGGGCACTTTAGGGTCCCGTTTGGACCCCTTCAGGGCCCTTTCAGGGGTCTCTTTAGGTCTCCTTTTGGGCTCCATTGATGCTCCAGTTTATCGCCTCCCATTGCGCAGCCCCCGACCTTCGAGGGCCAACCCCTCGCCGACCCTGGAGCAGCAACCATACATCTGGTGTCGCCGTTCCCTCGAGTTCTACCAAGGTGGCCCCTGACTCACCAGCATTAGCCACGATAAGTCTGTACACCCCCCCAATAGGGGGTAACTAATTATTTGTCGGCGGCCTTACTGAAGGACCGGGGTCCCAACAATAGGGGCTACCTGATTATTTTCTTCCGCGGCACCCGCCGCGCAACAACGACGACAAGAGCTACGGCTACGATTGCGACTACCATTGAGACTGCGACTGCGAATCAGGTTTTTGGACAAGTCCCATTCACCACCGAGTGAAAAGGGGGGATCAAGACTAAAGACGACTCCTGAGGCTCATTGAACATGGCGAACCAGAACTCTGCAGCCTTGTCGACGAAAGCCCCCGGGAGGCCCCGCAAGGGCGAAAGCAAGGGGAGAGCACCGGTACCGGCACATGTGCTTCTCTCCCCACCGTGCTCCCCCTCCCCACGAGCGACGAAGGTCTCCACATCCGCGCCGTCGCGGTCTGGATCCTGGTGCGCGATCCCGGGGATACGTGGTCGCACGGATGCGCTCCTCGCGGGGCACCCGCGAACAGAACGCCCCATATCCACGGGGTCGCGGCTCAAGGGCCCAACCTGCGAGGCCGCGGATACGGATACGTTTTCGCCATCGTCCTTTTCAATATGGTTATTTATGCTTTCCTACTCCTCGTCATTGTAATCGCAGTCGTCGTCGTCTTCCTCCTCACCGCATGCATGACCTTCTCCCATGATCATTTTCCTTCCTTCTATTATACTGTTTCTCATCCTCATCCTCCTCCTTCTCCTCCCTTCATCCTTCCTCTCCCGCCTCTCTGCAGCACGGTGTTTTTTTTATAGTGTGAGGTGTCGAAACAAGGCACACTACTCTAAGTGGGCATGCAAGCCACGTGCCCACCCTCACCCGAAGATGCCAAGGCTACCTCCACCTGCTCCATCCCAGCTGCTCGTCGTCCTCCTGCCTCTCCTGCTCCTCGTCCTCGTCTTCGTCCTTTCCTCCTCCTCCTCCTCCTCCATCTCCTCCCCTTCCTTCTCTTCGTCCATTTCCTCCTCCTCCTCCTCATCCTCCCCCTTCCCCCTCGTTCCTCGTTTCTTGTCCTCCTTGTCTTCCTCCTCCTGCTGTTGCTCCTCCTGACCCCTCTCCTCCACTCCATTCCTCCTCCCTTCTTTCTCCCTCCGTTCTCAACGTAGCCCCCTCCTGCCGCGCCACCAAGCGTGTCGCTCGGGCCAATCGTTTCGCGTGAGACTTTTGTCGCCGCTTGCGATTTTAAAACTTTCTGTTTCCAATCAGCTGCACGGATGAAGGGCGTGCCACTTTCATCATGGGGCTCTCCTCTCGGCGCCGCGCACACAGTCCCAAACAGTCTAGCACTTTTTGGTTCCTGCGCAATTTTGGGAGGAGAAGGGGGACATCTGCGGGGAATGACAGCGCGACGAACACTCGAAGCGACTCTCCAGTGAAGCACTGCCCCAGACAGGCTCGGAAGAAACGCAAGACTGCCGATCAGTAAATCTGAGCCCGAGCTCCGTGCACAACCACGTAAACTTTAAAGCCTTTGCGAGTCAAACGGCAACGAGCGGCGAGATGCTTGCGCTGTCAGGGGAAAAGGGTTCAACAGTTCTGCCTCAAGGCCAAGGTGCGGCCTCAAAACACGGATGGACGGGCCGCGCACGCACACTACTTCACACGCACATTGAAGACAAGAAGCGGCTCAAAACCTGGATCCGGACATCCAAAACCGAGGCGACCCACAGCCAAGGCGAAGTGAGACGCCCACGATAGTCGCTGAGCTAGGCAGCAGCGCGATAGAGAAACAAGGCAAGACCAAAGAGGAGGGCAAGACGACGAAAGGAAGGAAGACCCCGACAGCAACCCCCCACAAGGCATGCTGCCGCCCTGCCCCCCCCCCGGCAAGTGCCAGTTGGGTGGAGGGGAGGAGGAGCTTGCAGAGGAGGCAGAGAGAGGGCCAGCCCCAGCAGGGTCCGCCTCCGCCTCCTCCTCCTCCTCCTCCTCCTCCTCCTCCTCGTGGAGGAAAGGGCGGGAGGAGAAGGAGGAAAGTGGGACGCTCCAGAGCCTGCAGCTCTGCGTGCCGAGCGGCGCGAGACGAGCCTGGAGATGCATCCCGCCAGGCATGCACATGCCGCGGAACTGTACTATGCAGTACATGCATATGCTTACCGACGTGCACCAGCGTCATCGCAAATCGCGCGACCACCACGTCTCCTGGGGTGGCTCCACGGGTCGCCTGCACAAGCAGAGCCAACAACATGCCGCCATCACAATCTGCCTATGAAAGCTCGCCTGCCGAGCCGCTGGACATCTACTGGGGCCTGGATCGAACGAGCCTAGGGCGGAAGGCCGCCTGTGCGGCATCGAGAATCGGCCACGCTGTCGGGACAGCCTTAACATCACCAAGGAGGAGGGGGAGCAAGAAAAGGAGAAAGAGGAGGGTTGGGAGAGGAAAAAAGGAAGAACTGCCCAAATTTCTACCTCGCGTCGGAACTTAGCAGACCTTGCAACAGTGCGCGGCTGGACGTGTGTCGTAAACCCGCCAGGGATGCAGTTAGGCACCGGTGGTTTCCGCGCGAAGTCTGCACGCCCAGCGGTGCGCGAGAGAGGGGACACTGCACCACTGCACCAGGCCCCGGCCACCCTGGAAAGAAAACAGCGACCGCGTGAGACAGTCGGCGGGGAGTCCGCCGCATGGGCATCATAAAAAAAGGAGGAGGGGGAGCCGATTCAAGAACGATGCTGTAAACGAGTCAACGGTACGAGGCCTTTTCACGTCCGTCTGACTGAAATGCTGGAGCTTCGGGTGGTCAAGCGCGGTCGCCCGAACGTAGCCACGGAATGCGTCCGGCGCGTCGGCGCACAGTTTTCCGTGCCGCCACGCATTGTGTGTCCGAAACAAAGCATTCACGCCAACGGCATGGAGGGCAATTGCTGCCGCCGCGGCCCTCTCACCCCTGCAGTGTTCAGGGGCGGCGGCTCGTTTTCAAAATGAGGCTCTCCTGCTGTCACCGCCTTCGCTCGTCTTAAACGCATCAAGCAGTCACGCGGATGGAGGGCGGTTCCTGTAAACACGGGACAGTCGCCTGAAACTTCCGCAACATACCACACGGGTGGTGGGCGTTTCCTTTCAAATGGTCCTTTCGGGTGGGGCCTCGTTATTTTCCTGCCAGAATTATACAGCTGTGCGGCAATTGCACGGATGTTTTTTTTGTTTTTGTCCGACTCGCGCTGACCGAGCGTGACGCAGCAGGAAGCCGCGCCCATAGCGCCGAGGCGCCGAGCCCAGGTCAGCTTTGAACTGAGGCTGTCGCTGGGCACACTTCCTTGCACCGTGTGACCTCGTCTTGCCGCAGTGCTTACAGCCCGAGGTGCTGAAGGCCCGCTGAATGGTGGGCCCATGTGATGCTCATCTTCCAACGAGGGCACTTCGCGCACTGACGAAGCACGACTGTGGGGACTAGTGAGGGGACTTCGGGCGGGAGGATCTCCTCCTCCTCCTCTTCCTCCTCCCCGGTCTCCTCGTCCTCCTTCTCCCCTTTATCCTCGGCCTCCTCTAGCTCCACATCCATCACATTCTCCCGATCCTCCTCCTCCTCCTCCTCCTCCTCCTCCTCCTCTTCCTCCTTCTCCAGCTCCACATCCGCGGCATTCTCCCCATCCTCCTTCTCCTCCTTCCTTCCCTCTTCAGCTTTCCTTCGCCACCTCGGCCTCTCCCTACCCCCCTTCCTCCTCCTCCTCCTCCTCTCCTCCTCCTCTTCCTCCTCTTCCTCCCACGAGGCAAGGACTTACCCTACCCTGCACACGCACACCCACTAAGAAGGACCACCCTTTTACGATCTTTTACGCACCCACCGCGGCCAGCACCCGAGTTACGCGGGCATGTCCGAAGCAGCCACGCACGCTGTCAGCGCGCTGCAAGCTGGCGTCGGGGTGTCCGGCGGGGGCTCCACGGATGGCCCCCATGCGGGCTCTTAAGGCCCCACCGCGGGACCCTGCGCCCCCATTGTCCTTGATCCTTAGTGTTGCTCCTCGTCTCCCTTTTCCTTCTCATTCTCCGCCCTCTTCCCCACCAAGTCCTCCTCGTCTTGCTCTTCCTCCTCGTCCTCCGCCTCCGTCCAAATTCCTTGTATGCAATTCCTCCCTGTCGCACCCCTGGTCGTGTCAGTAGGCCGTGCTGGGCGTTTCCAGCAGCTTCAAGGATGGAGGGCGGGCAATTTTCAAATGGAGTTTGCCTTGGCGCCGCGCGCACTCGTCTTAACAATCTGCAGCAGTTTTAAAGACGCAGGGCGGATCCCCAGCGCCGCCCAAAGTCGTGTTGAAGGGTTGCAGCAACTTCCAGGATGGAGGCCGGCTGCTTTTCAACACGTGGCCCAGCGCCGCGCACACTCGTTTTCAAAGTCGGCAGCAATTTTAGTGGGTTCGCAAGGCTGGAATCCCAGGAGAAACGTGCTGGTGGTGTTCTGGCACAGTTCAGGACCGTCAGGAGGCAACCGTCACCTTGATTCGCGGCGGTGAAATCCAAGGAATGGTGATTCGGCACGATCTATGATTTTCACATTTTTTTTCGACATTTAATGGTGTTCGAATCTCCTTCGCTGTATCATGTGAAGCTGTTTGTTTAACTTGCTTCTTTGGTCCTGGCGAAAAAACTTCCCATTCATGAGGTCTGGGGGGATGAAATCCTTCTTTTTCCTGAATTGTTCGGCGGTTGGGTTTAAATGGGCCACTTCCTGCAACGAAATCAAACTCTTGTGGGGACCTGTGAACAGGGAACTCGTAGGGAAAGCTTATTGCAACATCTCGGGTGCGCCCTCGACTTGCGCAGACTTTTCTCCTCCTCCAGCGGCCCTGGCCCTGGTACAACCTTGGAGCGGGTGGCCACCGGGGCCCAGCGTGTACAGTGGGGGCCCGACCACCAGAAACCTTCCACAAGAAGCCCAACCCTGAGACCCCAGGACGTCCGTCGAGTTTTGGTGTGGGAGCGCCGCCCTGTCCGTAGCAAAACCATCACAACCCAGGAAGCCCAGGGAACCCTGGAAGCGAGCAGGGTGCTTCTTTAGAGGCCTCCTAGATGGGGTCGGAGTAGATGGGGTCGGTGGATCGCACCGTATCGCCGATACATCGGCGATGCATCGGCAATGCATCGGCGATGCATCGGCGATGCACCGGCGATGCATCGTCGACGTCGTCGCTTCATCGGCGACGCCGGCGCGAAGAACATCGGGCCCCGCATCGAGCCGCATCGCCGATGCATCGGCGATGCGACGCGAGCCTCCGACCCCATCTACTCGGACCCCATCTGGGAGGCCTAGCTTCTTGGCGTGGGGCCTCCCATGAGAGCAGGTCAGTTCCGGGCTGCGACTCGACCTCGTGACTGGCACGGAGAGCGCCCGCCCGCTCGGAATGCGCCTCTGGCCTGGGGCCGCCGTCGGGCCCGCACCTGGCCTGCACGGGCCGCCGAGCCGGGCCGTGACCAAGCCCAGGCCTGGCCTCCTCCCTCCTCCCTCCTCCCTCCTCCCTCCTCCTCCTCCTCCTCCTCCTCCTCCTCCTCCTGCTTCCTCCTCCTCCTCCTGCTCATCCTCCTCCCCTCCCGAACCTCCTCCTCCTCCTCCTCCCTCCTCTCCCTCCTCCTCTCCTCCTTCTCCTCTCCTCCTCCTTCTCCTCCTCCTCCTCCTCCTCCTCCTCCTCCTCCTCTCCCTCCTCCTCCTCCATCTCCTCCTCCCCCTCCTCCTCCTCCTCCTCCTCCTCCTCCTCCTCCTCCTCCTCCTCCTCCCTTTCGCGGCCCGCTCCTCGTCGAGCGCCACCGCCACCATCCCGCGCGCGGCGCCCCGCGCCGTCTTGGCTGCCTGGGCGCGGACTGCTGCCGCGACGGGCCCCCCCGACGGCTAGCGGCGCCGCTCGGCGTCGGCGGGCCGAGGTCGTCGACGGCGGCGTCGGCGGCGTCACCACCGACGGCGATGGAGCCTGAAGACGAAGCTACGACGAGGATCACATCGGATGAGGATAAATCGAGAATCGCTGAGATCTGGCGGAGATCCAGGCGTTCCGGGACGCTCTGAGAGCGTTCCGGAGCGCTCTGGAACGGATTCGTCCTCGCCCCAGCCCCGTCGGAAGCCTGGTCGAGGCCTGGCCCAGTCTGAAGCCCCGTCCGAAGCCTCGTCCGAGGCCTAGCCCCGTCCGAGTGAGGAGGAGGAGGAGGAGGAGGAGGAGGAGGAGGAGGAGGAGGAGGAGGAGGAGGAGGAGGAGGAGGAGGAGCAGGAGCAGGAGCAGGAGGAGGATTTTTATTCTCGTCCTGGCCCCGTCCGGGGCCTGGCCGAGGCCGGGAGGCTCACAGAGGCTCGAGCGGCTGGGCCGGCGGAGGCTCTCAGAGAGGCCTGCCAATGCTGCTGGGCGCTGTTGTGCTTCTTGGGGGGCCTCTGGGAGGCAAGCCTCCCGTGGCATGCTGGGGAGGATCCACCTGCCTCCCTTCCTCCTCCCTCCCTCCCTCCCTCCCTTCCTCCTCCCTCCCTCCCTCCCTCCCTCCCTCTCCCTCCCTCCCTCCACAGTTTCACAATGTGAATACTGCTCTCCCTCTTCCCCTGATGACGGTTTGAAAGTGTCCGACCCCCCCCCCGCGTACATCTTTTTCACACACAGGTTTCCCCGGAGTTGGGTTTTCGCCTGCATTTTCTTTCAAAATGCTGCTCTCGCTGAGGCGCTGGCCTCATTTTCGGGCCCCGCTCGTTCCGAATCGTGCTCCCGCTGCAGCGCTGGCCTCATTTCCGTGCTTCCGCTTGTTCCGAATCGTGCTCCCGCTGCAGCGCTGGCCTCATTTCCGCGCTTCCGCTCGTTTCGACTCGTGCTCCCGCTGCAGCGCTGGCGTCATTTCCCGTGCCATGCCACGGCGTGCAATGCAATGCTAGGTTGATGCTACGCTTTGCGGTGCTCTTCTACGCTATGCCATGCCGTGCTCTACAATGCATCGCGTACCCTTTCGGGATCATTGCCCTGCTCGACATCCGCCTGTGCGAGTAGAGAGGGGATCTGCGCCATGGTAAGGGATGGGAGGAAGGGGTAGGATGTCAGATATGACGCGAGCGCACCTAGCGTGCCTCCCCTCCCCTCCCCTCCCCTCCCTCCCCTCCCTCCCCTCCCTCCCCTCCCCTCCCCTCCCCTCCCCTCCCCCCTCCCTCCCTCCCCTCCCTCCCCCCTCCCCTCCCCTCCCCTCCCCTCCCTCCCCTCCCCTCCCTCCCTCCCTCCCCCCTCCCTCCCTCCCTCCCCCTACCCCTTCCTCCCTCCCTCCCTCCCTCCCCCTCCCTCCTCCCCTCCTCCCTCCCCTCCCTCCCTTCCTCCTCCCTCCCTCCTCCTCCCTCCTCCTCCTCTCCTTCTCCTTCTCTTCTCCTTCTCTTCTCCCTCCTCCTCCTCCTCCTCCATCTCCTCCTCCTCCCTCCCTTCCTCCTCCCTCCCTCCCTCCCTCGGGAGGCAAGCCTCTCGTGGCCTGCTGGAGGCAAGCCTCCCGTGCCCACGAGTCTGGCCCGCAAAACGAGCAAACCGCTCGAGACACCCTCGCAATCTGGGCCCCCAGGGGTGCGAGCACCAGCGCCTCGCTCGAGGCGTCCTCCAAATCTGCTCCGAGAGCGGAGGATGCTGCGCACGCAAACAGGCACACCGCTGGAGGAGACATCCCTTCCATTTTGGCGCGCACGGAGGGGTGCAATACCCCCTGGCGGCTCCCTTGTCGCATCCAGCCGGATTCCCCGACGCTTGGCGTTGGGAAGACACCGCGCAACATCGATCTCCGAAAGGCACACCCAGAGATCCGATGTCGTGATTGTTTCAAAACGGGTTCCTGGGAAGTCTCGACCCATTCCCCAAGACCGGTTTCTCATCCCGAATCGTTTTTTGACGGTCCCGGGGCCCGGCGAGGGCCCCTTGGGCCCGACATTAGCGAAAAACCTCCGTCCTGTTTTTTTCAACACGTTGGATCTCTGGGCACCAACCCTGTGAGGCGATCCCCCCTCGAGGGCCCCCTCTGCGCGATCTGTCCCGCTGCCAGGGGCGTCTTCGGCGAACGCTATCGCCGAGGTTGGGGACAGCGTGGACTGAGCGGGCCGGTGGCGATCGATGTCGCACGCTATCTCTCCAACGCCAACACTCGCTGTCCTGGTCTGGACGCACCGCGAAATCCCCCTCCTCCTCCTCCACCTCCTCCTCCTCCTCCTCCTCCAGAGGTCCAGGGGGGGTGATTTCTCAGGCTCGCCGCGAAGAGAACGTGTCCCGCAAGTCTTTCGCGGGGGAGGCCGCTTGTCTGACCCCGTCCGCTCCGCGGCGCAGGCGGGCTGGCCTCGCGATGAACGCGGTGCGAGAAGCTGCCACCGCCGTTGGCGGTTTGGTCGTCGGTCGTTGTCGGCGTCGTCGTCGGCAGCTGCGCCGTTGGCGCCGTCGTCGCCGCTGACAGCAATGGATCTGGGGGGCGGGGGACGTGGAGGCAGGCAAGGAGGAAGGAGGGCGCGGAAACAAGGGAGGATGGGAAGAGGTGGAAGAAGGGAGGAGGGAGGCGGGGAGGAAGCATAAGCATCGCACGGCAAACTGAAGGGAGGAGACACCGCGCCGCACAAGCCTCTCTGCGGCTAATGGCGTCGCGCAGCACACGAGGGGGGAGATGGGGAGGAAGGACGGAGAAGAGAGTAGGGCGAAGAGGAAACGAGACTTGCAGGAGAAGAAAGGATGAGGATGAGATGGGGGGGATCGATGTAGGGATGACGTGGGGGGGAGGATGAGAAGGGGGTTTGGAACATGGCGTGCTGGTCAGCTAGTATAAGCCGGTGGTGGGGGAAGCAGAGAGCGAGAGGATGGGGGAGAAACAGGGGGACCAGCAGCGAGAACTTGGGCAGCTTGTTGAAGACAGTGTAGTCGATGGTGTCGTCGCATTCTCCGTAGTGGTCACTAAGGCCCCTTCTCCATTGTAGATCCACGGCTGGTTCCATTGGTAGAGGAGGCGGTTCTCGTTGTTGTCCTGGTGGCGTGGCGCTCTCCATGTTTCCAGTAGCGCGCTTCTGGTCCGAGATGTTGGCTGCCCAAACGCCTTGAGCCAGATGCTTGAGCCCAAATGGCTTCGGACGGCTGTCGCTCCTCCTCCTCCTCCTCCTCCTCCTTCTCCTCGTTCTCCTCCTCCTTCTCCTCCTCTTGCTCTTGCTCTCCTCCACCCCACTTCAGCTCCCCGAGCGGTGCCTGCCACTCCTTGGGCGTCCACGTGCGCAACTTCGGCAGCGAGTGGATGGCCCCTCGGCAGCTGGAAATGCGCGCCCGCCCTGCCGCCTCGCGTCCCGCTCCCGTAGCTCCTCGTCCTCCTCGTCCTCCTCGTCGTCCGCCTCCCCCCCCGTCCGTCTCCTCCTCGTTTCGATTCTGGTCCTCGTCCGCCGCGTCCTCCACCTCCTCGTCCTCCTCCATGCCGCGGCTGCTCCTCGTCTTCCTCCTCCTCCTCCTCCTCCTCCTCCTCCTCCTCCTCGTCCTCCTCGTCCTCCTCCTTCTCCTCGTCCTCCTCGTCCTCCTCCTCCTCGTCGTCGTCCTCCTCCTCGTCCTCCTGGTTTTCCTCCTTCCTCTTTCGCCCTTTACCAGTGCTTATTGCCCACAAGCGCCCATCCTCGCTCGATCGGCTCGACCCGACACGGCACAATGAGGGCCCTCGGCGCCCCTGCCAATGACGATGCGACGTGCACATGGCGTAACAAACATCTGCAGACAAGCGCGTTCGCCAACTCGCAAAACGTTCACTCGCAAATGGCCTGGATCCGCCGCGGGGTATCTACGATCCATGACCTCGAGGCAAAGATGTGCTCTTCGGGCGTTTGCGAACAAGCATTCTGCGAGTAGCGGAACGCGCTCCGTGAATTTGGCGAAGTGCACGCGCCCCAGCATCAATCCGCGCTGGTTTTTGACTGGGGCGGTGGGGGTGCCGCCACATGGTCCGCTGTGCAGACACGCCATCCCTTCGTGTCGGGCATTTCCGCCCAACTACACATGCACAGGAGGACGGGCAGAGGGAGGGAGACATGATAAGACGATGACATGGCCACGGCGTACGGACGGCACGTGCCACCCGGCAAGCGTCGCGCATCTGGCGCACGTGGTGCGTTCAACTCGCCATCCTCCCTGCGCAATCCGCCACCTCTGTCTCCTATTTCTCCACCTCTCAATCCCTCTCGCTATGCTCAACGTTCCCCCCTTCACCCTCGACCTGCTCCTCCTCCTTCGTTTTTCTTCTCGTCCTCCTCCTCCTCCTCCTCCTCCTCCTCCTCCCCGCCTTTCCTCCTCCTCCCTCCTCCGCCTCTCCATCCTGGAGGATGAGCAATCGGAGCAGGCTTAAGGAGGAGGATGGGGGGAAGACGGAATCCATTCCCCCCCCCCACCTCCTCCTCCTCCTCTTCTCCTCCTCCTCCTCCTCCTCCTCCTCCTGGACCTCTCTATGAATACGTGCTGACCAAAAACTCGAAGCGAATCCAGCCGTGGCGACGAGAAGCCTAGAGGAGGCCCAAAAACGTATGAACATGCCCCACTCAACCCCGATCTCTAGCTTCGAGCCCTCCACTTCTGCCTTCTCCTCCTCCTCTTCCTCCATCTTTAGCATTATGAAACATTCTTTCCTGTCGCGCCCCAAGATGTGTCGGTAGGGCGGGCTGGGCGTTTCGCCGGACACTCCACACTACTTATGCCCCTGATCATTGAAATGTGCAACGGCTTCATGGCTGGAGAAGGGGGTTGTCTTTAACATGGGGCCCTCGCCTGAGCGTCGCGTACATTCGTTTTTCAAGCTCTCCAGAGTTTGCAGTCGGTTCAACGATGGAGAACGGTTCCTTTTCAAAATGGAGATATTGCCTCATCTCTGCGCACGTCTGTCTTGAACAACCTGCAATAGTTATAAAGAAGGGGAGGTTGTAGCTAGCCGCGCGCATTCGCCTCAAACGTTCGCAATCGTTTCAATGGGTGGATGGATGGCGTTTTCAAAATGGGGCTCTCGCTTTAGCGTCATGCACGTTCTTCCTAACAATTTGCAGCATATTCGAGGATGGAGGACGGCTACTTTTCAACAGGAGACTCCCGCCTCAGCGTCGCGCGCATTCGTTTTAACAGTTTGCAGCGCATTCGAGGATAGAGTGCAGCTCCCTGTCAATATGGAACTCTCGCCGTAGCGCCGCGCGCATTCGTCTCAAGCGCTTGCACCGTGTGCAAGGATGGAGGCATGCACCTTTTCAAGCTAAGGTTTTCGCTTAATTGTTGGAAGCTTGCGAGCTAGAAACTTAAACATCGTGCAAGATGTTCGGGTGTAAGGCCGTTCCCTTTCAACATGCAGTTCTGCTTGAGACTTACTCCAGTTCCTGGCCAGTAGTGTGAAGACATGCCGCGGCTACATAGGTGGGGATGGCCCTTGTTCAGTACGGAAGTCTTGCTGGACACCTCGTTGAGCTGTATGATCCTGCCTGCTCGTATTCCTTAGCGCTCGCTAGAAGAATGCACGGGAGCTCCTCTTCGAAACGGAGTTCTCGCTTGTCATTGGGAGGCCCATGGGGTGCTGGTCTTTCATAGGGGGTGCTTGGGACAGGAGGGCGTTTCGCACCGTCGTTGGTTCATCTTGGGTTTACCTCGTTTCTGCGTTTCTGCGGTCATAGGCAGGTCGTGCAAGCACATCCTACCGCCTCAGTTCTTGGACCCCCCACACCACGATTTCTCATCCCAAAACGACCGACACCCCCCACCGCGCCCCCACCGGGCCCCGACACCCACACCCCATGGAGCCTGAGTTCTTGGAGCCCCCCACACCACGATTTCTCGTCCAAAAACGACCGGCACCCCCCACCGTGCCCCCACCGCGCCCCGACACCCACACCTCATGGAGCCTCAGTTCTTGGACCCCCCCCACACCACGATTTCTCGTCCAAAAACGACCGGCACCCCCCACCGAGTGGAGGACGGGACAGAGCAGCTCCCGACCTCGGCGCCTGGGCGGCGCGCCTGAGCGAACTCCTCTTCCTTCTCCTCCTTTCTCTCCCAGTCGCCCTCCTAGGGGGCAGGAATTACCTCTGAATGGGTACGCTAAGCAGCTTTGCGTTGTCACACATCTACTCCAGCGGAGGTGGTGTCAGGAACAAGATGCCATCGATGAGGAACCGCTGGGTCGTGCACGCTTTCACGAGGCACGGATACCACCCTGTAGGAGCCCGGATTCGACAGGATCGCTAAGAAGGGCAATGGAGTGAGGCGGGAGGACAACGACTCGTCACGATGGGCCAGGCACTACGTACACCCTCGTGATAGCCATGCTTCATGCGATCTTGCCTACTTACGGCTCCGCTGGTTACTAGCCCTCTCCAGCCCAGGGCACGTGTCGTGTGTCCCCCGCTCGCCGATCTCCGCCCCTAAAGTGTACAGATTGATGGCGGCCCGTCTGCGCCCTGAAGGGATAACCGCGACGACCTCCTCGCCCCAGCCGGCCGGGGGGCTCCTGTCGAGAGCCCCTCGCGCAGCGCCTCGTGCACGAGCCGATGCCGAACCAGCGGCTTCAGGCTCCCGAAGCTAGCGGCGACGACGACCACCTGACCGTGGCCGCGAGGCTGTCGCCGTCATCGTCGCCGCCGTTGAGGTCGTCGTCGTCCTCGTC